>CM068586.1:4747184-4789684 GCA_035048485.1 Pteria penguin | reverse complement strand
ACTTTTCAGTGCTTTTGTACTTACGTGAAATATATACTTAAAATTTTGGTCATGAAATTACTTGAATAACTTCAAAACTGAGGTGTATCTTTTAGGCTCTTTTAGGCTTTTTTTTTTTTTTTTTTGGGGGGGGGGGGGGGAGGTTGTTGGTTATATATATATATGTATATATATATATATATATATATATATATATATATATATATATATATATATATATATATATATATATATATATATATATATATATATATATATATATATATATATGTATATATATATGGTTTTGTTGTTGTTTTTGGGGTTTGTTTTTCTTTTCTTTGTCTGGGGGGGGGGGGTTGTTTTTTTGTTTTTGTTTTTTGGGGGTTTTTTTTTTTTTTTTTTTTGCCACTTTGCTTTTAACTCTGCCCTTCAACTATCTAATCATTATTGAAATTCCTATCATTCGGCCTTGAGCATCACTGAAGAGTCATGCGTTATCCACAAAATGACTACGTGTTTATATATTAATATTTATTGCCCACAAAGTGCCCATATCGGGAACATTGGAATCGGTTAGTGACTAAATACAAACCGTGACGGGTTTTCTTTAGGTGCGATACTCAATATTGGCAGTCCTAAGTCGGTAGGACAACTGAAATCAAATATTTTTTTGTATTTTCTGTATGTCCATCTTTTCTCTTTCGACTTTTCTCAAACAAACAATTTGAACAAACAAACAAACAATTGAATTGGATGTCTTCTTTCTCTCTTACGTAGAAATTCAATATCAAAAGGATACGAAAACCACATTCGAAGTCTGCATCCCCCGCATTTTACGGTCGCTATGAAGACCGTCTTTGTGCTTATCAGAAGTCTTTTTTATGACATGTTTACTTGCTTATTTGAAAATGGTCCTTGATAAGACGCTTGCAATGTGATAATACAATACCACACATTTTTACTTATCATGATGTTTTACCGATGGAGACTACGGTGTTATCGTTACCAACTCAGATGACTACAAGTTATACTAGCTCATATAAACTTATGGCATCACCGCGGGGAGGCCGGTCAGCAGGTGATCTTCTCTCCTCCATGGCACCTGTACCTATCTCTTGTTTTTTCCAGGGGTCCCGAATAACCTCAATTTTGTCTCCTTTGATAGATGTTTCTTATTGACTACCGCTCGGCATCCTAGCATTTTACTTTCAATAATTCAGTCATTTCATGAAAGAAGAAAGAAAAGTTACTGACTCAGAGGTATGGCAAAAATCACCAAGGAAATATACAGTACATAGTGTAATGAGATGAAAAACCACGTAAGGACATCACAAAAATATTCGATTATAATGCAGTTACGATACCGACTTAGGACGGTCATTTGATTTATTGTGGTTAACCGGTTTACGGGCCCATCTTTCCACTTACCACAACAGCAGAATAATCAAAGGACACACATAAAAAATACAAATTTTCCTCCATACATGCAGAGATCAAGGGTCAGCAAGTGTCTCAAATTGACAGGTCATGAAAATATATAAACACGTACGGTAAGGTAGAAAAAAACATCATGGTATCAAAAATATTTATCAAAATGAGGAAACAGTGCTCTGCCGGTCTGGAAGCCATCTCTTGATCTGTAGGAGTCCCGACTAACAGTCAGAGAGGACTAAGTTCGGGACCATGTTTCCTCTGAAGGAGGGTTCAACAAGGTCCATACCTTAGTCCCCACCGCCCTGTTAGTCAGCGTGCAACGTTCAAGTTAAAGTCTGTATAAGGCTGTAGAGGAGCCCAATACAAGATTTATAGTCTGTTTGATGATCTCCGGGTCATATTGTCTATGACACATTAATTATTTTGGAACCCAACTAAATAAGGTTGTCGGAAACTTTGACCCTCCTGAATTTGAAGTTGAAATTTGATACATGTATACCTGGCATACATAATAAATTCATAAACATTTATCATGCCAAATATGTAATACACTAGGAATCTAAGTGTGTACAGTGTCAATGGATACATGACGTTAATACACGAGCACAGATTGTACAGTGTGTACAGTGTCAATGGATACATGACGTTAATACACGAGCACAGATTGTACAGTGTGTACAGTGTCAATGGATACATGACGTTAATACACGAGCACAGATTTGCAGCATTTTGACATCATGGAGGATGGAATAATTATCAACAAGCCCCCCACCCCACCCCACCCCCGCCCCTTTCGCCACATATTCAAAAATATGCAGTGTTTACATGTGCCCATGAACATTCGAAACGAGATCAGCTGCCTGGAAAATATTTGAAATATGGAGAGCCATAACTGTCTCAAATGGCCCAAAAATAGACAGGGAACAAAATCGTTTAAACACTGTGATTTAAAATTAAAGCAAATTAAAAAATATATTGAAGAAGTAAGACAGCTACACAACAGATGTATACAGTGAGATTAAACATTTAGAAATTGAAAGTAAAGCGGAAACAAAGTTGCTCACAGTTTCCTCTTCCCAGCAGCTTCTATTTAACGTTAATATGTTGAATGTATTATTATTGCATTTGACGTGAAACAGCGAATATAAGATCAAAGAATTATTTTATTTTTATAATAGTATAAGAGGACTGAGATACTTCTTTTTTATACTGAAAAGTTTGAGAATGATTTTAAGCAAATGTTCTCACAATGATCATTCTTTAATTTGACATTAAATATGATCTTGTCTTATCACACGAGCATCACTGAAGAGACATAAATTGTCGAAATGCGCATCTGGTGTACAAAATTAAAAGGTGTATATGTTCTTTACTTTTTAGAGGTGATGCAAAGATCCGATGATGTGATGTGAGAACTTACCCCCAATCAGGGACCCTGTGTATCGTATTCCACTTCTAGGCACCGGCCGATCCGACACAACACTGTCGATAGTACATGTAAATTTTACCTGTTTCTTTGCATAAGGGTATTATACAGAGTGGTAGCATACCATTCAAAATCCTGTGCATTATTCTCATACTGAAGAAATGTTGAAAAATTTGTGTATTCGCAGTACATTTGAAATTCTGGACGATAGTTCTTTAATTGGTCCATGTAGGTCCTTGTTGTGGTATGATAATCTCCATAGTGGTTCATAAACACACCTAAAGTACACATGTACCAAATGTCGTAGTCTGATTGTTTAAGGTAGGAGCAATGAGAAGATTTGGTATAAGGTCACCAATGTGTTGAAGGATATTGTACCCAACATTTGTACCATTATATAGAACAATTGGGTATAGGTAGGGGAACATAACCACTCCATTTGCTGGATAATGCATTTTATAGGTAAATCGTGTAACGATACCAAACGTTGAACATTTTGTACATCAGCCCTTTTTTTACTGCTGCCACTGCAAACGGATACTGCATCTGAATTGCATTATGCATAGCAACAACCTTTTTTTATTCTACATCATATGGAAACAGGAGTTGACCATTTAGGGATGCTCGTAGTTCGAGCAGGTCGGTATTTGTTGGAAAGCAAGCATCGTCTTCATGGCATCTTTTAGGTGCACCACAGATAACAGAGGTAATCATGCATACAAATGCCAATACACTTGTTATTGCCATTCTAAATAGGAAACATTATATTAGTTTTAACAGCATCGGTTACAAATAATTTTTTATCAGTTGCACATACATACCTATAAACAAAACAAAAAGCCATTTCATTACTTCACTCGTATAGGCGGAGACCCTAGCTGTAACCTCAATGTTCGTAATACTTAACTGAGGACTCCAGTATATATGTATTTAACTTCTATATGCCTCCCCTTCGATGAAAGAGGGGTATATTGCTTTGCTGCTGTCAGTCGGTCTGTCCGTCTGTCTGTCGGTCGGTTAGTCCACTTACAGTTTCCGCTCATTATCTCTGGAACCAATAAAGATATTGAATTGATATGTGGTATACAGATACATCTTAAGGATATTTAGGTCAAGTTCAAATTTGGTCATTGTTCGACAACTTTTTGTTATAGTTATGCCCCTTGGAATTAGAAAATTTCTTAAAATTAGCAGTTTCCGCTCATTATCTCAGGAACGGATAGAGATATTTAAAAATTGAAATTGTGCTTACAGATACATCATAAGTATATCTAGGTCAAGTTCAAATTTGGTTATCGTTCAATATTTTTTGTTAGAGTTATTCCCCTTGGACTTTGGAAATTTCTTAAGATTAGCAGTTTCCACACATTATCTCTGGAACCAATAGAGATATTGAATTTATATTTGATATACTGATACATCTATAGGATATTAAGGTCAAGTTCAAATTTGGTTATGGTTTTTTGCAAAAGTTATGCCCCTTGGACTTAGAAAATTCTTAAAATTAGCAGTTTCCGCTCATTATCTCAAGAACGGCTAGATATATTGAATTGATATTTGGTATACAGATACATCTGAAGGATATCTATGTAAAATAAATACATGTAAGTTATAATTAGGATACCTATCTTTGGCGTATTTATTTTGATTAAGTTTTGTGTCAGTTAATACTGATGTCTACATGTAAACTGAATGAAGACAAATGACATATCTGTTAATCATTGGACACAAACTTTTGAATGGAAAATTTTTGTTTGCGTGTGATTATGAGGAGTAGATGACCTCAAATGTGGGGACATATGCTACGTTGGCGTTGCTCTTGTTTTATGAAAGTTGCTTCCTATCAAAGTTCCATGGTTTCACCATCTTACCTTGTATGTCAGTGCATAACCAGGACAAAATGACAGGTGTGCAGGTTACAGGTAGGTCTTACAAACTGTGCAATCTCAATTCCTTATAGCAAGAAACAGGCACAAAAACGGCCTCAAATAAGTGAGGTCAATAAGTTGGTTCACATTATTCTATTAAAATTGGCCAAAATAAAAGTACAAAGTGCTTTGTCAGGTTTTTGTTTTTGTTTTTGTTTTTTTTTTTTTGTATGATATACATGTACTTCTATGGTTGGTTGGTTAATTGGTGTTTTACATCGATTACAACAATGTTTCAGTTATATCGCGACATGGAAGCAGGAGGTAACCAACCTCTTAAACATAGTGGCGCAACCCGGGAATCGAACCCGGATCGTCGGCGCCGCAAGCCAAGCGCTTAACCACTACACCAAGCGTGCCCCTACTTCTATGGAAATTACAGCTTGTTAAAATTAACTTACTTATGTACTACATGTTTTATACTACATGTATCATAAAATTTATAACCTATATTTCATTTTTTTTTTTAATTTGAAGGAGAGCAGACCACCGGGGGTGGGGGTGGGGGTTAACTTCTGTATAAAGGTATATACAGACGTGCGACTGGAATGGGGTGTACTCAATATATTAATGGGTATCACTTTCCCTTCAAATATATGTCAATGTGTATCTTTCAAATCACAAAATATATGAATAGCGGGTAAAACGCAGGTGGAGATCGCAAGTGAAGATATGTTTGCAGACGAATGGTTCATTATGGTCAGTATATAAATGGGTATGTTTTACACTTCCCTCAATACATGAATGGGTATGGTGTGAGCGACTCCAGCCACACGTCCGTACTCAAAATCATAGCAAGTTAACCCCACCCCCACCCCCCCCCCCCCTTGTGGAACAGACATATGACAGACATAAATTTAAGTTTCAAATTCTGCTTTAAGGACATTAGAATAGTGATTTGAGCTTTTAAAACTATCGTTTATTCACATACAAGTGAGTACATATTCCATATGATACATGTAGCCCTATCAATATATGATAAAATCAATTTGAAAATAAACAAAGAATAATTAGAAAATTTCAAGTTCGTATCAACTGATATATTGTAATGAAACTTTGCCATAATTATATATTTATTCATAAAATTTCTCGAGCAGACCTCTTTATCTAATTTCGAAGCGAAGCGGTTTTACACAAAATTTGTGATGCGTCACTCACATTTTATACTCTAATAAAAGTACAAAAATAAACCTTCAATTCTTAATTTAACATAATTTACGCTCGTATGGGTGGTACACCAAGCAGTAGCGGAAAATATACACAAAGAAGACAAAGAAGAAGGTTTTTATTGTTTCGATACGCCATGAATTATCTTCTATGAGTATTTACAAACAAATATGTTTACTTATTGTTGTTGCTTGTTGGCTTTTGTGATGTGATTTTGCGTCCTTTTCTTAAAATAGCTAGGGAAATTCCTAAATATATATATGACGTCATAAAGCATCATGGCAGCGGCCTTGTCAAGGACGTGTTTTCAAAGAGTTGGACAATTTTGTTGTGATGTGCTTTCTAAGACTGAGATTGTATGTATTATCTTTACCATCCTCATGAGATTGTTAAATTTTATCTTTTGGTTTAGACAATACGTCTTTTTGCTCAACTTTTTCAACTTGATCTCCTGAACGGATTCGATCAGCTATACCAGACCTACACGGCTACATCATGCATGTATCAGTATCAACTCTAGTTACGATTGCAACGGAAGAGCTGCAAATGTATTTTGTCCCTCTTCCTAAAACAGTTCTGCCGTTGCATTCGTAACTCTATCAACTCCAAAGTAACCCCCCCCCCATCCCCCAAAAAATAAAAATGCTATTTTCGGTCAGATCAGACAAGAAGTGGATCATTGTGGTGGAGGGGCGACGCGACATGGGCCCCAGAGTCTATATATTTTTTTCTCTTTTACCTTTGGCAGAGACATATATACACAGAGACTGGAAACTCTGCTCTTAGCAAAGTGCTGGCGTGTGCTACCTGTCTTGAGTAGCCCGGATGTAAACAACGGTCATCCGCCATATTGTTCTACATGAATCTCCGCTTGGAGACAATATAACCTTAATATCGCAATGTTTTAAAAAATCGACTAAAGAAGAAGTCTCAGATAAAACTATTAAGTTAAGAAAATATGATCTAATGCTTGAAATCCTTGCTCCACCGTAAGTTTAATAGCAAATGACCTCCCATAAGAAGACGCTATTTCCACGGCGTGTGGTATACAAACAGACACTCAAGATTTTCTACTGACTTATCGTAATTCACTCGACAATATTTTGTTTGCAGGTTTATAGATATTCAATAAAACGCTTTATGCATTTTTTATTTATTATTGATCAGCTAATGGGATAAATATTGCACTACACATTTAGAAAACGGGTATATAGACGACATTTAATTTTTCTGTACGGAGTCGCTGACATTGAACTTGTACAAATAGGTGTTAAAACAACACCGAATAATTCAATAACTTAGTACAGTCTCATGCTTATATGGTATGTAGGTGATTGATATTTGCTTTTTTGTCCTTATAAGTATGATATGCGGCATATAAATGAATGTTTATAATCTTTAATTTCATACGAGTTGTGATTTCCGGTTTTGATAAGAAAAGTGATATCCTTATATTTCCCAACTTTTTTTATATTTTTCTGAAGAGAAATTTTAGTTTTCATCATTTGAAATAGTTTCAGTAATTAATGAGGGAATACAAGCATGTGGTCTCACTTGGAAAAAACAAAGCAGTAATTTATTATTTAACACCTTTTTAGGTGCATTTTCAGTGGTCAGATAGCCCGATTCTCTACTCCCCCCCTTATCGGTGCACCTAAATGAAGAACACTAAAGAAAACTAGTTATACACAAAAGAAAACAAGATTTTATTTTTATAAGAGTGGTCAAAATTGGAAAATAATTTGATATTTTGATTAAGGGAAATCATACTATTCTAAAAATATATAATTTATCAGGGTTTAGTATGAGAAAAATAGGTTTTTGATATTTGAAAAATTCTTTATTTTCTTTAATAGTACTGCTTGTTTACATTCAACGTAACATAAGGGACCGATTTGGAGTATTTATTCCTAAACCACAGTAAATAAATAAAAAAGTGTGTGTGTGTGTGTGGGGTGGGGGGGGTAAAAATTTGTTTTGAAAAATGTGTAATGGCGAAAATAATCACAGGCCTTTGGACTCCTGAATTAGAATTTTTTACAGGCCCGATTCCGATTTTACTGGCCTCAGGCCTGTGGTTAACGTCGAAGACTGAATTACGACCATTGTTTACATTTTTTTCATGTGAAATTCTGATCTCAGTTCAAGTTGATGCAGGCTATGTACTGGAAAACTGACTTATCTGTATTATCAGATAGTAAAGTAGGATTTTCACTGTCTGTGTTACATTAACTGAAGAAATTCATGTATAGTTTTTCTTCTTTCAAATGATAATAATCTTCATAACATAATAGTAAAAGTAATCACATAGAACAATTTGCTGTCAATTTCCTGGTCATTTTAATGCCTTTTTTATGCCTGAAAGCCAATAAATGCCTCCCAAAGCCTTTTAAATTTCAAAACTTTTTCTGGGAAACATGCCCTGGACACCCTCCCCCCCTCCTCCTAGATGGCTCGTGCCTTCAAGTCTCACATATGTCCCCCCTGCTTTTTAGCTCGGATTGCAAAGCAAAATCCAGTCTATGAAATGACAACGGCCATCAGTCAGTCTGTCCATCTGCATCAACAATTTGGTTTAGCTCTGGCGTTTAAGTTCATTGCAGAAAGACCATTGACAATACATCTTTCAAACTTCACTTGTAGATACACCTTGATGAGCTCTATCCATCAAAACCTTTGTTTGTGACCTTTGGACCTTGAAAGTTCCTAGTTTCAAAGTTAAATGTGTTATTGAAGTTAGTTGAAAGACCATAGAAAAATACCCTTTCAAACTTCTTATGAAGATAAACCGTATACTAATGAGCTTTATCCTTAGAAAACCTTTGATTGTGACTTTGACCTTGAAGATTCCCAGTTTCAAGGTCAAATATGTCATTGACTTTAGTGAGAGTTATGTCTTTCAAACCTCACTCATAGACTTTGATGAACACTATTCCTGGTGATTTTTTTGTGACCTTGACCTTGAAAGTTCCCAGTTTCAAGGTCAAAAGCACATTGAAGTTTAGTTCCATTGAAGAAAGATCATGAGAATTTGATATTTGAAACCACACACATAGATAGACCTTGATGGGCTGTATCCCTGAATGACCTTTGTGACCATGACCTTAAAGGTTCCCCTTTTCTTCATGCAATGCATGCTCATTTAACCAATGAAGCTCTTGCAAATGTCACCTAGTTAAATGACTTTGTAAATTTGTCCTTTATACTTAGGTAGATTATATTGCACTCTGTTGCATCTGTGGGCATAGTGTTTCAGAACACATTCTGCTCTCAATAATTGTCAGTGTTTCGCAATCCGGCCATACCGCTTCTAACGGTTTCTTGTTTCACAATCACCTGCTACTTCTACACTTACTGAGAACCCTATGAATGATTTCATCAAAGTGATCTATAAAGGAGTATCTATAAGTTGATATTTTGTTTTTGGTTCCGATCCAAAATCATATTTTTGATGCTTAATGATTTCACTCGATAAAGTTCAAGTGAATGAAACTTTATGACAAGAGTGTCTTTATTCTTTTATCTATTATACAATGAGGAGGATTTTATGTTTTTAGGAAATTATTTTATTTGTAAGGAATTTGAATAGATTTAAATAAAGGAAGGGGGAATGCAAAACTGTATTTTACAACTTTATCTTACACCTGTATGAATTCTACAGCTTTGATGAACTTCTCTTTTGGAACAAACAGAACTCGAAGGATTCTGATAGAACTTATATGTATTATGAAGGAAATGCTCAGTACCTGTTACATTAATACTGCTGCCCATTTTACTGGATCTACCAGAGATTGGTCAAAAATAGGTCCAGTGATGTACAATCTTTTGTAGAGAGAAATTTCAGATTGAGTACTTGGAATGAAAACTCTTAAATGTATGAAAGTGATGAGAATGATGTGGTGTACAACTCTTTTTTGAAAAGGATTTTCTCAATAGAAAAATGCCGATTATTTACAAGTTTCCAATGTGCTCAAGTTGCTTAGACTAAAGATACAGGCCCATTTTTACCTCTTATGAAGTTTGTGGTTAATTCCAGTTCTAGGGAAAGGCATGCATAAGAAAATTTGCAGAAAGAAATTAAAAAGGTCACTTTCTACATTAATTAAACTTATTGAATTTAATCCATTATACATGTAGTTTGGATTAGTTTTGATGGCTGTTTGGATAACTAGTCATGGGGCTCAAATCCTTATATTATTCAAACCCCATGTTTTCATATAAGTGGATTTTGACCCAAACCTTACCACCAGTCATCCAAATAATCATCAAATATAGGGTATTTGGTAAGATCTTTTGACATGTTTGACTCAGTTTTTTAAATGTGGAGGAGGAGTGGAGGAAAAATGTCAATTTCATTGGTTTTGGAGTCTACAGCTGCTGCAATATAGAAAATTCCACATTAAAATATTCAGAAATGACAATTGTTATGAATAGTAAAAGATATGCCCATTTGAGTTTCAGATAAATATTCAAAATTTTTAATTTTATAGTACATACTTCAAAAAACATAACACAACCATTGTGTTATATCTATAATATTGTTAAGGTATATATTTTACTATGGTTGTATACCTATTGAAAATTTCTGTTTATGCAGTGGTCCTGTATGTAACTCGGCTTTCAGTAATACGCATACAATGATAGGTTTCAGGGATTTTCCATACTGTTATGCATGAGGGTCAGGTATACCTGAATGGAGGGATATTGGGGGATTTTCATGATTTTCACTAGCAGATTTAGACCATCCTGAATCAGTAAATGATTTTTTTTAGATGATAAGTAAATTTGATTGAGTTATAATTTTCCATGCCTATTTTTGTCTCATCGTTCCCTGTCTTGTTTTTTTCAGAGTGCTTGCTCATTGTGTAAAATACCGAGATGTCATTTCTCTAGGAGTGTCCCAGTATTACAGGTACTGTACTCGAAAATGTTCAATGAAGAATTGTAGATGTACTAATTTTTTCTGACCCCCTATAGTCTCATAGAGGGTCACAATGTATACATTTTTACCCAATGAAATGCGACAATTTAATCTGAGGTGTGACAAATATATATATATATATATATATATATATATATATATATATATGTCTGTGTGTGTATATATATATATGATGCTGAAACAACATCATTTTAATGTGAGTAATGTGAGGTAAACCAGAGATGTTAATCCAATGAAACAAAATGAAAAGAAAATAGTCACTAAATGCCAATGCATGAATGAAGTCAGTGTAACTGAATATTGCATTCATTTCTATCTGAAAGCCTTCCTTATTACTTGTGCTTCTGTAGAAAATGAAAATGTGGTGACTTTAGAGAGGTGATCTTTAAATTCTTTATCTGAAATTGGAATTTTTATGTCCCTGGATCGATTGATCTGAGGCATTTTGTTTTTGTCCTGACTGTCTGTCTGTTTGTTTGTCTGTTGTCAACTTTAACCTTGGCCATAACTTTTGAATCGTGAGGGATAGAGACTTCATATTTCACATGCATATTCAACTAATGAAGCTCTTTCAAATGTCACCAAGGTCAATGACCTTTTGACCTTGACAATGACCTTCATGTTAAAAACTTTTTGGACTCTGTTTATTTGTCTGTTTTCAACTTTAACCTTAGCCATGACTTTTGAACCATGTGGGATAAAGACTTCATATTTCACATGGGTACTCAGCTAATAAAGCCCTTTCAGTTGACACCAAGGTCAATGACCTTTTGACCTTGACAATGACCTTCATGCTAAAAACTTTTTGGACTTTATTGCCACCAGGGACATTAGTGTTTCACAAACACAGCTTGTTTTCTTTAATATTTTATTCTGTGGAGGAAAAGTTTTCTGGAGTATCATTTTCAAGTTTAAGATGTAGATTATCTGTGACAAGATCTAATCATCTATTGGTTTGCCTTTTCAATGTCTTTGATTGACTCTTACACATGGGTATCAATAATTTAACTTGTATTATACTTGACTTTCAGTTTTATTTGTTTTTTAAGATCAGATAATTCCAAAGATAATTTTGCTAACATTAGAATGTATTTTCACATTACAGAACACGGTGGAACCAGTATCTAAACCAGAAGGTAGACAGCTGGTTACTCTGGTGCCAGGAGATGGTGTGGGTCCTGAGTTAATGACCAGTGTCAAAGATGTGTTTCAGGCTGCTGGTGTTCCAGTGGATTTTGAAGAAATCTACTTGAGGTATAAATACTATTTGACTATGGTTACTAAACCCTTGTCTTATGCTTTGAGCTATTGTCATAATGTGTTGTATGTTGTCAATTTTCTCTGAATTGGTAGAGATGAAGTACTTAAAAGGTTCCTTTCAAGTGTTGTTTTTGTCACTCTCTGTCAAGGGATGGATCCATGATGAGATGACATAGACCCCAGAGGGTACCTTCCTTTGACAAACTTCTGCTTCAGACTGGCCAAAAATATCACCAAACAATTGGGTTTAATGCTTTTGTCTATTTATACTCCATTGTTTTTGCACATTGTTTAGGTGTTTTCTTTAATTTTCAAAGGTATGAGAGTGTTATGTATGTTCAGTTTTGAAATGAAATTTCTTAAAAAGGATACTCTCACTAGAGAACATTCCAATACTGTTTAACTTTTTTTTCATGTGTTCATTGTGCCCAGGTGAACAATTTTGGGCCCTTTGAGTCTCTTGTTTGGAAAAGTGAAAGGTATAGAGGAGGAAAATGAAAGTTCAAAGTTTAATATATGCTTAACAGATTTACATCTTGTACTTTACATATTTACATGAATTTGTTGTCTCAGGGACTTGCATTGATATAGGAGTATTTTGAGAATGATTGTTTACCTTTTGGATGGCTTTTCTATTCTTGTAATAGTGAGGTGCAGCCAGTTCAGAGTGCCAGTCTGGAAACAGTAATAGAGTCATTCAAACGTAATGCTGTTGGATTAAAGGGCATCATTACAACTCCAAGTCATTTTAAAGGCGGTGTTCTGCAGACACTAAATATGAAACTCCGGTAAGAAAAGTGACCAACAATCTGACATTCCAATATAGCAGTGCAAAGAGGGGAGATTTAGAAGGAAATAAAGGAATCTGGATGCACTTTTTTGTTATGTTATATCTGCTCTCCATGTATATTGATGAGTAACATATCTTTAAATATTGACACTAAACAGGAATTAGAATCAACCTGATTTCTTTGGGGTTTTTTTTATGTTTTTTTTTTTGGGGGGGGGGGGGGTTGTGCTGTTTGATAGATTTGATTTAGTTCATGTTTACAGAAGTGAATCAGGTCTTGTTACTTTGATGAGGATAGGATGCATGGTTTTGTGATAATCGTGATGAATAATATCTATTTTTTCATGTTGATAGGAATGAGTTGGATCTTTTTGCCAATGTGGTGGTCGTTAAAAGCTTACCTGGCTTTAAGACTCGACACAATAACTTAGACTTTGTCATCATAAGGGAACAGACTGAGGGAGAATACAGTGCATTAGAACATGAGGTAATATACATGTACTCACATACAGGTGAGGCTACTGTATACTAAGGTTCCTCTTGTCTGAGGTAAAATGACATTCTAATTGTTGCATACCAGTGTTTTATTTTTCTTCAAATCAGGTCCGTTATAAGGACTCTTCCCAATGGAAATGTCTTTGATATTTCCCAAAATTTGTCTAAATTTTTCCCAAACATTGATCTTTTAGCATTATGCAAATGGGACAAAAATTCCCAAATGAAAAGCTACAGGCCCCTTTGAAAAAAGTTAAAGAAAAAGAAAAATGCTGCATATTTAGGTCTCTCATTTCTGAGGTAAATTGAAATCCTAATTACTACTTATTAAGGTCTCTCATGTCTAAGGTAAAATGAAGTCCTTATAATTACATATTAAGGTCTCTCATATCTAAGGTAAAATGAAGTCCTTATAATTACATATTAAGGTCTCTCATATCTAATGTAAAATGAAGTCCTTATAATTACATACTAAGGTCTCTCATGTCTAAGGTAAAATGAAGTCCTTATAATTACATATTAAGGTCTCTCATATATAAGGTAAAATGAAGTCCTTATAATTACATATTAAGGTCTCTCATATCTGAGGTAAAATGAAGTCCTTATAATTACATATTAAGGTCTCTCATATCTAAGGTAAAATGAAGTCCTTATAATTACATATTAAGTTCTCTCATGTCTAAGGTAAAATGAAGTCCTTATAATTTCATATTAAGTTCTCTCATGTCTAAGGTAAAATGAAGTCCTTATAATTACATACTAAGGTCTCTCATGTCTAAGGTAAAATGAAGTCCTTATAATTACATATTAAGGTCTCTCATATCTGAGGTAAAATGAAGTCCTTATAATTACATATTAAGGTCTCTCATATCTAAGGTAAAATGAAGTTCTTATAATTACATATTAAGGTCTCTTATGTCTAAGGTAAAATGAAGTCCTTATAATTACATATTAAGGTCTCTCATGTCTAAGGTAAAATGAAGTCCTTATAATTACATATTAAGGTCTCTCATGTCTAAGGTAAAATGAAGTCCTTATAATTACATATTAAGGTCTCTCATGTCTAAGGTAAAATGAAGCCCTTATAATTACATATTAAGGTCTCTCATGTCTGAGGTAAAATGAAGTCTTTATAACATGGTAAAGTCTCTCATGTCTGAAGTAAAATGAAGTCCTTATGACATATCAAGGTCTCTCATGTCTGAGGTAAAATGAAGTCCTTATGACATATCAAGGTCTTGCATGTCTGAGGTAAAATGAAGTCCTTATTACATATTAAGGTCTCTCATGTCTGAGGTAAAATGAAATCCACCAATAAACAGTGGCTACCACCTGGTATGTGAAATAATCCTGTGATCTTTGCATTAACAAACAATGGATTAGTCCTAGAGAAAATCATTGAATTCTACAAAGTTATAGTAAATTCTTACTGTCATTAACATCAAGTACTGATAAGTTATCAATGTCCGACTCTCTGTCTATAGACAAATGATAATGTATAATTATTTTTTTCAGACTGTACCTGGAGTAGTAGAAAGTCTCAAAATAATCACCAGAAAGAACTCTAAAAGAATTGCTAAATTTGCATTTGATTATGCCACAAAGCACAATCGGAAAGAGGTCACAGCAGTACATAAAGCCAATATCATGTAAATATCAGCACATTTAAATACTCTAATACATACATATACACACTCATGTTAATAACTCTTATAAACACATGCACACATATTAATAATATAATATATACATGTACACTGGGATGTCATTAGGTATAGAAATAATAGGAGAACTATGAAAAGTTATAGGAGAAGTCTGCCACCTAGCGAAGTGGTCCATGTGGTGGGAGGTCTTAAGGGCCCCAGAAGCTCTGGAGTAAATTGTGTAAAATCCTGTATTCTAGCCCTTTCCTGGCATTTAATTTCAATAGTTGAAACTTTATGTTTTGTACTATTTTACTCATATTTTGAAATAACTTTCAAGATAAAGACTCATTTTACTAGATTTGATTAAATTGTGACTGATTTAGGCACATAAAATTGTTGACTACACTACAGATTTTATTTCTTCGCTGCAAATCAAAATACATGTAACTTGAAAAACAGAGCAGTTTTGGTATAAAATTTTGAAAAGACCTGAAGAAATTTTAGTGATTTGCAAACTTAAATATCCTGATCATTAGATACATAATGAGCTATCAACATACACAGTGGCACTACACTTATAGTTGATACTGGATTAAAATTGCACATAAATATTATCCATCAAAATGGGGATGGCATTACATAAGTCATAATTATAACTTTACAAAGCTTTTCATGGTAACTGCATGTATGCACATTACCATAGCCCCTCCAGAAGGTAAGCTTCAAATCTGAAAGAAAAGTGATCATTTACCATTGCAGAGAAATGTTCTTTACGTTCAGGTTTTGTAACTTGCCGTCCAAAAAGCTATTGTTCATATACGAAGACCGCAACGATCTCAAACATATGCAATGCAATGCAAAACATATGTCATGTGCTTTTCCATGAATGTTATTAAAAATAGCTTTAGGGAATTTCCAGAAAGTATATGACATTGTTAGGTGGCGGATTGTATTGAATATGAGAAAACTCTTAAGTTATTATGTAATGTTAGTCACAAACTCGGATATACAATAATTTCCAACTGTGAAACAATTTTCTCCTATTTATATTTTTGTAAGAGAAATAGTAACCAGCGGTGAGAGCTAGAATTTTCGGCTTGTAATGATATCCTTGGTACACATGTTAATATCTCTAATACATACATGTACACATTTTGATAACTCTTATACATACATGTACAGTTATTAATCTGAGGAACGCAACAAGCTGTACTGTAATGTATCCTGAAACTCCATCATAAATTATTTTCCAAGTGCTTAGAAAAACATAAATGGATTTTAAATTCTTTTTGCAGTAATGGTTTCAATTTGTACCATCTTGTAAAGCTCACATGATTAAAAACTTGAGGGATTTGATCTTTTATACTTGTACACCCTTCAACACACAAGGACAATAACATTAGAAAATGCACATTTCAGTATTGTTCCTGTATGAATATAGTCCAGTCTCCTATGTATTGTCCATGTATGAATGTGGTCCAGTCTCTTATGTATTGTCCATGTATGAATGTGGTCCAGTCTCTTATGTATTGTCCATGTATGAATATAGTCCAGTCTCTTATGTATCATTCATGTATAAATTTGGTCCAGTCTCTTATGTATCATTCATGTATGAATGTGGTCCAGTCTCTTATGTATTGTCCATGTATGAATATAGTCCAGTCTCTTATGTATCATTCATGTATAAATTTGGTCCAGTCTCTTATGTATCATTCATGTATGAATGTGGTCCAGTCTCTTATGTATTGTCCATGTATGAATATAGTCCAGTCTCTTATGTATCATTCATGTATAAATTTGGTCCAGTCTCTTATGTATCATTCATGTATGAATGTGGTCCAGTCTCTTATGTATCATTCATGTATGAATGTGGTCCAGTCTTTTATAGATCAGTGGTTATTATTTCTATTCAGGAAACAGAGTGATGGCCTGTTTATCCAGTGCTGTGAAGAAGTAGCCCAGTTCTATCCTAAGATCAAGTTTAATACTATGATTGTAGACAACTGTTGTATGCAGGTGAGTAGCATCAATTGTTATATGCAGTTTAGTAGGCCCAGTTAAATACTATGGTTGTAGACACCTGTTTTATGCAGGTGAGTAGGATCATTTGTTATACAGTATACAATTGTGTAGGCTCAGTTTATATTATGATTGTAGACACCTGTTGTGGACAAGCATAGGATCAGGTTTTGTTTGCAGATGAGAATGCTTGGTTTCATAAAGGATCAAATTTTCCTTATATATGATTTACTAGTGGAGAACATTAAAGAGCCGATGTGTATAAGTGGTTTTTGCTTTACAGGTTTTCTGTATGACAATGTTCATAGTTTCAATTCATTTATTTGTTATCTTAGAAGTATTTTTTTCCTCATTCATAGATCGTTGACAAGAAAAGTGCAGTAATTTATCCCTTGTCCTACTTGTATATACTGAAAAAAAAAATCCTGCTTCAGTATCTGCTGGAGGTTTTATTTGTTGTTGATTAACATGCATGTGTATGTCCCTTTCAGTGCCTTGATAAGTCATTCATTAATTACCTTGATGAAATAATTAATTCAGTATTGTGATAGGGTACCATAACTCTTGTAGTGCATTGACAATATACAAGTGATACATTATATATACTCCTTGTCTTTATTGTTATGATATGCTAGTGATACATTATATATACTCCTTGTCTTTATTGGTATGATACACAAGTGATACATTATATATACTCCTTGTCTTTATTGGTATGATATACAAGTGATACATTATATATACTCCTTGTTATTATTGGTATGATATATGAGTGATACATTATATATACTCCTTGTCTTTATTGGTATGATACACAAGTGATACATTATATATACTCCTTGTTTTTATTGGTATGATACACAAGTGATACATTATATATACTCCTTGTCTTTATTGTTATGATATGCTAGTGATACATTGTATATACTCCTTGTCTTTATTGGTATGATATACAAGTCATACATTATATATACTCCTTGTCTTTATTGGTATGATATACAACTGATACATTATATATACTCCTTGTTTTTATTGGTATGATATACAAGTCATACATTATATATACTCCTTGTCTTTATTGGTATGATATACAAGTCATACATTATATATACTCCTTGTCTTTATTGGTATGATATACAAGTCATACATTATATATACTCCTTATTTTTATTGGTATGATATATGAGTGATACATTATATATACTCCTTGTCTTTATTGGTGTGATATACAAGTGATACATTATATATACTCCTTGTCTTTATTGGTATGATATACAAGTAATACATTATATATACTCCTTATTTTTATTGGTATGATATACAAGTGATACATTATAATTATATACTCCTTGTCTTTATTGGTCTCTACTCTTGTAGTGCATTGACAATATACAAGTGGTACATTATATATACTCTTTGTTTTTATTGGTATGATATACAAGTGATACATTATATATACTCCTTGTTTTTTTTTTGGTATGATACACAAGTGATACATTATATATACTCCTTGTCTTTATTGGTATGATACACAAGTGATACATTATATATACTCCTTGTCTTTATTGGTATGATATACAAGTGATACATTATATATGCTCTTTGTTTTTATTGGTGTGATACACAAGTGATACACTATATATATTCCTTTTCAGTTGGTGTCTAACCCTCATCAGTTTGATGTAATGGTTATGCCTAATCTCTATGGAAACATTATGGATAATTTAGCTGCTGGTTTAGTAGGCGGTGCAGGGGTGGTTCCAGGGGAGAGCTATGGAACCGATGTAGCGGTTTTTGAACAGGTAATAGACATTATTTAGTTTAGTTTAGCCAAGTGGTATGATTTTATAGTAAATGTTATATATGGTATTATGACTTGATAAAATCTAAATTTTACTTACTTAATGTATTCATATATTACTGTATTGTTGGTCTGTAAGAGTAAATTAACAAGGCATATATGTTTTACATAGATAAAAAGGGTTAATTTGACTAAAAGTGTGATTGACCGATTAAAATAATCTGTAGAATTGCATTGGATACAACATTCAATTCCAACCGATTATAGCTTGTTGTTTTGAACTGTTTTCCCATTACTATCTGTAACCATTATTTGTTACTTCATAGTTATATTCATTTTTCATTTTTCGTCATGCTTTTTGTAGCATTAGATATACTATTCCTAATTTTGTAGTTTCTATTTTCAGTCTTTGTTTTCTAATTCATTTTTCATTCCTCCAAACTGTCCTTATTATACACCTGTCAAAGACGAGACATATTATGTTACGGTGTTGTCCGTCCGTCTGTGCATCCATCCGAGGTAATGTTTCCCGGCTCTTTTTTGCACTATTTCATTGAAACTTTGCATATAACTTTCTTATCGGTGGGGGTAAGTGAAGTTTGCATTTCGGTATGATTGACTGGGTTTTGCCAGAGTTATGGCCCTTCAAGGACTTACAGTTTACAGTATTGGATTGAAAATTGGCATGTCGGTATGATTGACTTGGTTTTGCCAGAGTTATGACCCTTGAACTTAGATTTTGTTTTTCATTGATAGCATAATGGCAGTTTGTATGGGATATAATAAGTTCAGTAATCATGAATTGATTTTCATAAAACTTATACAGAATACTCTGGTGAAATAAAGAAATATGCCTTTCAATTTCGAAAGAATCCCCTTCATATCTGTGTAAATATTTGTACTGTTGCTAAGTAATCAGAGAAATAGATTTTATCCCTTATAAATACAGTGATCTTGTTTTCATGGCAGTCAAGATTTGTTTCTAAAATTTGGACATTATACTTCATCATGTTCCATTCTTTTATGAATTGTGTTTGGATTTACTTTCATGTTTCATCATGGTGTATATACCGTATATGTTCATCATCGTTGTGTCAATAAATTGTGAAACTTTAAGTACTCTTATTTCACCAACAGAGAATAGGTGATTGCGAATTAATGATGCCGTGTCCATTTGTCCAAAGTGATCAACTGTTTGTTTATCTGTACTAAAGTACTACAGAGATGTGTGCGGAACTTGAACCTAAAACATAGCAATTAATGAATGGCTGTATGTCTGTCTGTTCATCCACTTTTACACCTCCTCATTACATCTCCTTCGCTAATGCTTTGGTGGCTTATCTAACTTTATTACCATAATGCTCGAGGTCCTTCAAAAAACATAGGGTCATATCAGAGATTCTGTACTGGTTCAGGCATATTTGTGACATAGGTCTTCACTCAAAACAATATTAATAATGGTGATGTATTAAACAAACAAAATTTATAATCTAGTTTCCATTCTTTATTTTCATCTCGTTGATTCAGAATATACAATTAGAATTTACATACACCTCTTCAGTCATGCAAAATGTTTTGATGTTGGCATTTTCCTGGATGACTTGCACATAGTTCTTATAAACTCTAGGAAAGTTTTTGCATCCTTTGATTAATTGGTGTTTTTCGTCATTCAAACAATATATTTTCAGAATAAAACTTAAAAACTACTGTTTGTTTTGTAGGGAGCAAGGCATTCTTTTGCCGAAGCAATCGGAAAGAATATCGCCAATCCAACTGCAACACTTTTGTCAGCTTGCAATATGTTGAAACATATCCATTTGGAATTCCATGCTGGAGTGATTGAGGATGCTGTGAATAAAGTGATCAAGTCTCAAAAGGTTAGGCTTACACTGTGACAAGATCTTGAGCGTCACAGTATGGTGATTTTACAGTATTATGTTAAGCTGATCCTATATGATATCAGGAGCCTTCCAAATCTCACTTTTGTGGCACCAAACCAGAATTTCTTGCCGTTACTATTCCATTAGAATAATAATTCCCATTTTTAGGGGACTTGAACTACATTTAGATTCTACAATGTGTATTTAGGACCAAATAAATTTTAAGTATTTCAATTTGTTTTATGCCCCTCCATGAAATGGCCAGGGACATATAGTGTTACCCTGATCCATCATAAAGTGTTACCCTGATCCGTCATGTTGTGTTACCCTGATCCCTCATTCCGTCCTGCCGTCATCATACCTCAAAGACAGCTTGAGAGTTTTAAAGGAATCACACCGTCTTTTCACTAATCAGAGCTTATCTGGCCCCAGAAAATTTATACGTTAGCTTGGATCTAGTTGTGACCCCACACACGTGGTACTAATGATAAAAAGGTGCCTTTACCAGTGTGAGCCTATAACCAACTTTGTTCCAACCCCTCTTAACTTGACCACATTTGTCTGCATAGATTTCAATCTATTATTTGTTTTAGCTCACCAGAACCAGAACAAATGTCAAGGGAAACTTAACTCTCACCCTAGATGTGGTCGGTGTCATTGTCATTTTATTCTTATTACTAGAGTCTTTGAATGAAACCATATCTTCTTACATTGTGACCTTGATCTTACAGTTATTTTTTTTTTGAAAACTGTAACTTAGGCCATATTTTGTAAAAAGTTAGAGATAAAGCTTTCATATTTTACAGTGTTATTTCTTGTGACTGGAGCTTTTGATTGATACCATATCTTCTTACATTGTGATTTTGACTTTGAAGTTTGAGTCAATTGTCATAAACTTCAACCTTGACCATATCTTTCAAAAGGAAAGAGAATTGTGCTATTGTGTGAGCACATTTTCTTGGGAATAAAAGGTTACAGTATGTAAACCCATTCGGTAATAAAGGTTACAGTATATAAAACCATCCGGTAATAAAAGGTTACAGTATATAAACCCATCCTGTAATATAGGTTTCAGTTAAATAAACCCATCCGGTAATAAAAGGTTAAAGTATAATAAACCCATCCGGTAATAAAAGGTTGCAGTATATAAACCCATCCAGTAAGCTCCATTAATAATTCATCTTCTGACACCTTTCATTAAAAGTATTTGAATGAGCATTTGTTATTTTCAGGTCAAGACAAAAGATATGGGAGGATATGCGTACACCAGTGATTTTACTCACTCTATCATTGACCATTTGCCGCACTAAGTATTACTCAATAATTCATACTGAATTATTCGCTATTTTCAAAGCTCTTCTTTCTATAAATCTTTAACATCTGATTCAATCCAATACAGAATAGATTGCAAACAAGAATCTCAGAGCATTAAGTGTATAAGTGTGTTGAATTTAAATCTCACTCTAATGGCTAGCCAGGCTAATTTCCAGTAAGGGCAGATAAAGAACTTGATTGTGGTGTCAGTATTCTCTGAGACAACAAACATTATTTTACAGAGTAAATTATTCTCATTTATAGCTGAAGGTGTTAGGTGCTTGTTGAATTTATGTCACAGGAACATTGTTCTAATTAGTGCAATATAGTCGAAGATTTTAATATTTTAGGATCCATTTTGATGTGATACATGTATACACTCGACTTATTGTACCACCTCTTCATTATTATTTATTTGCGTTCAATTTTATCTCCAATAGTAGAATGTAGTAGAACTTTTTAACTTTAAAATGACTGTAGTGCTATCATGTTTTGATATCTGTTTTATTGAATCTCTTCAAACAATTGTTTATGTATATATTATTATAGATCATGTAATTAAATTATAAGATTTCTTGAATATTCCTTTTATTGTGTCATTAGGACTTTGTCATCACAGGGATTGAGCTCGTAAGACCTGTATCGATTACTTGTATACCATTGGAATGGAAAGATTAACCTACAAAATACACTTTAAGAGTCAAAAACCCTTTAAAAAAGGGCTTTTGACCATTTGACTCTTTGAAGGTTTGATGGATTAAAATGATATTGAATATATTGATATATCAAGGGAAACAATATGATTAAAACCATATCTTTATTCTGCTTCTCTATTTGTCCCATTGCGGATAAAGATCTGGCGAAACTCTGTAAGGGGTCATGTTCTGGTGAATTCTGATTTTCAGCCAGTCAGTGGATCGGCTACAAATTCCTAGGAATGAAGTTAACATCCACAGCATGCGTGACCCACAAGGTAGATTTTGAACAGAGTTTGTTACATATTACATAACTATCATGTGCCCAGCCGACTCATTGATTGGCTATGGGAAATAACGATTTTGGTGACTGAAACGTCATCAGAGTTCACCAGAACATGACCCCTTATGGAGTTTCGCCATATCTTTATCCGCAATGAGACAAAAAGAGAAGTGGAATAAAGATATGTTTTTAATCAGATTGCAAGGGAAAATGCAGGTCAAGTTCGAATATGGGTGTGTTCCGGTTATTTTTGACAGAGTACTGTAATTGCCCTTGAACATAGAATTTTAAAAAATTTTCAAATATTAGTTCTCTGGCAATTATATTTCACTACCTTAGCTGCCAGCGGGGGCACCTGTGTCACACTGACACATTAAAATACTAGCTTTCCCATGAATTACATATAGGAGGAAAGAGTACTTGAAGCACAAATTACAGGTTTTATTCAGGAAATTATAGATAAATTGAACATAACAAGGTTTATCAGGAAGTTAAGAGAATAAATGATACCTGATTGGTTCTATATATAGTATCAGCACAAGGTTTGTACATGTAGTAATTTGAAATATTTCTACCATACATAATACTGACCCCATACCAATGTGTACAGAGGTATCAGACATCAGCTAGAAAAAAATGTTACTATATAATTATGAGTATTGTGAAAATATAAAGACCAAAGTGAATTGATCATGATCCTGTCTTTAGAACACACTGAAACTTGTTTTGAATCAGAGACAGAAAATATACATAAGATACAATAAAATGCTTTATTGAATTGAACAATGATGAATTCAAAGGAATATCCATTGAAGACAAAATCTATAATCAAATACAGGTATCTCGGATCACAAACATTCTTGTCCAAATTTGAAACTCAGTAATACATAAAAAACTTTATGAAAATAAATAGAGGCATGAAATCAATAAATTAAGCATATGATAAAACAGAAAATGTAATGTATCTCTCATAAGAACACTTCTATAACAGTCACATAGATAAAAAGAACAATATTTGAAGATATTTCCCTCTGGTATAGCATAAACTTGGTACTATATTATATAGGATATACTGATTAACTTTAAGGTGATTTTACAATCCCTGACCATCATGTGTTTTCACCATCATTTGTTGAAAGCTGTCATCATACATTTCACATTCTGAAACATGTTCTTATTTGTATATTCTACATGAATTCACCCATCTTGAACCTCTTTATGTGTATTGATGTTCAATGTTTAAATAAAATTCAAAAGTTTATTTCAGGAAATATTAATTTTATATGTGAGTTGGCTACATGCAGTGTACTACATGTACCTGAATATTGCCATACATTTTAATGTGACATGTCTATAATTAAGACAGTTTCAATATGCATCATACAACTAAAATTCATAAAAGCATCTCTATAAATTATTAGACATTTGGTATGCATCTTTGGTTAATATTTTTTTCAGGTTTAGGAGTGTGTATTTGGCACTTACTTAATTATAATGTTCAACAGCTTATAAACCGGCATGAGACAATCAATGGAAGCTACAAAATTATAACACTGTTTAGGTATGAAATTAAAACTATATTGGTTTACATTAAAAAGCTAAGTTTAATTCATCTCTTATCACAGAAACCTTGATTAATTGACATTTTAATGAAGATTTGGTCACACAGTGCTCTGGAAAAAGAGGTTGTCTTACAAATATCCAGTTCAATCACTAATTCAAAAGAGAATTCATTCAAAAATACTTTCCAGCATTGCTACGCATTGCACTGAAATGCCTCTATTTCATGTAAGTGACACAATGTTAACATATTATAATGATCATGTAGTCAGTGTTGGATGTTTTCCTAGCCTTCCTTGGGCTATAAGAGCATTAGCCTCATAATGAGAAGCCCCTGGAGTATATGTATTTTCTTTCTCTATAGGACGTGGCTCCTCACCTGGTCCAGGTGTGATTGTCTGAGGAAGAGGGTAAAATGCCTGCACTATTTCTTTTCGAGCTTTCTGATGTGCCACTCTTTGTTTTGCTTCTATCAATCTATCATTGGCTTCTTGTAACATTCGAGCATCAAGGGCATTTTTTGCCATTGCTGTTTCTGTTTGTCTCATCAACTGACGATGTTCTAAATATTTCTTGACTACTTCTTGTTGTTCACTTTTGGATGATTTACTGCCTTGTACAAACTCATTTTTCTGACCACTTGTATCTTCCTGTTTCGCTTGTTTATCATGCCTCATCAATGCATTTGATACTGATGTATGTTGATTACTAAATTCATTAATGAAAGTGAAATCTGCTCTAAATGACCTAGAAATATCAGATGACTTAGCTTTGAGTTCTGCCCTTTTATCGAAATAATTCATTCTTTTCATTTCCCTTTTTTCTAAAGTTTCGATCATCCTTGCCCTTTCTTGATCTCTACGCTTCAAAGCTTGCTTCCGCTTTTCATCCTGGAATAACCTTATTCTTTCTTTGGCACGATCTCTTTCATCTCTTAAATTTAGTATGTACTCCATCTTAGCAGCTGTTTTTTCTGCCCTTTCTCTATCTCTATAAGCTTGCTGAACAGCTAGTAAGCTTGAGATGCCCATAGTTCCATGAATGCGAGTAAACATTCTCTGATCAGATCCGATAGGTTTCTGTTGATGGACTTTTGGTGGAGGTGCCTCTCGAACTCGAACATGAATCTCATCTTCTGCATCACGAACTAATCGACCAGCCTCTTGTTTTGACAGAATCATTTCAGTTGTAGCATCAATGAATGGTATTTCTGGCTTAATTCCTCGTAACCTGTATTTAGTTATGGGCAAATCTTCTGTTACTGACTCAATTTTCTCCTCATCATAATGTTTTTCTGTATCAACTACAGGACCAAAAAATTGTTTAACACTTTTAACAAACTTTTTCTGTGGTTCCTTCTTTTTCTTGCGTCCTCGTCTTGAGTTAGGAGGAGCAGATTTTGCTTTTTCCAGAGAAATTTCTGGTAGAATTGTTTCTATAGTAATACCCTCATCATAAAGACTTGAAAATGTGCCATTTTGTAGCTTGGCTAAGTTAATCATAAGATTTTTACGTTTTCGAGGTGCTTCAAAATCATCAAATGGAAGTGGAGAGGTTTCCTCAGCAGAAGTAGCAAAAGGTTCAGGAATACTCTGTAATATAAACACATTCAAATAATTAAAATCATGCTTCATTAAAAATGAATTTATTTTAAACTCTCCATCCATTCTTAATAATAACATAACTTATGAATAAATGATGTGGGAATATTCCTCTTCTACTCTTTAACAATGTGTTTCTTATTTAGATGGAATTTCCATTGAGTATTACAGCCAATTTTTTGACAAGGAATGAAAATAATTCCAGAAAAAGGACTCGTGGAATTTCCTTTTTTATTTTGGAATGCATTAATTAATAAAATAAGTTCATTCTCAGAAATGAGATGTCCTGCTAAGAAGCCAGTTACATGTACTGGTTTGTGGACAAATGCTATGTAGGGCAACTGATGGGGCTTTAAGTTTTCCTTCTAGTAAAATATCACTTACAAGTTAACATTTATATTGTAAAATGCATGTCTTGCAAAAAATAAATTGAAAATTTATATCTCCCCATTATGAGAATAATGTTTATATTATTAAATAGACCTACAGATAAATTTAGAAATTTAAGTGTATCACTCTGCCAGAAAAGTACATTACATGATCCCAAGAGGATTATCCTGTGGTATTGCCTGTGGAATCTCTATAGAAGTTATAGGGCATATGTAAATATATAAATGTAATTTTGTAATTGCAGATTTACACATTAGGATCCTCATGATTAATCACCCCTTCCCCTTACTCCAACCTCTATTCTATATATCCAGACTTTTCACAAGTACCTCTGGTGGCTTTAATGTCGAAGTAATTGTCATGCTTTCACTTGGTGCGGATGATTCCGGTCTCTGGCTTTTTGAGTATGTATCTAACCCATCTCTACTGGAACCTCGTGCTGTCGAATCACGGGCTGTGGAATCATGAGTAGATAAGTCACCATTAGAGGGTGCACCATCAAACACCGGTGATGAACTCGGTGGAGGTGGTACCAAATCAAGTACCATAGCTTGTCCATCCTGTGACTTACTTTCTTGATTGTTTTTTACTTTCCGGTGTCCTACCCTGAAAAGTATAAAAGAGAAATATATATATCTGTTTGTCTGTTTTCAGTCTGTTCAAACTTCTCAAAAACTATTCAAGCAAGGAAATCAACACAACTGATGAATGCTCCCCAAACTACATCCAATCAATGGATTACTCTATCAGACAGAAAATCGTTAATGTTCCATATTTATCAAGGAGCATAAAATGTTGGGATTGCATGCATCCTTAACACAAAGTTTGTACATATTATAGCACACCAGCAAAAATTTGCCATTATATGTAAACTTTTTTTCAGTATTTTAAGTTCTAGTTGTTGAGTGACCTTGACATTTAAGTAATGACATAAGTGACCTTTGTATGAACCCCCAAATATTCAGTGAAAAGTAGCATTTGTATAGCACTGCCACTGAAAATTCACTTAGACGTAATCTGTTTCTTGTATTTAAATTTTATCTGCTGAGTGATATTGACTGTTAACAAATGATGACAGATGAAGGAGCATTGTGACTGTTAACAAATGATGATAGATGAAGGAACATTGTGACTGTTAACAAATGATGATAGATGAAGGAACATTGTGACTGTTAACAAATGATGACAGATGAAGGAGCATTGTGACTGTTAACAAATGATGATAGATGAAGGAGCATTGTGACTGTTAACAAATGATGATAGATGAAGGAGCATTGTGACTGTTAACAAATGATGATAGATGAAGGAACATTGTGACTGTTAACAAATGATGATAGATGAAGGAGCATTGTGACTGTTAACAAATGATGATAGATGAAGGAGCATTGTGACTGTTAACAAATGATGATAGATGAAGGAGCATTGCGACTGTTAAAACAAATGATGATAGATGAAGGAGCATTGTGACTGTTAAAACAAATGATGATAGATGAAGGAGCATTGTGATTGTTAACAAATGATGATAGATGAAGGAGCATTGTGACTGTTAACAAATGATGATAGATGAAGGAGCATTGTGACTGTTAACAAATGATGATAGATGAAGGAGCATTGTGACTGTTAACAAATGATGATAGATGAAGGAGCATTGTGACTGTTAACAAATGATGATAGATGAAGGAGCATTGTGACTGTTAACAAATGATGATAGATGAAGGAGCATTGTGACTGTTAAAACAAATGATGATAGATGAAGGAGCATTGTGATTGTTAACAAATGATGATAGATGAAGGAGCATTGTGACTGTTAACAAATGATGATAGATGAAGGAGCATTGTGATTGTTAACAAATGATGATAGATGAAGGAGCATTGTGACTGTTAACAAATGATGATAGATGAATGAGCACTGTGACTGTTAACAAATGATGATAGATGAAGGAGCATTGTGACTGTTAACAAATGATGATAGATGAAGGAGCCTTGTGACTGTTAACAAATGATGATAGATGAAGGAGCATTGTGATTGTTAACAAATGATGATAGATGAAGGAGCATTGTGACGTACTGTTAACAAATGATGATAGATGAAGGAGCATTGTGACTGTTAACAAATGGTGATAGATGAAGGAGCATTGTGATTGTTAACAAATGATGATAGATGAAGGAACATTGTGATTGTTAACAAATGATGATAGATGAAGGAGCATTGTGACTGTTAACAAATGATGATAGATGAAGGAGCATTGTGACTGTTAACAAATGATGATAGATGAAGGAGCATTGTGACTTTGTCACTTTTCTAGTATTCCCTTTGTTTTCATTACCTTTTCCGTGTCAGAAATCCCCTTATGAAGCGCTGTATTATGAGAACTGGAGAATGATGAGCCTGGATTTGATTGATTCTGGAGAGGATCAGATGTATAACATATTTTTCTTCATAGAATGTTGTATCCTATATGCATAAAATAACCACAGTACAATTATTATCTCTTTAATTCATCTTAATGAATAAAAAAAAACAGATAATACATTGTATGAAAAACTTTCTATATGTAAATCAAATCCATTAATTTACAATCAAATATATATATAAGATAGAAATAAAAAATATACAAATTCATATGTATTAAAATAAATAGAAAGCTAAAAGTCTTCTTTTTTTTTTAATTACAGCAGGTTGTACAGGGGATGACACATAGAAAAAAATACGCAAAGTTAAAAAATATTTTTGCAGTTGCTTTCCTCTTTTTCTCTCTTATGTTACTCTCAACGTCTCAGTGGCATTTTGCATTTTCCTATGAGTATGTAATACAGTGTGGCACTGTTCAATTAACTTCTGACCAATTACCCAGTACCCTTGCTATTATAGTCTGTTTCGATATTATATTTACCATACTTCGCCAAGTCTTACCATGACAGTTTCTGATCCTGTCTGTTGTTATGTCCAGGCCATTATATATTACAACAAAACAATATGGGAAGCTTAGGGCCCAGTGGCATTCAATGCTTGATTCTATTTTGTGGGTTTTATGGTCATACCTTTACGACTTACAATCTTGTCAATAGACAGACAAGTCTGTTGGAAGTTCTACTCGGTAAAACTCGATCTTAAATCGTAGAATTTCAAAACTATATAAACATAAATTGAACATTTCACCTGCATCTAAGCAAAAAAACAAATATGTCCAATTTGAAAAATAGAATTATGGTAACCATGTGAATTAAAGTCGTCATTAAACTTCCCTTATTTAAAGAATATAAACAATCTAAATATGCTTAACTATATATTACCATAAAGACATAACACTGACCTTTACTGACCTTAATTCTTAAAATACCTCGTAGTCAAGTGATAAATAGAAACATTTAATCTTAATCATATTAATTATACTAACAATTAATTGTAATCTTATGATAATCAAGAGTGGAAAACATTTTTGTGATAATTTTTATAATGTCACGAATACAGAATATCTGTGTGACTTTATGTCAACAAAATTCAAATTTTCTGTAATATAATTGACACAATATATATTACATAAAAACATAAGAAACTTCTTGCATTGATTTTATTCAGCATGACTTCTCCCATGAACCTAGCACTTTACAGCTGTCTTTTCTTCAGGATTACCTATAATACTCTTAAGGTTTAAGTTAAAGCTCACCTTAAATCGATAAAATTTTCTTTTCATGCAGATTAGCTTTAAATGGAAAATCAAAAGGTGTTTGATTTATTAAATCATATATTTACTTATTTTACAGTTAACATGTTGTTTTTAGATACACATACAATCTATGGGTGTATAAGTCAAGTACGGTCTGTATTCCAGTGCAGCTGTAGACATTTACCTCTGTACTCATGAAGTCATTTTATGTATACCACATATACAGCATTAGTACCACATACACAGCATTATAGTACCACATATACAGCATTAGTACCACATATACAGCATTATAGTACCACATATACAGCATTATAGTACTACATATACAGCATTAGTACCACATATACAGCATTATAGTACCACATATACAGCATTATAGTACCACATATACAGCATTACAGTACCACATATACAGCATTAGTACCACATATACAGCATTATAGTACCACATATACAGCATTAGTACCACATATACAGCATTAGTACCACATATACAGCATTAGTACCACATACACAGCATTATAGTACCACATATACAGCATTATAGTACTACATATACAGCATTAGTACCACATATACAGCATTATAGTACCACATATACAGCATTATAGTACCACATATACAGCATTAGTACCACATATACAGCATTATAGTACCACATATACAGCATTAGTACCACATATACAGCATTATAGTACCACATATACAGCATTAGTACCACATATACAGCATTAGTACCACATTATAGTACCACATATACAGCATTAGTACCACATATACAGCATTAGTACCACATATACAGCATTATAGTACCACATATACAGCATTAGTACCACATATACAGCATTAGTACCACACACTCAGCATTATAGTACCACATATACAGCATTATAGTACTACATATACAGCATTAGTACCATATATACAGCATTATAGTACTACATATACAGCATTAGTACCACATATACACAGCATTATAGTACCACATATACAGCATTATAGTACCACATATACAGCATTATAGTACCACATATACAGCATTAGTACCACATATACAGCATTATAGTACCACATATACAGCATTAGTACCACATATACAGCATTATAGTACCACATATACAGCATTATAGTACCACATATACAGCATAAGTACCACATACACAGCATTATAGTACTACATATACAGCATTAGTACCACATATACAGCATTATAGTACTACATATACAGCATTAGTACCACATATACAGCATTAGTACCACATATACAGCATTAGTACCACATATACAGCATTATAGTACCACATATACAGCATTAGTACCACATATACAGCATTATAGTACCACATATACAGCATTAGTACCACATATACAGCATTATAGTACCACATATACAGCATTATAGTACCACATATACAGCATTAGTACCACATACACAGCATTATAGAACCACATATACAGCATTAGTACCACATATACAGCATTATAGTACCACATATACAGCATTAGTACCACATACACAGCATTATAGTACCACATATACAGCATTAGTACCACATATACAGCATTAGTACCACATATACAGCATTATAGTACCACATATACAGCATTATAGTACCACATATACAGCATTATAGTACTACATATACAGCATTAGTACCACATATACAGCATTAATACCACATATACAGCATTATAGTACCACATATACAGCATTATAGTACCACATATACAGCATTAGTACTACATATAGAGCATTACAGTACCACATATACAGCATTACAGTACCACATATACAGCATTACAGTACCACATATACAGCATTATAGTACCACATATACAGCATTATAGTACCACATTTACAGCATTATAGTACCACATATACAGCATTAGTACCACATATACAGCATTATAGTACCACATATACATCATTATAGTAGTACCACATATACATCATTATAGTACCACATATACAGCATTACAGTACCACATATACAGCATTATAGTACCACATATACAGCATTAGTGCCACATATACAGCATTAGTACCACATATACAGCATTACAGTACCACATATACAGCATTATAGTACCACATATACAGCATTAGTACCACATATACAGCATTATAGTACCACATATACAGCATTAGTACCACATATACAGCATTATAGTACCACATATACAGCATTATAGTACCACATATACAGCATTATAGTACCACATACACTGCATTATAGTACCACATATACAGCATTATAGTACCACATATACAGCATTAGTACCACATATACAGCATTAGTACCACATATACAGCATTATAGTACCACATATACAGCATTAGTACCACATATACAGCATTATAGTACCACATATACAGCATTAGTACCACATATACAGCATTATAGTACCACATATACAGCATTATAGTACCACATATACATCATTATAGTACCACATATACAGCATTACAGTACCACATATACAGCATTATAGTACCACATATACAGCATTACAGTACCACATGTACAGCATTAGTACCACATATACAGCATTATAGTACCACATATACAGCATTAGTACCACATATACAGCATTATAGTACCACATATACAGCATTAGTACCATATATACAGCATTATAGTACCACACATACAGCATTATAGTACCACATATACAGCATTATAGTACCACATATACAGCATTACAGTACCACATATACAGCATTATAGTACCACATATACAGCATTAGTACCACATATACAGCATTATAGTACCACATATACAGCATTAGTACCACATATACAGCATTATAGTACCACATATACAGCATTATAGTACCACATATACAGCATTACAGTACCACATATACAGCATTATAGTACCACATATACAGCATTAGAACCACATATATATCATTATAGTACCACATATACAGCATTACAGTACCACATATACAGCATTATAGTACTACATACAGCATTAGTACCACATATACAGCATTATAGTACCACATATACAGCATTAGTACCACATATACAGCATTAGTACCACATATACAGCATTATAGTACCACATATACAGCATTAGTACCACATATACAGCATTAGTACCACATATACAGCATTATAGTACCACATATACAGCATTAGTACCACATATACAGCATTATAGTACCACATATACAGCATTAGTACCACATATACAGCATTATAGTACCACATATACAGCATTATAGTACCACATATACAGCATTATACACACACATAGACAGCAATAGTACCACATATACAGAATTATAGTACCCACATATACAGCATTATAGTACCACATATACAGCATTAGTACCACATATACAGCATTATAGTACCACATATACAGCATTAGTACCACATATACAGCATTATAGTACCACATATACAGCATTAAAGTACCACATATACAGCATTATAGTACCACATATACAGCATTATAGTACCACATATACAGCATTAGTACCACATATACAGCATTAGTACCACATATACATCATTATAGTACCACATATACATCATTATAGTACCACATATACAGCATTACAGTACCACATATACAGCATTATAGTACCACATATACAGCATTACAGTACCACATATACAGCATTATAGTACCACATATACAGCATTAGTACCACATACACAGCATTAGTACCACATATACAGCATTATAGTACCACATATACAGCATTATAGTACCACATATACAGCATTAGTACCACATACACAGCATTAGTACCACATATACAGCATTATAGTACCACATTTACAGCATTATAGTACCACATACACTGCATTATAGTACCACATATACAGCATTAGTACCACATACACAGCATTAGTACCACATATACAGCATTATAGTACCACATATACATCATTATAGTACCACATATACAGCATTATAGTACCACATATACAGCATTAGTACCACATATACAGCATTATAGTACCACATATACAGCATTATAGTACCACATATACAGCATTATAGTACCACATATACAGCATTAGTACCACATATACAGCATTATAGTACCACATATACAGCATTAGTACCACATATACAGCATTATAGTACCACATATACAGCATTATAGTACCACATATACAGCATTAGTACCACATATACAGCATTATAGTACCACATATACAGCATTAGTACCACATATACAGCATTAGTACCACATATACAGCATTATAGTACCACATATACAGCATTACAGTACCACAGTTACAGCAATATAGTACCACATATACAGCATTATAGTACCACATATACAGCATTATAGTACCACATATACAGCATTAGTACCACATATACAAAATGAACACCTACCTCAGGTGTAGGTGGACATAAGTCTATCCGAAACGCTGGATGTAAAGTTCCATAAAATCCCCCAAATGTAGCATCTTCTATGATTTCTTCGTCTGAGATTACATGGTGATCCAAAGCTTTCAGGGACCATATACTATTGGCCACGTGATGTCTACAAATAGTGTTAAATTCTTTAAGTATTAAAATGAACAGAAAAATATACATTTTGTATTTTATATAATATATACACCTTTCTTTCTTAATATACACGAAATGAAAATATCTAAGTGGACCCCACTACTTACAGATCTTAAACCCAGAACAAAGTCAAGGATGTAATGAGACAGCCACAAAAAGCATAAGCAAATTTGTTAACCCACTGTCCCACTTTATGACTCCACTCTGTAACTCTCAAGTTTTATTACTGTTTAGGTATAACCTCAGCAATGGGTATGACTCCACTCTGTGACTCTCAAGTTTTATTACTGTTTAGGTAACCTCAGCAATGGGTATGACTCCACTCTGTAACTCTCAAGTTTTATTACTGTTTAGGTAACCTCAGCAATGGGTATGACTCCACTCTGTAACTCTCAAGTTTTATTACTGTTTAGGTAACCTCAGCAATGGGTATGACTCCACTCTGTAACTCTCAAGTTTTATTACTGTTTAGGTAACCTCAGCAATGGGTATGACTCCATTTTGTAACTCTCAAGTTTTATTACTGTTTAGGTAACCTCAGCAATGGGTATGAAGCTACATACATAATGAAATGTATAGATATACATATCATGACCCTAGGAATCATGATACATATCATACGACCCTATGTAATAAGATACATATATGACCCTATGAATCATGATATATATCATATGACCCTATGTAATATGATACATATATGACCCTATGAATCATGATACATATCATATGACCCTATGTAATGATACATATCATATGACCCTATGTGTCATGATACATATCATATGACCCTATACATGTATATCATGGTACATATCATATGACCCTTTGTATGTATCATGATACATATATGACACTATGTATCATGATACATATCATATGACCTTATGGATTGTGATGCATATTTTATTGCCTCACTCCTCATCATGTACTTCCCTAAATGAAAATGATCAATTATCAACACACTATAAAGGACACAAAGGAAGACCCAAGGCAAAAGATGATTCGGGCCATGACCTGGTGACCTATAATCAGGCCTCCATAGGTGTCCTAGGTGGCATTGTTGGAGTAAACATATAACTGTTTAGAACATACAAGTCATACTGATACGGGTGACTCGTCACTGGTGTAGAAAATGTAAGCATATCACAGTCACATATCTCACATGTGAATACTTTTATGGTATTAAATTTATTCACAAATGGTACTTTCTTTTGTCAGAATCTGATATTCACAAAGAGCACCTGAATCAAGGTGACTTTTAAAGTGTTACCAGATAATTGTTTCCACAACTTAAAATTGAAAGGTATACTTGATTCAGGGATTCTAGATGCAGTACAAGTTTTAATGAAAATAGAATATCATATCATTAATAAAATGCAGGTCAAATGTAAAGGTCATTGCCACTAAATCAAGGGTATACTGCCAAATGTCAGCAAGTATCATATTAAATCTTTACATTACAGGAATAATACACAAGATCAACGCCTAGCGTGGCATAATACGCCCATCACTTAATCGGACGTGATCAATTCGCATTTGGAATGATTTTCATGAAAAACATCTGACGTTTACTAAAGTTAATTGCGTTTCATAGCATTTTATCGTAGGAATAAGTCCAATGGCAATAACTCCTGCAGAAATGGCCCTATCCAACCCATCTTGGAACTCGACCTGCAAAAAACACCTTGAAAGTTTTTAGTACAACCCCCCCCCCCCCCCCCAACACCCCCTCCTAAAATTTTAAATTTCTCAAAAATAAAGAAAAAGATATCAATACCTGTAAAATATGTGGAAGTTGGTACATTTTACTTGTTTCATGATAAATTTCATAATGTTTTTACAAAAATTAGAATTTAATAAATTTTCAAAACAAAATCTTGAAATTTATAAGTCCAAGGGCCATAAATCTGTCAAAAGTGATCAATCGTAACAAAATCAAACTGGTACTGACGCCGCTTGATATAAAGCTATATACCAAATTTCGATTCAAGATCTTGAAAGACGGCAAAAAAAGTACTTAAAACATGACCTGGGACATATGGTCATCCCCCCCCCCCCCCTAAAATTATAAATTTCTCAAAAATGAAGAAAAAGATATTAAAGTGATAGTTTGTACATTTTACTTCTTTCATGAAAAATTTCATAATGTTTTGACAAAAAATAGATTTTTAATGAATTTCTGAAAAAATCTTGTAATTTATAAGTCCAAGGGCCATAAATCCGTCAAAAGTTGGTCAATCGTAGCAAAACTTGAACTGGTACTGACGCCGCTTGAAATAAAGCTATATACCAAATTTCAACTCATTATCTTGAAAGACACCAAAAAAAAAGTCCGGAAAACATAACCTAGGACATATGGTCACACCCCCCCCCCCCACAAAATTATAAATTTCTCGAAAAAGAAGAAAAAGATATCAAAACCCGTACTATATGTGATAGTTGGTACATTTTAATTGTTTCATGGTATATTTCATAATGTTTTGACAAAAAATAGATTTTTAATGAATTTCTGAAAAAAATCTTGAAATTTATAAGTCCAAGGGCCATAAATCCGTCAAAAGTAGGTCAATCGTAGCAAAACTTGAACTGGTACTGACGCCGCTTGAAATAAAGCTATATACCAAATTTCAACTCAATATCTTGAAAGACAGCAAAAAAAAGTCCGGGAAACATAACCTAGGACATATGGTCACACCCCCCCCCCCCCTAAAATTATAAATTTCTCGATAAAGAAGAAAAAGATATCAAAACCCGTGATATATGTGATAGTCGGTACATTTTACTTGTTTCATGGTATATTTCATAATGTTTTGACAAAAAAATAGATTTTTAATGAATTTCTGAAAAAAATCTTGAAATTTATAAATCCAAGGGCAATAAATCCGTCAAAAGTAGGTCAATCATAACAAAACTCAAACTGGTATTGACGCCGCTTGAAATAAAGCTATATACCAAATTTCAACTCAATATCTTGAAAGACGGCAAAAAGAAAAGTACTGAAAACATGACCTGGGACATATGGTCAACCCCCCCCCCCCCTAAAATTATAAATTTCTCAAAAATGAAGAAAAAGATATTAAAACCCGTAACATGTGATAGTTTGTACATTTTACTTCTTTCATGAAAAATTTCATAATGTTTTGACAAAAAATATATTTTTAATGAATTTCTGAAAAAATCTTGAAATTTATAAGTCCAAGGGCCATAAATCCGTCAAAAGTAGGTCAATCGTAGCAAAACTCGAACTGGTACTGACGCCGCTTGAAATAAAGCTATATACCAAATTTCAACTCAATATCTTGAAAGACAGCAAAAAAAAAGTCCGGAAAACATAACCTAGGACATATGGTCACCCCTCCCCCCCTAAAATTATAAATTTCTCAAAAAAGAAAAAAAAGATATTAAAACCCGTAATATATGTGATAGTTGGTACATTTTACTTGTTTCAGGATATATTTCATAATGTTTTGACAAAAAATAGATTTTTAATGAATTTCTGAAAAAAATCTTGAAATTTATATATCCAACGCCATAAATCCGTCAAAAGTAAGTCAATCATAACAAAACTCAAACTGGTACTGACGCCGCTTGAAATAAAGCTATATACCAAATTTCAACTCAATATCTTGAAAGACGGAAAAAAATTACTGAAAACATGACCTGGGACATATGGTCACCCCTCCCCCCCCCACCCTAAAATTATAAATTTCTCAAAAATGAAGTAAAAGATATTAAAACCCGTAATATATGTAATAGTTGGTACATTTTACTTGTTTCATGATAAATTTCATGATGTTTTGACAAAAAATAGATTTTTAATGAATTTCTGAAAAGATCTTGAAATTTATAAGTCCACAGGCCATAAATCCGTCAAAAGTAGGTCAATCGTAACAAAACTCGAACTGGTGCTGACGCCGCTTCAAATAGAGCTATATACCAAATTTCAACTCAATATCTTGAAAGATAGCAAAAAAAAAGTCCGGAAAACATGACCCCGGACGGAAGGACGCGCGGACGGACGTACGGACAGCGCCATAACATAATACGTCCCGTCTAATGACGGACGTATAAAACTATTTCAAAGTAAAACGAAGTCCGATTATAAGCAAGATCAGAGGGTCAAAAGCCATGGCACCAAATGATATAAAGCTCTGATCCTGAGGAACCTAACTATATGTGAAATAGCAAGTTAAACTGTGGTTCAAAATATGAAGACTAGGTTATCAAGTTTTGGAAAGGTAGCTAGTGCTCAAAGTCCAAGGTTAAGGTCAAAAGCGATGGCACCAAATGAAAGCTTTGATCCAGAGGAGTCTATGAATTCTCACTGAAAATTAAAAGCCCTACCCTGCAATTAGTTCAAAAATATAGTCAAGGTTAATGTTTTTGCGAAACAAGTCAAAGTCCAAGGTTAAGGGCCACTATACTAGTAGGTCAAAGTCATTGTACCAAATGAAAGCTCTGATCTTGGGGAATCTCTATGTGTAATATGAAAGCCTCACCTCTCATGGCCCAGAAGATACAGTCCAGGTTAAAGTTTTTAACGTTCACGCAATGGAATCGGTGCCAGGCCGGGTATTTTCATCCCAGTAACCTCATAAATTGTTTTAATGGAGTCAACTATCGTGAGGGATAATTTCAGAAGAAATGCATATTTTATCAATTTATCATTAGAGAAGAGCCGGTGTGGCCTTGTGGATAAGGTGCTCGGCTCGTGATCGAGAGGTACCGGGTTCGACTCCCGCCCTGGGCACACCGGTGTTCTGTCTTTCGGATAAGACAGTAAAAACTGAGGTCCCGTATCACGGTAGGCGTGGCGTGTAAAAGATCCCTCACTGCTTCGGGTGAGTCCGTTGAAAAGGTCTAAATTTGTATGCAATGCATCAGGCAGATGTCATCACCATATACGTGAAATAATCGTGAAATGACGTAAATCAATAATCAATCAATCAATCAGTCATTAGAGAAGCCATAACTATACAGATATATACCAGTACATTGTATTAGTATTATCAAGAAAAAAGGAATATTTTAAAATTTGATTATGATAAAATGACATTACAATATTTTAGATTTTATTTGATATCAAAATTCCTTTAGAGATGAATGGTTAAATCCCCATACTTTAAATATCACTGTTGATAAACTGACTTGAAAAAGATCCTCTAGAAGAGATATGAATTGAGACTATTGATTTTCCAATGAAATCAATTTAATTTATGAGAGTTGGTTGTCAGTTTCGTATAGTATTTACACAAGATTTACTAATATCCCACGACTTTCCAATCCTCTTGGGATTTATAAGTTAATGTAAATCATTCTCAACGCTTCCAGCTCAACAGACAAGAGAGTTTATTTACTATATCTAATATTAAATGGTATATCTTTGACACCAGACATTTTATCTTATAATAGTATACATATGCAGCATATCTTTGACACCAGACACTTTATCTTATAATAGTATACATATGCAGCATATCTTTGACACCAGACACTATTGTATAGGAGGGTTTTTCCTAGGAGGTATACATCTAATAAAAGTCATCACATTATTCTAGTACTGTATACCAAAAGTAGGGAAAAGTGTTAAACAGTGTTCCAAGGTAATTAATGGTCAAAATTAGGTGTGTTTAATTTCAGACATATGTTGAATCCCTAAATAAACTCAATTTACTTGTGAGTAAACATGTAATTTCATGCAAATTTTCAATTAATCCCTCATTTGTCAAGAAATTAGACAAAAATGGGCTGAATCAAATCCGATCCAAATATTTTTACTACCATTTTCTTTTAACCACGTGTGTGGTGATATGTATCAAGTGCATTACATATATTATTTTCCAGGAATAAAGAGTGCATGGTATCCTTGATAGTGTATGTATGCTGACATGTAATCTTCCTTGTGACGTCATGTTTCAAGAGATTCTCTGCCCTTCTCCCTATTTTGGTGGTTTGTGGCCCCACAAACCCTCGATATCAAAAGTGGGAGGAGGGCAGAGAATCTCTGACTAGAGTACAACTCCAGTTTTGGGATGGTAAAATTTATGGTATTGCTACTCATATTTTGGTAAGAATCATTACGTTTAAGATTCTGAGAGTATAACTAAAGCAATACAAGTCCTCCACAGGTCCAAACAAACCCATAAAAGGCTGAAAAGTAGGCCAGTGGCAGCCAAAGGGTTACGGGCATTTTAAGAGTTTTAATATGCGTCTAGCAGCCAGAGCTGCTTACTTCTTTTTGTGTGTGTGTATGTGTGTGTGGGATGGGGTGGGGGTGGGGGGTGGGGTAATATTTTCATTCAAGTCTCTCTCTCTTAATTTTTAATTCTTATTTTTGAGTAATACCTGTAATTGCGCTTTAGACTGAGTGGTGTGTCGTAAAGTGTCAACGCCACCAAGCGAGGACACGATGACAAGCTCTGTAATGTCTCGTATTTCCCAAGTGGATTATCATGAAGATGAAGAATCTCCAAACGCCTCATTCCAGACCAAAAACTTAAATCAGGAATATCACTTAACTGCAAAAGAAAAGTAACAAGAATGATCTTTCTTCATCATCGTTATTTGGTTATTTATTTTTGTGATTAATATAATGAAGCGTAAAATTGAGGCCAAGGTCACCAAATTTTGTGTCGTTCGGGAAGAACTCATCACTCAGTCTACAAACTGACCAAGTTTGAGGTTGGTATCGTTAACGGTATGCAAGAGATCAAACTAAATGCAAAATCAGACTGTGTTCACTGAAGCATAAAATCGAGATCAAGGTCACCATATTTTGTGTTGGTCTGCAAGAAATCATCGATGTCTACAAACTGACCAAGTTTGAAGTTGGTATCATTAATGGTATGCAAGAATTAAAGCTAAACGCAATATTAGACTGTGTTCACTGAAGCGTAAAATTGAGGTCAAGGTCACCAAATTTTGTGTCGGTCGGGAAGAACTCATCACTCAGTCTACAAACTGACCACGTTCGAAGTTGGTATCATTTACGGTATGCTACAGATCAAGCTAAATGCAAATTGTTGACGCCAGACGGACGGACAGTCGAACAGACATCATCAATTCATTGTGTAAGCAAGCGGCGTACTACGCTACCTATGGGTCGTTACCTAAGGAACACCACCCATCGATCTACAGAAAACCGTGTACCTGCAGCACAGGCACTGAGTTACATGAAGAGTGCCTTTTCAAAACTAACATCCCTCCATTATATATCGTCTCGTGCCCCTTTCCCCTACGGTAAGAAACGACGGTCAGAAAGCAATGTCTGTCATTTTGATATCTGTCCTCAAAATTTCATTCAAGCATTTTAAAAGGCAAATTCGAACGACCCAACTCGCGGACAGTTTGCTCGCCAGTTGCCATATTAATACAACTTCGGCAAGGTGTAAAAGACAAGATCGCTATAATGACAAGATTGCCAAGATTGTGAGAAAAAGGAATATTAAAGTAGGGACGTATATAACACATCCCTGATTAAAGGCATAAAAATAGAATAAAGAGTTCATGTTAATTTTGTTGTTTTAGTCATGCATTGAACTACTGCTCTCTAGCTATAGCGTCATTCAAGCAAACACGGTGAAGTTCTTTTATGCAAATAAAACTGTAACAGATTAATGGCGAGCAAATTGTAAGCGAGTTGTGTCGTCCGAATATGCGTTTGTT
>CM068586.1:4307500-4746684 GCA_035048485.1 Pteria penguin | reverse complement strand
CGCTTTTAAACATGCTTAAATGAAATTTTGAGGACAGATATAAAAAGGATAGACATTGTTTTACATGTTAGCACTTTATTTTCCTCTGATTATTATCGGAACTTGTAGGAAATACTGGTTGAAGCGACTGCATTCTGACCATCGTTTCTTACCTTAGAGGAAAGGGGAACGAGAGGGTATATAAAGGAGGAGGGGGTGTAATTTTAAAAAGACACTTTTCATGTAACACAGTGCCTGTGCCTGCAGTGGTCAATGTGACCGAATGACTATTGTTTAATTTTTTCAACCATCTCTCGGTCAATAGACTATTATGTAAGATTGTAGTGAACTTTTAATAGTTGTAGTATATGTCGATTATTCTTGATATACAAATATTTGTTGCACCATGCAGGTAGCTTCGTTGAGTATGTCAGTAGTCATAATAGGATTTGACTTACAGGTTTCTGGGCATAAATGTACAATGGGAAATAGAATCATTGTGGGCCGGCACTAGCGGCCCGTCCTTTGATATAAGTTTGGGAAAGTTGCATGCGTTTCTGCGGTACAGCAAGGCCCCGCCCTCAGGATTTTACACCAATGATAAAATTAGGATTATATTCACTGCGGAGAGAGCATGAGTCACCTCGCTGACCCTGTTTGATAGATTTATGTAAGCGTAGTATCTTCGAGACTTTCGCTGCTTTAAGTATAAAATTTGTTGGAATATTTTCTGGCGATGGGTGTTACCTTACAATTTTTGAATATTTGACGCGCTTTTTTCATAAGCAAAATTAATATTCGGTTGCCTAAGTGACTTTCGGTTATTCATAGCCAATCAGAACATCATCGCCATTTTTTCCAAAAAAAAAAAGATCTTATTTGTGTACGGAAATGGACGAGTTGTACGATTGAATGGTATAGTGTGATGTAAGTCCTACTAAAGTGTCTGAATACAGAATGCTACGCTAAGAAGGACTAACATAACCAATTATATTTTACAATTGTTTATTAATGGCAAGACGATTTAAAAACCTTAATTTATTGTTTATAAATTTAAAAACCTTGAGAACAGTAAGATTACCAGCACGGGCACACCATTAACCACAAGTTTAAACAAGTCAAAAAGAGATTGTTACCCCAGCAAACAGCCAGTTGCTTATAGATTGGTTAAGTTTTGTATTGTTAAAAATAAATAGTAGATTGATTGCTTAGTTATTGTTTCAACGTCACTCCACGATTATTTTTCACGTAATGGATACCCTCCCGAAGAAGTGGGGATCTTTTACGTGGCCACGGCTACCGTGACAACGACACCCTCGGTTTCACCGAATGTTGCACCAACGCGCGGGAGACGAACCAGGGACCTGTCGGTCACCTCATCAAATGAGCCCATCGGATTAAAACAAATTGTAGATGATATGGCTAGTAATTTTAAAAGTACATTTCCATACTAAATGCAGGCTAATCCGTATGTCTAATAAACTTGCTATTGCCTTATGTACTTAATTTGCTAAATGAACCAATTTTATAAACTATTTTAGCTGAAAATGAAGTGATACTGGAAATTTTAAAACGTTATTTTGGTTTTTTTTAAATTCTTTGCAGTTTTATCATCATCCCATTCCGGCCCACACTTTGGTGCTTGCACCAAATTATTTCTTTTTTCAGACTTAGACTTGATTTCGATCATCGTAAATGCCGGGTCTCCCCCTTCATAGCACTCGAGGCCACCATTGTATTTGTGCTGTGTAGATTTCATTAAAGATAAAAAAAGGTTTCACCGACTTTTCTATTTTGTCGCATACACAACGCACCTTTAAAACCCAACTAACGGGGAGTGCTGCCCTACACTACCGGACTCGCTTGCAATTCGGTAAAAAAAAGTATTGGTTTTTATTTTTTCTGGTTACTGGATCAAATATCTAAGGTTTTGAAAATCATTCCATTACGCGTAACTTTCTCTCTACTGAAAATCAATTCGCAGTGTACTTGTACGAATAATTCGTGATTTCAATTTTCGGATTCCTATAAACGTCCTAGCTATAACTACACACCGATAAGAAATTCACAACAGTCACTCGCCAGACACTTCATATATAACAGTCATTCATTCATTGATTGTATACACATCTATCTATACCAAACACTGATTCTTGTCATTCAAAGCGAATAAATCATTCGAAGAGGACATCAAGGAAAACATGTTGATATCACTGTTTTTTCAGAGTAACATGAATATTCATGAACTCTGATCGATTTCGAGACACGTATTATTGTTCAAAATGCATTTAGACAGTCACCGAATGCATTGCCTATTCATACTCACTGAAAAGCTGTTTCGCATACTCGATTTCACGGGACATAATCCTCCCATTAACTCGTTCTCAATACCGAAGCGATATTGAATATTCCTTCTATAAATATTGATGTTTATTCACCTTATTTACTTTTAATAATTGATATACATTTTGTATACTTGTGCACTATTTGACTTGGATTTACAAACACGTTAAATGAAATTGCTTATAGAAGTTGAAAAATTCAATTATATACATTGAAAGGGAAAACAGAGAAGTTGGACCCAAGTATCTCTCTGAATGTACTTTGATTAGGCATATATATTTTTTACAGGCATGGAGCAAACAAAACATCAGATCTATAATGTTTTAATTATATTTAATCCACATAGGTGAATAGACTTGGAATAGCATATGCTTGTACAAACTGAAGAAGGCCGTCGATAATAAATTATACACACAATGAAAGTTATTGTCATAAAGTATATTGAAGAATTTCCCAAGAATTTCTTTTTTTCAAGGGAAATAATTCCTAGTCATATATACAGTTACATTTTATACACGCCCTTTGTAACATCATGCTTTATTACAACTGTTTTAAGTCATTTCGACGGTGTTACAGTGACACTGTGACAAAACTTGATAGACATGTTTCTTCATAGAATTTTCAACTCGTGCAGTGGATACGGTGGAAGCAATGAGGCTTCCATGAGTAAAAATTGTAAGAGGCCTCACCCAGAGGAACGGTAACTACGACACGCCATGGGGTATCGAACTAGGGACCTTATGATACACACAATTTTACTGAGTTTATCTTGTTGTAGAATTGATTGTGAGGCTTCCGTATCTGATACATGCATGTACGCAAAGTTTCCGATCGGGAAGCTAGAGAAATCTTGCTCCCAAGTCGAAATCCACGACTTACTTATTTTTGCGCAATGTTTTAAGATTAGATTTGCGATTAATTCGCCACATATTGTATTGTTGTCGTTGTGTAAATTTTTCTATACGTTAAACACATAAATTACAGCACAACGTTGTTGCGTATCCTTTCTTTTGGTGTGGGCAAATACGGAGCTTAAAGCGACAGCTCCACAACGTCGAACACATAAATATACATGTAATATATATTTAGTGACGACTCCGCAGGGTCGGCCGTATAAATGTAGAATATACTCAGTGACGACTCCACAACGTCGACCGGATAAATATAGAATGTACTCAGTGACGACTCCACAACGTCGACCAGAAAAATATAGAATATACTCAGTGACGACTCCACAACGTCGACCGGATAAATTTAAAGCATACTCAGTGAAAAAGGCAATGATCAGGGAAATCATATCACTTGGATAATGAAATATTCGGAGCTCATCTGGTCATGAATACATAAAGTTGGTAGGAGGGGTTAATGATTTGAAAGCACTATGTAATCACAAACAAATATCAGATATAAATCAAAACTAGAACTGCACTAATCTAAATTCATGTGCAAATATGTTTAAAAGAAAAAATGTGTCAAGTATCAAATTCATTAGTATTTCTTTCATTTTATGTCTGTTGATCATAAACGAATATCTATTAAGAATTTCTTTTTTCGTCTGTCTTTCTTTCTTTTTATTTGTTTGGGAGGGGAGGGGTAGGAGAGGGTATGTTGTTTTGATAAATTCATATATAAATTCATCTATAAATCACATCTAAAAAAAATCCATCTGAAAAACTATCCAGTCCAAAACTGGCCAATGGGGAAAGGCTACTCTTCAACACCGGTACGAAATACGGCATCGTCAGTTTACAATGAACATTTTTTTTCATGAAACTTGTGGCGAGAAAGATACTCTCAAACCAATGACTTAATATTACTTACAATATGACTTTCCATCATTTTATGTTTATTCTATACTTTACCTGGTTTCCATGTAAATCGAGTCGTATGAGGTGACGACATGATAGGAGTCCATCCACCTTCGTCAGAAAGTTATTGCTCAGAATACATATCTGTAAGTTGTAGCACAGTGAAATTTCCCCTACTTTCCTCAGATGAACGCCACACAATTTCACCAGTTTTAATTTCCCAACCTCCTTAATATTTTTATTGTTTCTATGAGCATTTTCTTTCAGAATATAATCCTGCATAGGCGTTTTGAAATAACCTCTTTCTTCGGCCTGCTTTATGGCCTGTTCTTCTCGTTGTTTGTAGTACTTGTTGAGCATAATGTTTTGACTCGGTTCTCGGAGAGTCTCCTGGACTCGTGAGAGCTTCGACCAATCAGGAATACTGACCATATTGTTGTTTTTGTTTTAAGCAGCCCGAGCTCTTTCAGGTGATCATACCAATGTCATTTTCATATCTTCCCACAGGTGGACGCTGTCCCTGAAATATAGAACAAACTTTTTAATGTTTTAGGGAGGACTTTTTTATCTGAGGTAAATACTCAACACTCTTCATTTTCATACACTCTTCATACATAACTCCCAAATTCCATGGAAACCGTTTGGTGGTTCAAATACCAATATCACTTTAAATCTTTACGATTCCCACTAACGTTCTCTCACCGTACATGTTCCCTCTGCCAATGAGTGGAATAATCGTATAGTCACTACTATATGTCTATTGGAATTTCAAATAACTTATCAGTTACCTTTTAAAAATGTCGGCGTAACGGGCCTTTATTCATTTGGCTGTTTAACTTGTATACAGAAGTGTATACTTAGAGCTTTTATTCCATTTACAAGTTTTTGAAATGATGTTAAATCTACGTATTTAATCCTATAGGTTAGGGTATTATATAGAGAACTTTATCGCCGGACTACAGCAGGGGTTAATTGACGAAGACCGTGACATTTCATTTCTGCTCAATCTTGGGGAAAATCGAGGTTAAGTTATGAATCGATTATAGATGACAGAAATGTAGTACATGTATTTCATGTGACATTTACCAAACTAAACAAAGAAACTCTGCTATCGATATATACATGTACGTATTGGAATTGAGACCATCTCTAGTAAGTCTTGTAAATTACAGTATGAACATTTAATTGTAAAGAAATCACGCCATTGGAACATATGTGTGTGTGTGTGTGTGTGTGTGTGTGTGTATGTGTGTGCAGTGGCGTAGCTTCCATGTATGCTTGTATCATGTATGCTAAAGCATCCACATTTTTTCCAGGAAAAAAGTCAAGAAAATAAAGAGAGAGAGAGAGAGAGAGAGTCCGCTATCCGATCAGCAATACAGGATGAATCAATGTTTTTAACTCATCACAATTTTAAAGTATATTTCCACTATTCAAAACAGACCAGTATTTTAAACAAGTTGAGCTCAGACTGCAATTTTGCCACATTGCGATCCCCAGACCCCCTGTATCCTGAGAATCATCCACTTTATTTTCGCGTAGCTGCGCCACTGGTGTGTGTTGCTGCCTCAAGTATGAGTTACGCGAAACAAACTATAAGTTGTCTGCGCTGTGTCAGCGCACAGATGGGTAGGTATTCATTTTGCGTATTATATTGAACTTTATCGTAGAGTTCGCCATATAAAATATCTCAGAAGTAATAATATACAAACACTCATTTACACAAATTTTCAGCCACCTGGCCTTTATCAAGTGTAAAAAAAACTACTTCGTTACAGAGCTATATGAAATCCATGTTGAATAAATAAGAAAAAAAATTAGCTTCTACTATGAAAATAATCAATGATGTCATAACATCTCTATACGTGTAAATTGAATTTAGATCTCCATTTAATAATCTAATAGATCTAGTATGTTATATATGTGTTGATAATTTCAAACAACATATCTATGCAGTACAGATTTAGGTCCATTATCTTAATGTAAATTGTAACGTTAATATTAGTAATTTTTAATCAGAACGTACTTGTATAGAAACAATGTTATGACGTCATCGATTGTTTCATGTTAAAAGCTTATGTTTTTCATATGATTCAACATGGGATTCATATAGCTCTGACGTAACATAGTCGTTTTCTCTACACTTGATAAAAAAGCCAGGTGGCTGAAAATTTGTGTAAATGAGTGTTTGTGTTCTATAACTTATAATATGGACTTCCCTTTGGAGGACTTTGAAGAATCTAAAATAGCTCAGTTTTCACACATGCTTACAAACTGTAATATGTGAGCGGTCGTGTGTGCCTATATGAGTGCGTGTGAGCATGCAAGCGTGCGCACAGGGGTGACCTTACATTGAGAAATTCCCAAGACCTAATCCATAAGGTCACCCCTGTGGGTTGCGTTTATGTTTGCATTAACAGAACTGCATGGTTCAAGCACCAAACCTTCCAGTAACTTCAAACTGTTTCACTGACAAAATAATAAGTCATAAAAACTATGAAATCATATTTAGTACATGCCCATTTTGGGAAGTATGTATTTATTACACCAGAAAAAAAGTATACCTTAATTTGCCGACGATCCAGGTTCGATTCCCTGATGGCGCCACTATGTTTAGGAGGTTGGTTTACCTCCTGATTGCGATATTACTAAAGACTTATTGAAAGCGATGTAAAACACCAGAAAATGAGAATGTGATGAAGGTTTTTGGCCGATCTTACAATCAAATGAATTACAGGCTGCGTTCTCCTGAAAGCAAAAAAAAAACCAAAAAAAGAAAAAAAAAAAACCAAAAAAAAAAAAAATAAATAAATAAAAGAGGACATGAAGTATAACGCTCAACTTTTGAGTACACTTCGTATTGGAAGAAGAAAAAGAAACTATCAAAGCCGGTTCTTATAATAAACGTATACAATACAAGCAATCTCCAGTGCTCCTATTGAGGTATGTTGCAATGCAAATAAAGAAGATGCCTTAGTTATGATACGAATTTGTTCTCAACTTAAATTTTTCATGTGAAATCACAAAATGATGTCAGAGACAATCAATTTTTATTATATCAAAAATTCTACAATAAATGTTATCATTTGGCAACCAAAATGTTAGTCTCGCAGTAAATGTGAAAGGGTCTATTTGAGAAAAATCATCACTCTGATTTAAGTTTTTATTACATTTTCGTGTCAGGACAATGAAAGTGATATTATTTAAGAACTTTGCAATACATCATATAACTTACTGCAATGATTTTTTTCCAATTCATACGGCCGTCATAGACGGACGTATTATGCATGGTTTGGTGTTGTGGGTCCAAGGGTCTGTCCACACCTTGTTCTTATGGCATGAGGACGAACCCTATTGATTTTCAATATCAAGGTCAAAGGTCAAGGTCACTTTTGGGGAAAAAATAGCAAATTTTTGAGAATGCAACTTGTAAACAATGTACAGAGCAAACTGATTATGCTAGAACTGTTAAACTTTGCACACTTATTTCTTACGGCTATAGGATGTACCCTATTGATTTTCAAGGTCATAAGGGCAAGGTCAAGGCCACAATGCTTATGCCAGTTAGATTCTTGTGCAGGCCATAACTTTTTACACTGTGCATAGATTTGAATAATAATTCACCGCATGCAATGATGCCCAGGATCCAAGGGTGTATCATGATCTTGACTCAAATGTTATATCTCCAATGTCAAGGTCACAATGCATATGATGGGTAAATTTTTGTCTAAACCATAATTTTATACCCCTTGCATAGATTTGAGTAATATTTCACAGAATTGTTGCCCAAGACCCAAGGGTGTGCCTTGACCTTGAACCCAAGTTATATCTTCAAGTTCAAGGTCACACTACACATGATAGATAAATTTCTGTCTGGTCCAAAACTTTTTACCCATTGCATGTTTTGAATAATATTTCACAGAATTGATGGCAAAGGTGGAGTGTTTCCATACTTTCAAATTCATCCTTTCAAACTAAGTGACGGCTCATTATGCCATGCTAGGCACTGCTCTTGTTAGCATACTGCTACTATTGCAATCTACAAATACACCTGAAGTATAACTTTTCAACAATAAGTACCATTCTTCAGCTTTTTTTTTTCAGACCAGGTTTGTTAAAGGGACCCTTCCCAATGGAAATGTCACTGATTTTTCCCAAAGGAGAAGGGTCATTATGTAGTATATTTGGCCTAAAAGTTTACGAAATTTTGAACTTGTCGATATTGTTGCAACATGAACTCTGATTGTTACTAGGGGTATAAAATTTACCATATTGTAAAACATTCACGAGACTTTAACCTCCAAAGCGAATTTCTAATAGGAAAAACCTGACCCGGTAATGAAAATTCCGCAATTTTGACCTATTTTCCATGAAAAAACCTTAAATTACTATAATAGCAAAAGCCTGTTGCATCTTTAGTTCATTACGTTCCACTAAGTTTATCATTTTTCTATCTAATTTCATCAATTTTGTGTTGCAACAAACTTTTGCTAATACCTTAATATAAAGATATAATTTACGCGTACGGTAAATTTGACAGTTCGATGCCGTCGTCAAGTACTATCGATCAACTCTTTACACTAAATTATAAGTCCTTGACTAAATCTAAGCCAAGAAAATGAGTTCGTCAGTGATTTCAGTTGTATAGAACAACTTTTGCGTGATGCACAGCACAAATATCTTTACCTATGCAAAGAACTCATCAAATAAGTAATTTACCTTTACCTTCCGAAGTCCACCGTGTAATGGGATCACTGTCTCGTTGGATGATCAAAATACTAATGAGTTAAATATGGGTCAAATCTTGAACCTCTAAGTCCTACGCGGCACGCCTAGCATGTCAATAGCATGTAATTTATAACACATTTTGATAATATAGAATACGAGAACAGCTATGAAAAGGCAATCTCATCTATTTCTATTGTTTTCCTCGTCTCAGTAAAATAATAAATAGCGTAGACATTTGATATTCACCTAACGTCAATGGCGTCATATTGACGTCATCACTCACTTTTTACGTTTGACCCCTTATGTATTCAAAGTTACACCAAAACTGAACTTAACGACAAATGCAATTTCTGTTTCCAGAAAAACAAGTAGAAATGTCCACTCTTTTCAATTAAAGTATTGAAAAAAGTGGCATACACTGGGCCAAATATAACACATAATGACCCTACTCCTTTGTCTAAGTTTTCCCCAAACATTGAGCTTTTAGCATTATGCAAATGAGACAAAAAAAATCCCAAATGGAAAGGTATAGGCACTAGTGATGAACTAATTGTTGCCAATAACCAATTGTCAATCGCTAAAAGTCTTTCGATTCTAATTATCTATTCAAATTCTTCATAATCAATTGTCGCTGAGAGGAAATTAAAAAAAGATGGTTTAGAACGAACTAAACTGAGCGTGAATTGCTTTGCATATAATTCCACACAAATTGCCTGTTGATAACAATCTCACCCTAATTTACTCGTGCCTACGTAAAAAGATCTTGCCCTTTTTTTCGTGCCTGCGTAAAAGGACTCAGACATCACTCGCGGGGCCTGAATGACTTACATCGATTCCATTCATCAATCTCTTTCCGCCACTGTACTCAATAGTATCATCAATGTAAAATTAATCCGATACACAATCTATGTCAAGGAAAGTAATTAACGCTGTAATAGTTTGGGAGTAGTGTTTATAAATGTGGTCTGTTGAATTGTGAAGATTTCTTCAGTGGCGTAGCTCAGCAGTGAAAAGTGGGGGGGGGGGGGCACAACCTTCTAAAAGTGAAAAGAAAAATAAAAGGTGTGTTTGTGAAACACTGTGTCCCCAACAGCAACAAAGTCCGAGAAAGCTATTTTTAGCACAAAGGTCACAGTGAAGGTCTCAATGCAAGGTCATTGACCTTGTCCAGTGTCAATTGAAAGGGCTTCATTAGTGGAGTATGCATGCCAAATATAAAATCTATCTTTTACTGTTCAAAAGATATGGCGAGGGTTTACAACAGCCACCAGACAGGACAAAAACAATATGCCCCAGATCTTTCGATCCAGGGCATAAAAAACTTCAGTTTGAATTTACTCCAATTTCTCTCTCTGAATGATTTAAAATAAAAGACGAATTATTTACTTTTAGTGCTTTAGTGGCTGCTATGGCTACTAATCAGCAACAAAACATGTTACCGTGTGATTTTATTTCACACTTTTATGCACAAGTTAACTGGGTGGTATGCAAATTAAAGGTCTGCGGCTGCTCATCAATTGTTACAATGTTCATACTTAAATACTTTCCAAAGAAATTTTCAGGGTGCTCATTCTTGCTGACGAATTGTCTTGCAATTTGAATGTCAAGACGCGTTATCAGTCAGAGTTTCCTCTGAAAGACAGAGCACTGGTATGCCCCTGACGGGTGTCAAACCCAGACCTCTTGGTCACAAGCAGAACAACTCATCCACTGGGCTACACCTACTTATATCTTTCAGATAAGAGCAAACTATAATAATGCAATTCTATTGCATAATCTCGAGCTTGTATAATATCATCCAAAACATAATAAATGCTTACAATTGATGACATCACACTAATGCATAACCTGAAAGATATTTTGTTGGCGAAACTTTCTATTGTTGCAACATGTTGCGTAATCAGGATACATCAACCGCCAGTAAAACAGAAAACCTTATCCGTAATTTTGTATAGTTACGGATTTAAGAAATCAGACATTAAAAATATAAAAGAAAATAGATATTTACTTCACTTAAAATGTATATATTATTTAAGTTTATTTAAACTTTAAATATTACTCTAAAAGTGGGGGGCACAAACATGGCTGTGCCCCACTTTGAAAAGGGGGGCACGTTCCCCCGCTGCCCCCCTTCTCCTACGCCCTTCATTACACGCCAAGCACAGACTTATTTGTCTGGTACACGTACGAGGGCTAATAATTAACTAAATTCAGGAACAATTTTCCTATAATAGTTACGAATGACTTCCTGACCTAGGTTGATTTTATATTATGCAGGAAAAGGCCAAGGATGTGAGAATGCAAGATGGCGACTAAACCAATGACGCTGAATCGGCCCAATCAAAACCCAAAATGAGATTTGCTAATGTGGTCTATCATTTGTCAAAAATTTCAAAGAATATGGATTTCCGATTTAAATCGATAATCAATCGGTTTACCTTTTCCGATTATCTTCCAATTATCAATTCTTACTTCCAATGTACAACACTAATAGGCACCGTTGAAAAAAATCCACTGTACTTGTTTAAGTCATGATAAGTGGAACGTTAACCCTTCTGTCTTAAGCTTTTGTACACATTGTAGTAGATCAATTTAGTATCGGCATTCCTTTCTCTATGACTTGATCTTTGATATCATGTGGTGCACTGTATGACGGGATCGACAAAAATAATACATGACGATGAAGTGCCCATGCCATTTGCAAAGAGAGAACAGCTAGTTTAGATGCTATATATTCCAACATTTCAAAGTACATGTATTTTAAAATTGTTAAGTGTCTGTCTCTCTGATATTTATACATATGCATTTTGCCATGATGTAGTAGTAATTAGCATAAACACTGATAATTTACAATAACATGTCATACATCTCTTTCAATTAACTTTTAATAATAAAAACTGAAAAATAAATTAACTTGCATATATAGCAAATATGTTTGTATTTTAACACTTGAAAGAAAGTTCATCGTCAATTAATCATAAATTTCTTTTAAAAAATTAGTCTGAAGAATGCGTACATACCTATCCCCTAGATTTAGACAGTGTACTTTAAATCCGTCATCGCATAGTAGGCAGCCATTTGTAAACGTTTCCCACAACAACGGAAGTCTCGCTCGTAACGAGAATAAAGATGTCAGCCCACAGTTTTCCTTGCACGATTTCTGAACTTCGTTTAGACAAAACGCTAACCTGCGGTCAGTCATTCAGGTAGTTTTATGCTATACAACAAGAATAATTTGGCAGTATCCTGTTATTTGCCCCGCTGTCTCTGAAATGTTTTACAACCCCAAATATTACCTTTTTTTGGTAAAATTTTCGGATTCCAGGGTGGGGTCCAGACCCCCCTAACCCCCCCCCCCCCTCTGTATCTGCGCATGCATATAATATATGTTATATATATTTCTCTAGCACAATGTACGTGTCGCATTTCTCAGAATTCAAGTGCGGACAGGGCGAGTCTGCCACTGAAAGAATCTGTTAATCAATCGATGTCAATTGCTAACTGTAGTTTACTCTTATAATTCATAACGTTATTAAGGATTTTACTGAGGCAGAATAGCTGAAAAATTAACAACAGTTATTTCAGTCAAAGACATAGAATACTTCAGTTTTTGAAAGTACTCTTCGTCTCTGTTTCAACTGATTAAAATCAATCAAAAACTGAAAAGAGTGTCTTATATATTATACAACGGTATCCCTGTGGAAGGTTTAACTTGTTTTGGGTTTTTATTTTTCATACATTAATTTTTGGTAAATACTAAATATTTCATTCCATATCTATTGTAGCCTGAAATGATTTAATTAAACACGTGCCATCCACTGTCACCGGAACTTTCACTGAAAAAGATGAAAATAAGTTCAAAATAACACATACATTACTTCCGTGTTAATTTCTATCTTTTCATTATTTTATTATTAGATTTTTCTTTGTAAGTGAAATCAAGGACGTGTATATTGTTTAGATATATATGTCCCTAATGAAATAATCTGCAGTGTTTTTTCTCGGACATCACCTCAGTTTTGACGTATCAGTCTGGAGTTATCGTTCTTTAAAATGGCGATCCAACCATTCATAGATGTTAGACAATATAAATTGGCTTTTCATAGTTATTAGGAGTTGAATTTTTACAAAAATTTGTATAGACACATATTTTAAGTCAACCTATCGATATATATCAACAAATATACATAATATATTAATATCCCCTAGGAAGACAGTGGGCTTACAGTGGACTTGCGGTGGGCTTAAAATCTTCCATGGGCTTAAAGTAGTCTGACCGCTCGTTTTCCGCTTTCGTGGAGTGGGTGACACTACGTCAGGCCAGGGTTCTACTACTTACCGAAATTACTAGGAATTACCGAAATGACTAATTATTCTTTTCAATACGAAGTGTACTCAAAAGTTGAGCGTTATACTTCATGTGGCAGTCACGATAAAAGTGGGCAGGTGATATGTTGCCCATTGCAGTCCGGTAGTCCTCCAAGGAACATGCTCATGTCATTGCTGATGGAAGTCTGTGTCAATCCCTGATGGTACGCGGGAAGAAGGAGAACCGGTATACATCCTTTTTCGCTGTTGGGATGCAAAAGATATGTTGTCCCCTTGTCCTGGTGTCTGTCTGGATTCGGTATTGTTCTGCTGGAATGGCCACTAGATTGTGCTGGATTTTGAATAGCAACAGAAGGCGGATCTTTACTCTTCTTATCTGTAGCGGTTCCCATCCCAGGTAGTTTACCATGTTGGTGATGCTGCCTGCTTTCCTATCCCAGTAGTTCCTTGTAGCGAATCGTGCCACTCTACATTGGACTTTCTCTATCTGGTTGATCGGTCCGCTAGTGTGAGGTCCCATATGGAGGCAGCGTACTCTAGCGTTGGACGTACAATGGCTTCATAGGCTCTGACTCGTGCTGATGTTCTGCAACTTCGGAGATTTCGCTTCAGGAAGCCTAGAGTCCTATTGGCTTTCGCTGTATTGGCATCAATGTGCTTGTTCCACTTCATATTGCTGCTGATTGTAACTCCCAGGTACTTGCTTGAGTCCACTACTTCTAACTTATGGCTGTGTAGTCTGTAGTCTGCACTGATTGTTTTCCACTTTGATGAGACCTGTATGACCACACACTTCTCCGGATGGAAGGACATCTGCCGGCCACTCTTCTTCCCACTTCTCAAGTGCTGTAAGGCGGATTCTCCAGAAATCTGCACCATTTGCAGTTTTTGCTGTCGGTCACCATTTTCAGACGTACTATAAAGTTTATACATGACCATTTGTTCTCTTTGTCACAAGTAAACATGCCTTCACTTGAAAAATAAAGAATGATGGGAAAGATGTTGTTCAATTCGTCTACTTGATGGTTTGAATACCCTAAAATCATCCATTCTGACGTGTCGCTTCTATCGTTATGTTTTTAGAAAAGTGCAATAGAAGCATAATTTACACGATGTCGCTAAAATTTTGGTTTTCGTTTCATGCAAAAGGTTTACGATTGATATCAAATGTTGAAATTTTGGTTTAGATTGTGCCTTTTTATCTGAAATTTAGATAACAAGTATGTCGCTCAAATTGCAAACAGATACGTTACGCATTTTCATATGGGAATTACAAATTCCCTCTCTCGACTACACAGGTTTTAGAAAGATGTAGATGTACCACATATATTAATATTCTAATATTTACCATCAATTCTTCTTCACAGAAAAATAAGTAATTCGGAATTACGATTGTTACGATTGAATCACGAGTGTTACTTTTAAAATTACAGATGCGTTACCTGATTTTGTCAGTTTTTCTCCAATTTGCACGTAGTAAGGAACCAACAACAATATAAATACTAATTCACTACCCTTACAATGAAATAAAATATAAAGCCCATGTTTAAATTCCCGTTTGTAAGAGTGTGAGACCAAAATAACAAAGTATAACAGATACGTTATCAACAGATACGTTATATTTTTTAGTTGATTTTTCACATAAATTGGCATTACATTGATATTTACACATGAATCCTGAATAATAGTCGGATTTGGTTCTATATTCGATTTTGTCAGTATATAACGTTAATATCCGGTTGATAGAAAGTTTAGAGAAACTCAACAGCACATGTGTTCGAAGATCAAGATAATGCAACTGAACTATAATTAATTTTCATAAATACTTTCAATGTTAAAGTATAATTTGATATAGTAATATCATGTAAAATGATTTAGATATTTGCATTTGATGTATAATTTAATAAAATAAAAAAGTTTAGTTGATATGCCTATGACTCCTTTTCAAACATTTCGTTATTTTTAGGAGTAACGTATCAGTTTTAAGTAGTAACGTATCTGTTTTACAGTTTCACAATATTTTTTCTCAACTTGATTAAAGAATTTCATAAGAGAAGGACATAAGTCGCTTTGATAATGACAACCCACGATGTATTCATCTTTAACCCTTTTAATCAATGGAATACCATGTTTTTGTATTGGTAACAGATACATTACTTTTATCACCAACATTGTTAATCAATCAAAAACAGTTGTTTGTCATGGATTTGAACCAAAAAATAATTTCTATTGGTTTTTCACCTCCTGCTTCCATGTCGCGATATAACTGAAATATTGTTGAAAGCGACGTAAAACACCAATCTATTGGTTTTCTATAATGTTTCTCGCTTTACTCGTGGATAAACACATGATTGAAATTTAGTTTTAAGAAAATAAATGGTTATTGTAAGTAGCTGATTTAAGATAAGTTTTAAAAAAAATGGTAATGCCTGTTAAATCGGTACTTTTATTATGAGAAATAGCAATTTTCTCCCTCATGAAATACACCATTTAATTCCTGAAATGCATATCTATCATTTGCATAAAAAGCTCTACATTCAATTCACAAGTAAACCAAGGTATATCTAATTTATGAGTCATGTCATGCTGTAACGTATCTGTCTTTCCGAAATTTGATGGCTTCATTCTGAATACAATAACTTTTTTCTGGGTAGTAGCCTAGACCAGCCTTTTAAGGATTAAATCATTTACATTTTCCTCTATGCCAAAAATGCAAATATACGTTCAAATTCAGACATTAATTTTTTGACATGACTAGCACACAAATGGTGCAGATTTGTGGAGAATCCGTCGTAAGGTCTTGCTGTAGACTGTTGCTGTCCTCAGTGTTGTTAATCGGGCGGTACAGTAAACAATCATCTGCGAACAAACTGGTTTCTGACTTGGTGACTTCAGGGAGGTCATTGAATGTGAGGAAGAGCAGCTGGCCAAGTACTGTTCCCTGTGGTACTCCTGATGGGACATCTGCACTAGATGAGGCATGGCCGTCTAGAAGGACTTGTTGTTGTCTGTTGTTCAGGAAGTCCTTAATCCATAGCAGAGTGTTGTCTCGTACACCATTGTACTGCAGCTTATGTAGCAATCTCTTATGTGGCACCTTGTCAAATGCTTTCGAGAAGTCTAGCAGAACAATGTTGACTTGGCTTCCCTGGTCTAAAGTGCGGGCAATACAGTCTATGGTGATGGCTAGCTGAGTTTCACAGGAATGCTTGGATCTGAAGCCGTGCTGAGGATAGAGTGCTGGTCGAAGTGGTCCGTTACCTGGCAGTGGATGATGTGTTACAGTAATTTACAGGAGATAATTTACCGAAATGACTCAATAAGTTACCGAAATGACCCGTTTTTCATTCTTATTTGACCTGATATGGATAGAAGTGTGATAGTTACATGCAATAGATGACTTTTCATGCAAATACCACCTTGTTACAGATAATACCGATGGCTAGAATTACCTCTGTTGCGCCCAGTACGTAAAGAGCGATACATCCAAGTTCCCTGAAGGGATGAACGGAGTATAAATAAAACATTTGACAGATTGATGTACATTGATATTTTTCCAGAGCTGGAAACGTTTTTAAAACAGACACGAATAAAGCACGATTTCATTTGCATGGTTACATAACATATTTTGTACTATGTAAAAGGAAAGAAAAGAACAAAATAAAGAAAAGAAAAGAAAAACAAACAAACAAACAAACAAACACAAAACATCGACAACAACAAGTTTTAACGACTTTTAAGTGATTCGCCTAAATTGTGTCCGTTTTAGAAACAACGGCCAACTACCTAATATCAGGGACGTATATATCTAAAGATCTTAGATATATACGTCCCTGCTAATATACATGTCAAATTTAATATAATATACATGCCACTAACATGTCATGTCAAATTTAATTCTCTATGATTTTCAATGAAATTGTACATCTGATAAGTTTTTAAACCCCATTCTAAAAATTCATTATTAGATACAATGAAAGAACTTGGACTTATCGCTCTTTACGTATTGGGCACAACAGAGGAAATTTTAGCCATCAGTATTATCTATTACAAGATGGTATTTACATGAAAAGTCATCTATTTCATGTAACTATCACCGTTCTATCTATATCAGGTCAAATAAGAATGAAAAACAGGTAAATTCGGTAACTTATTGAGTCATTGTGGTAAATAATGAGTCATTTCGTTAATTCCGGGTAATTTTATTAAGTAGTAGAACCGCTACGTCACTTGACTCACTCAAACAGTCAAAGTCAAAATAGTCTTTTCACCGGATGATGTGTCCATGAATCACTCTAAATATCATTGAAATTATGCCCAAAATCAAAACAGTTGTGAAAACCTTTCATATCAGAGATGTTTCCAGAAGTAGGGGTTTGATCCATTAAGCATTGTCATAATTGTGCTTGAGCTTTTGTCATGGTTGCCTCCTCCCCCCAATATTTGTCATGTTTTGCCTTTTGGACACTAATAGACCAGGCATACATGTAAAGTCAAATGTTTTATTTATATGTGTTATTATCAATCTTTCCCCCTGTTTTTGCTATCAAAACTCGTATTTACATTATCGGTTTTAAAAAATGGATTATCTGCCCCTGCCGTAACCAGCATGCCAGACAAGTTCGATGACCCCAACCCAGTTTGCTTGCTTTGAGGTAAAATGAGACAGGGCTTGTGCAAAGCGACAGTACCCACGATTTCCATGACATTTTCTGTAGTAAAATCGCTATGTGATGAAAAAATACCTGCATGAGTGGATGGATTAAAGTTCAAACTGTCTATTAGTAGTATGTTTCATATTTTTCATTGCTGATTTACTAGGAAAACCAAGAAGTTGACCTAATTAGCATGTGACAGAATAGGAAAGTGCCTTAACTCACGCATGCCTGTTATTGCTAATTAAAAATAATTAAAAACTTGCGAACATGTTGTTTTAGTCAATTAGACACCAATTATTGTATAAAACATGCATATTTATATACCATATGTATACAACAGTTCAAAGCTGTGGGGCAAATAACAGGATATTGCTACTAAATATATTTATTTTTACATAAATAAATACAGTTGAACTTTGATAACTCGAGGTGCTCAGAACCTATGAAATCACTTCGAGTTTCGGTAGGTTCGAGTTTTGGAAGTTGCAAAAATTCGCGGGAAATTAGAAAGTGAAAAACCGAACATTATTACGTACTAGTGTAATACTAAAAATAGCATAAAGACAATATAATATTCTCAATTTATTTAATTCAAATATACTTGTCAAAATATCATGTACATATTTAATCAAACTAGTAAAAGAATGTATAAAATGGAGATCTGCCCTTATAAAGCCATTCCATCGGCTTTGACACTTTTCAACGATGTCGGGGGCTTGGCTGATTATCTTAGATGAAGTTACCGTTTAGAATTTACTGCTTGTTGAATTCGTCAAGCTTGGACGTACACAATTGTGTAATTTAAGTCGCTGTATCAACAAGCCGACAGACCGCAGAGCTGTAACATTGGACGGCAAATTTATTAACGTTCCCTCCAATTTTAATACTTCATAATGTATTTTGACGTCATTCTGATCGATTTGGAGGGAATGTTTATGATTTTGCCGTCCAAGGTTTCAGCTCCGCAGTTAAAGAAAAAAGGTCTATTGCTTTCTATCCTGTTATTTACTTCGAGTTCCTAATGATTCTTGAAGTCGGACTGGTCACATGACTTAATATGAATAATATTTGTTGGGGGATAGGTCTCGGAGTTATCATCGCTCTTTATGAAGAATCCGATATTTTGAAATCTTATTTTTCCAAATTGCGGTCACATAAAATTCGAAGAAGGAAAGAGAGTCAATCGTCGTGAGATTCCTCAATAAATTTCAAAAGTTTTAAGACTAATTTAGCTCTTGTGCACAAAATATAATTCAGCAAAGTTGCATTATGGTCTATGATAAACACCGAGTTTATCCCAGGTCATCCTCGGAATGTTTCAGGGACTATCTTCATTTAGATCTTAGTGTGATGTCACGCCGACATCAAGAATAAAATGCTTCGAGTTTTCATTGAAAATTACTTTGAGTTTTTTTTTTGGGGGGGGGGGGGGGGGGTTTTCGAGTTTCAGAAGTTCGAGTTTGAGAAAGCAAATAACATTAAAATATTCAAAATGTTCTTGGGACCGTAGGATGACTTCGAGTTTTCGGGGTTTTCGAGTTTTTGACATTCAGGTTTTCGAAGTTCAACTTTATTTACATTTTGTATTCAGACTGTGGGTAATCACTTCTTTTCTTACATTCTGTAAGTCGGATTGGTCACATGACCCAATATGCACTATGTTAGTTGGGGGTTAAGTTTTGGGATTTATCGTCACTTTATACGAAAAATCTGAGATTTTGAAATCTCATTAATAATATTTCAAACTGCAGTCTTATCAAATACGCCAGTTTCGAGATACTGAGCCGGACCGAATTTTTTTGAATTTTACGCACTCCTCGTGACAAAGGTGGGACATGTTTACATCCGTCTCTGTGTAAAGTTAATGACCCGCTCTGGTTAAACGCTAATAAATCGATAAATACATGAAAGATAATAATACTTGTATGTTCAGATAGATTTTAAAAAAAATAAAACTGAAAAAAAAATGAGTGAACTTAATCTTTTAGGGGCGGTTTAGATCTTCAGTACAGCGGATCTCAGTGGAAAGTTGGCTTCTACAAAGAATTATAAAAATTATCAGGGAAAACATAATACATGAACATCTAGGATACTTAATTTTGACAATGCTCAACAAATTAGTGTTGGGAGTGTCACTGAATTGTTCCTTATAATTCACAATTACCGAGATATCCTTTACTATAACGGCCAGCAGTGTCCCACCTTTACCCTCTTGCGTCTCAAGGAGCACATAAAAACCGAAAATTGACGGTTTGGATTTGTATTTCATAAGTGACGTATTAAAAGAAGAATAGGGGGGGGGGGGGGGGGGGGGGGGGGGGGGGGGGCAATCAGTGTAGGATTCTTCAATGAATTTCTGCAGTTTAATCAATAATGACTCATTTAGCTCTTGTGTTTGAAATGTTATTCAACAATGTAGCTTTAATTTGGTTTCTTTTAATCATAAGTAAGGTAAGGAATGTAATCATGACAGAATTTTGTCAAGATGTCTATTTTTGGACTTTTTATGAATTTTTTAAGACAGCAAAAAATAAAGGGTGGGGGGAGAGAGATTTTTCCACAGTTTCAACTTCAGCTGTAGAATCACAGAAGGTATTTTGATGAAACTTGGTAGGAATGAAGTACTCATGCTCACTTGCAAGTGTTGATGTTTTTGAACATTCATTTGTTGTAAATTATTGTAGATTTACTGAATATACTGAAATTACTCAGACCAGATAAATAATTATAGGTTAAGTTACCGTTTATTCTTCAGTCAATCTTGTCACTGAAGTTGCAATTTTGCGAAAGTTTGGGATAAAGCTTTTATAACATTCCACTAATGCCCCAACAAATTCAGATAGGTCCTCGGTTGTTACCCTTACTCTTTATATCTCTCTTGTTTTAGTGTGTTCTTTTACTCTGTGTCCCAAAACAACTTTCATTTGAAAAAGAGCACATTCCTGTGGCTTAAGTTTAAGACTTGTTTGTTTCCAAAGGACAACCAGTTTTCACTTCTACCCCTCTAATTCAACTTAATATTTGAAAATCTCCATGAAATAGTAGTTGCTCTTCATATGATATTTATAAATGTACATTTGCTATCAGAATTATGTAATATGTGCATGTATCCATGTAGATTTGACATCTTCTTTAGAAAAATCTATAAAGTATCTAAATCTGCTGGAAATGGGCATATATATACAGGTAAAATTTACCACTAGCTGTAATGAAAGGCTAGACCCAGATTAGGTATGAGGTATCACTAGTTTACCACTAGCTGTAATGAAAGGCTAGAGCCAGATTACATATAGATATGAGGTATCACAAGTTTACTATTAGCTGTAATGAAAGGCTAGAGCCAGATTACATATAGATATGAGGTATCACTAGTTTACCACTAGCTGTAATGAAAGGCTAGAGCCAGATTACATATAGATATGAGGTATCACAAGTTTACTACTAGCTGTAATGAAAGGCTAGAGCCAGATTACACATAGATATGAGGTATCACTAGTTTACCACTAGCTGTAATGAAAGGCTAGAGCCAGATTACATATAGATATAAGGTATCACAAGTTTACTACTAGCTGTAATGAAAGGCTAGAGCCAGATTACACATAGATATGAGGTATCACTAGTTTACCACTAGCTGTAATGAAAGACTGGAGCCAGATTACATATAGATATGAGGTATCACTAGTTTACCACTAGCTGTAATGAAAGGCTAGAGCCAGATTACATATAGATATGAGGTATCACAAGTTTACTATTAGCTGTAATGAAAGGCTAGAGCCAGATTACATATAGATATAAGGTATCACAAGTTTACTACTAACTGTAATGAAAGGCTAGAGCCAGATTACATATAGATATGAGGTATCACTAGTTTACCACTAGCTTTAATGAAAGGCTAGAGCCAGATTACATATAGATATAAGGTATCACAAGTTTACTACTAGCTGTAATGAAAGGCTAGAGCCAGATTACATATAGATATGAGGTATCACTAGTTTACCACTAGCTGTAATGAAAGGCTAGAGCCAGATTACATATAGATATGAGGTATCACAAGTTTACTATTAGCTGTAATGAAAGGCTAGAGCCAGATTACATGTAGATATGAGGTATCACTAGTTTACCACTAGCTTTAATGAAAGGCTAGAGCCAGATTACATGTAGGTTTGAGGTATCACTAGTTTACCACTAGCTGTAATGAAAGGCTAGAGCCAGATTACATATAGATATGAGGTATCACTAGTTTACCACTAGCTGTAATGAAAGGCTAGAGCCAGATTACATATAGATATAAGGTATCACAAGTTTACTACTAGCTGTAATGAAAGGCTAGAGCCAGATTACATATAGATATGAGGTATCACTAGTTTACCACTAGCTGTAATGAAAGGCTAGAGCCAGATTACATATAGATATGAGGTATCACTAGTTTACCACTAGCTGTAATGAAAGGCTAGAGCCAGATTACATATAGATATAAGGTATCACAAGTTTACTATTAGCTGTAATGAAAGGCTAGAGCCAGATTACATGTAGGTTTGAGGTATCACTAGTTTACCACTAGCTGTAATGAAAGGCTAGAGCCAGATTACATGTAGATATGAGGTATCACAAGTTTACTACTAGCTGTAATGAAAGGCTAGAGCCAGATTACATATAGATATGAGGTATCACTAGTTTACCACTAGCTGTAATTAAAGGCTAGAGCCAGATTACATATAGATATAAGGTATCACAAGTTTACTACTAGCTGTAATGAAAGGCTAGAGCCAGATTACATATAGATATGAGGTATCACTAGTTTACCACTAGCTTTAATGAAAGGCTAGAGCCAGATTACATATAGATATAAGGTATCACAAGTTTACTACTAGCTGTAATGAAAGGCTAGAGCCAGATTACACATAGATATGAGGTATCACTAATTTACCACTAGCTGTAATGAAAGGCTAGAGCCAGATTACATATAGATATGAGGTATCACAAGTTTACTATTAGCTGTAATGAAAGGCTAGAGCCAGATTACATGTAGATATAAGGTATCACAAGTTTACTACTAGCTGTAATGAAAGGCTAGAGCCAGATTACATATAGATATGAGGTATCACTAGTTTACCACTAGCTTTAATGAAAGGTTAGAGCCAGATTACATGTAGATATAAGGTATCACAAGTTTACTACTAGCTGTAATGAAAGGTAGAGCCATATAACATATAGATATGAGGTATCACTAGTTTACCACTAGCTGTAATGAAAGGCTAGAGCCAGATTACATATAGATATGAGGTATCACAAGTTTACTATTAGCTGTAATGAAAGGCTAGAGCCAGATTACATGTAGATATGAGGTATCACTAGTTTACCACTAGCTTTAATGAAAGGCTAGAGCCAGATTACATGTAGGTTTGAGGTATCACTAGTTTACCACTAGCTGTAATGAAAGGCTAGAGCCAGATTACATATAGATATGAGGTATCACTAGTTTACCACTAGCTTTAATGAAAGGCTAGAGCCAGATTACATATAGATATAAGGTATCACAAGTTTACTACTAGCTGTGATGAAAGGCTAGAGCCAGATTACATATAGATATGAGGTATCACTAGTTTACCACTAGCTGTAATGAAAGGCTAGAGCCAGATTACATATAGATATGAGGTATCACTAGTTTACCACTAGCTGTAATGAAAGGCTAGAGCCAGATTACATATAGATATGAGGTATCACAAGTTTACTATTAGCTGTAATGAAAGGCTAGAGCCAGATTACATGTAGATATAAGGTATCACAAGTTTACTACTAGCTGTAATGAAAGGCTAGAGCCAGATTACATATAGATATGAGGTATCACTAGTTTACCACTAGTTTTAATGAAAGGCTAGAGCCAGATTACATATAGATATGAGGTATCACTAGTTTACCACTAGCTTTAATGAAAGGCTAGAGCCAGATTACATATAGATATAAGGTATCACAAGTTTACTACTAGCTGTAATGAAAGGCTAGAGCCAGATTACATATAGATATGAGGTATCACTAGTTTACCACTAGCTGTAATGAAAGGCTAGAGCCAGATTACATATAGATATAAGGTATCACAAGTTTACTACTAGCTGTAATGAAAGGCTAGAGCCAGATTACATATAGATATGAGGTATCACTAGTTTACCACTAGCTTTAATGAAAGGTTAGAGCCAGATTACATGTAGATATAAGGTATCACAAGTTTACTACTAGCTGTAATGAAAGGCTAGAGCCATATAACATATAGATATGAGGTATCACTAGTTTACCACTAGCTGTAATGAAAGGCTAGAGCCAGATTACATATAGATATGAGGTATCACAAGTTTACTATTAGCTGTAATGAAAGGCTAGAGCCAGATTACATGTAGATATGAGGTATCACTAGTTTACCACTAGCTTTAATGAAAGGCTAGAGCCAGATTACATGTAGGTTTGAGGTATCACTAGTTTACCACTAGCTGTAATGAAAGGCTAGAGCCAGATTACATATAGATATGAGGTATCACTAGTTTACCACTAGCTTTAATGAAAGGCTAGAGCCAGATTACATATAGATATAAGGTATCACAAGTTTACTACTAGCTGTGATGAAAGGCTAGAGCCAGATTACATATAGATATGAGGTATCACTAGTTTACCACAAGCTGTAATGAAAGACTAGAGCCAGATTACATATAGATATGAGGTATCACTAGTTTACCACTAGCTGTAATGAAAGGCTAGAGCCAGATTACATATAGATATGAGGTATCACAAGTTTACTATTAGCTGTAATGAAAGGCTAGAGCCAGATTACATGTAGATATAAGGTATCACAAGTTTACTACTAGCTGTAATGAAAGGCTAGAGCCAGATTACATATAGATATGAGGTATCACTAGTTTACTAGTTACTGTAATGAAAGGCTAGAGCCAGATTACATATAGATATGAGGTATCACTAGTTTACCACTAGCTTTAATGAAAGGCTAGAGCCAGATTACATATAGATATAAGGTATCACAAGTTTACTACTAGCTGTAATGAAAGGCTAGAGCCAGATTACATATAGATATGAGGTATCACTAGTTTACCACTAGCTGTAATGAAAGGCTAGAGCCAGATTACATATAGATATAAGGTATCACAAGTTTACTACTAGCTGTAATGAAAGGCTAGAGCCAGATTACACATAGATATGAGGTATCACTAGTTTACCACTAGCTGTAATGAAAGGCTAGAGCCAGATTACATATAGATATGAGGTATCATAAGTTTACTATTAGCTGTAATGAAAGGCTAGAGCCAGATTACATATAGATATGAGGTATCACTAGTTTACCACTAGCTTTAATGAAAAGGTAGATATTAGTTGCCACCAGTGATATCTTTGTTGCCTTCAGACAACTCTTGTACCTAACCTGGACTTCTCTAATAACTGATCGTTTTACATCGTAAATGTCATCTTATGTAGATGGAGGGAGTTATCTCCAGGAGTATGGATGGGGGTATTCAACTCCAAAATCTGGAAATTATGGCAGACAGATACAGATCTATATTATCAGGTTTGTGATAGATCAATGTATTGACATAAATCACTTTGATCATTGTTTCCACATTTGACATTCATGTTCATATGTAAATGCATCTAATAATCATCAGATATAAAAGTGGTGTACTACCCCCCCCCCCCCCCTTTCCGAAGCAAAGTTTGGGATATATATAGGCATCAGACTGTCTGTCTGTCTGTCTGTCAATTGTCCATCCTGTTTAAAAGTTCTGAAAGCAGGTTTCTTTTACAGTATAAGGGATAGGGCTTTCATATTTTACACACACATTCACTAAAGCAAGTACTTGATTTTGATACCAAGACATTTGAGCTATTGACCTTGACCTTGAACTTTAGCATTGTATAATACTTTTGTTAAGAAGTTTTGTAAACATTTCTATGTCAGTTTGGATCAATATTTATCTGAAAACATTGAAAATCAATTCTAGAAAGAATTCTTAATAGTCTTGCATGAATTCACCTTTCTAAGCTCTATTAAATTAACTTTAAATGTATCACAAAATCCCCTTTGGTATAATCCTAGTATCCACATTGATGGTAAATCTGTTATGTTTAAACCATTACAGCAAAAGGGGTTCCATATTGTTTCAGATGCTCTTCAAGAAATGGAAACTTCATACCATATGAAGAGTTAAAACAAAAACATGATATTGATTTACCCTTTACCTGTTATTTTGGCTTTAAAAATGTACATTAAAAGCATGGCCTCACCTAGATGGAAGTTTTGATCACACAGAATGTCCTCATAAACCAAGTTTCATATAATATTATTCTGAAAGCAAAGAATTGATCAAAACATATATTTGACCTGTTTTTAGAAAATATTCAACATAAATCAAAACATGAAAATAAATGGAAATCTGTACTGGATCTAGACAATAAATTTGATATTAAAATATACTACAATCTTTTACACCAATGTACCAAAGATTCCAAATTAAAATGGTTTCAATATAGAATATTTTACAGAATTCTTGGCTTGAACCACAGTATAAATGTAAATTAAATATAAACTTGAATTTTCCTGGTAAAACAATAAAGCACTTAATACTGTTTTGCTACTAGTAAAATACTATACATTTACTTAGTCTAGACAAAATGTTCATGTCAATTTTAATGAATTAAAACATAATATCTTAACATTTTATAAAGCAGAAAAAATGTCATACATTCTTAATATGAAATTGAAAGACTTCACCAATAAATGGAATGATATTGTAAACATAATAACTAACATAAATTACATTATCACTATTGATATCTTTATAACTTATATCATGTATCTCTACCACATTTCACCATATTAGTATACAAATTACATGTTTCATAGTGCATTGCAGGTATATGTATGTTTAAGCACCTATATGTATATATGTTTGTATATGACTTCTATGTACCGGTATGTGTATGTGTATATATATGTGTGTGTGTATATATATGTACCAGTATATGTATGTATATGTATATGTATATGTATGCATATATGGATACATGAATGCAACATAATGCGTATTTGCATTGGATTTACATTTAACATATATATCCAGTATTTAGTATTAGAGCCTATCAAAATTGTATAAAAAAAAAAAAAAAGAAGTTCTGTAAACAGAATTCTCTTACAGTATAAGGGATAGGACTTTCATATTTCACACACACATTCACTATAGCAAGGACTACATTTTGATACCAAGACATTTGACCTATTGATCTTGACCTTGAACTGTAGCATTGTAAAAATACTTTTGTTAAGATGTACTGTAAACAGAATTCTCTTACAATATAAGGGATAGGGCTTTCATATTTCACACACACATTCACCTTTAATACTACATGTTGATACCAAGACATTTGACCTAATGAGTAAAGTGACCTTGACGTTGAACTTAAGACGTGTATTAAATTATACTTTGGTTTAGAAAGCAGATTTCTCTTATAATGTATGAGACAAGGGTTTTTTTCCTAGATTATACCTCTTTGAATAGTAATAATTAGAGTTTTAATGTACCGTACAGGTACAGATACGTACATGTAGAAAGCAGATTTCTCTTATAATGTATGAGACAAGGGTTTTTTTCCTAGATTATACCTCTTTGAATAGTAATAATTAGAGTTTTAATGTACCGTACAGGTACAGATACGTACATGACTTTGATCTAGAATCATTCCTAATCTATGAACAAATTTGTTTTTATTCATCATGGGTATATTTGTCCTGATAGGACAGTCCTAGTTTTGTTAGGTGCTTGGCTCATGACTGAGAGGTCCAAGATTTGACTTGTGCCAGAGGTTTGTCAGTGTTCTGTCTTTTGGATGAGACAGTAACTGAGGACTTGTACAACTGTAGACAGGGCACATAAAAGATCCCTCATTTACCATGTTTACATTGCATCAAGAATTACAAAGACTATGGATTAAGAAATGTTCAATTTGAGATGCATGAAATTTTGTTGGGTGAAGAAGGTTGAATGATAGGGTATTAAAAGAAAAATGAGTGGTAATTTTATATTTGCCGTCATCATTCACTTGGAAGTGCAGTAATCTTAATGTGATATAAAAAGAAAATCAATCAAACAAACAATCAGATTACAGATATGCACCTATTAGAAATTCCATATTACATTGATACAGTATTTCTTTTCAGAATTGTTAAATCAAATCTGATTTAAATGAGTTAGAATTGAAATGAATTCATGATATAAATGGATATATTGAAAAGTAAGATTCGCTTCCAAAGCTTATAGTGATTCAGTAATGTGAAATTTAAGCAAGCAGTCATAGATTTCTTAAACATAATGGTCTGACCAAAGGATTAAATCCAGATTATCTACATCCTGGTGAGGGATTATATCCAAATCATCTACATCCTGACCAAGGATTAAATCCAAATCATTTACATCCTGATCAGGGATTAAATCCAGAACATTTACATCCTGATCAGAGATTATATCCAGATCATCTACATCCTGATCAGGGATTATATCCAGATCATCTATAACCTGACTAGGGATTATATCCAGATCATCTACATCCTGATCAGGGATTATATCCAGATCATCTATAACCTGACTAGGGATTATACCCAGATCATTTACATCCTGATCAGGGATTATACCCAGATCATCTACATCCTGATCAGGGATTATACCCAGATCATTTACATCCTGATCAGGGATTATATCCAGATCATCTATAACCTGACCAAGGATAAATCCAAATCATCTACATCCTAATCAGGGATTATATCCAAATCATCCACGTCCTGATCAGGGATTATACCCAAATCATCTACATCCCAAGTTAATCACTAACCATCACATCTACATGTACATTGCACCTTATGAGAAATCTGGAACAACATCATACTTGTAATTTTGAATAAGAATCAAATTGTAGGTTGTGGTCTATGTGAACATTTCACATTGTGAAGGAAATATCACACAAATTAAATTAAATCATGTAGGAATATAAAAAAATACTTGATGACCACAAATTTGTGGGCACTTGGCCTTTATAAAAGGGAAACAAATTTTATTTTCACTTGATATAGGCCAAGTTTCTGAAAATTTGTGGACATCCAGCGTTTTTTGTTGTCTATCTCATGCTTCCGTTTGGAGGCCTTCTTATCATTTCTTAAATCATGCATGATTTATAATCAGAGTACATTTAGAATATTTTGTTGTTTAATGTTTTTTATCATTTTTTTTAAGGTGTTTCCATCAGCTGCAGAACCAAATGATAAAGAAAAAGAGGCAGAACACGTGAAAAAATCTCTTTGTAAAGAAGAACATACAAAATGTGAAGTGTCTATACCAAAGCAACCAAAAGTGTCCAAAGCCTCATCACCTGACATTTTGCAAAGCGCTGAGAAAACTATTAAAAGTGTGAGGCAATGTTCAAAGGAAGATAACTCTTTACAAAGTCATTTCCCTATTTCAAGATCTGAAATTTCTGACATGAATCTTGAATTACTTCTAAAGAATTATTTTCAACTTCATATTAATTTAGAAGAATTATACAAACATTGGTCAGAGGTAGATCTTAATTTTAAAGAAGTGTCAGAGGAGTTTGAAGGCATAAGAATGATAAGACAAGATCCTGTGGAAAATTTGTTCTCTTTCATCTGTTCTTCGAACAACAATATATCTCGTATAAGTAAAATGGTGGAATCACTTTGTCAGAATTATGGGGAGAAAGTAGGTGAAGTTGAGGGTACTGAATATTTTGGATTTCCACATGTTTCTGTCTTAGCCGAAGATGAAGTGGAAAATGAATTACGGAATATGGGATTTGGATATCGAGCTAAATTCATAAATAAAACAGCGAAAATCATATCAGAGAAACAAGGTTTAGATTGGTTATATGGCCTCAGAGAGAAAAGTTACGATGAAGCCAAGGCAGAATTAATGACTTTATCAGGAGTCGGTGCTAAGGTAATGGCCAAGAAGTTTAGAACATTTCTCTCCTTTTTTCTTCTTTTTTTTTTATTTGAAAAATTGAGTTGCCTATGATAATAACTTTATATTAATCAGTGTTTTACTCCTCAAATATACATTTAATTGAAAAAAGAAATTAGTATTTACATTTGTAGATAAGCTTTGTGGACAAGAAATTAAATTATATACCAGAGATTCATAGATTCAAACAAACTTACTTGCCCCTTTATTGTCTAATACACTGTACAAAATTAATCAGATGCAGGTCTTATTCCTTTATTGTTAATCTAGATCCTATTATTTTCATTTCAAACATCAGAAATGAAAAAAACAAATCATCATACAGTTGTTTTTAATTCATCAAGATAAATATGTTTCAGGTTGCAGATTGTGTATGCCTGATGTCAATGGACAAGACTGACTCAATACCAGTGGACACCCATGTGTGGCAGATAGCAAAGCACTATATACCTAAGTTACACCAGACTAAATCACTCACAGACAAACTGTATAATGAGATAGGTATGGAGCTTAGTACTATAGGCCTATAGAAGCTGCTGATGGGGCATATTGAAAAATCACTATTTACATGTTCATTTTGTAGAAAATAATATTATGTTATTATTATATTTAAGTCCATAATAGGATCCTAAGAATTTTGAAAATGAAACAGTGCTCAAGAGACTGACAACTTTCTTTAATAAATAGTGTAGTTATTAGTTGTATAGAATTTACATACTATGTTTTATATTTACTATGCTTTGTATGTACTTTTGATTATGCTGCATATATTGCTTACTCTATCACATTAAAGATATATGTGGCTCTCAAAACTCTTATATCTCTATACTAAAGAGTTCCTCTTATCAAATGCAGTTGATGGCAAGAAAGATAACTCTAATTTAGTCATGAATAAAACTCCAGGCATGCTAGGAATATTGCATATACAGATTTTCTGTCTTCAATTTCAATTTCTTTGCTCCATTAAAGGGGTTATGTATCCTATGTATTCAACAAGTGCTGGCATAGTTCAGTAAAGTGTTTGTCTTGTGGTTAGTGCTGGCATAGCTCTGTAAGGTGTTTGTCTTGTGGTTAGTGCTGGCATATTTCAATAAGGTGTTTGTCTTGTGATTAGTGCTGGCATAGTTCAGTAAAGTGTTTGTCTTGTGGTTAGTGCTGGCATAGTTCAGTAAAGTGTTTGTCTAGACCAGTAAAGTGTTTGTCTTGTGGTTAGTGCTGGCATAGTTCAGTAAAGTGTTTGTCTTGTGGTTAGTGCTGGCATAGACCAGTAAAGTGTTTGTCTTGTGGTTAGTGCTGGCATAGCTCAGTAAAGTGTTTGTCTTGTGGTTAGGGCTGGCATAACACATTAAAGTGTTTGTTTTGTGATTAAAGCTGGCATAGTTCAGTAAAGTGTTTGTCTTGTGGTTAGTGCTGGCATAGCTCAGTAAGTGTTTGTCTTGTGGTTAGAGCTGGCATAGTTCAGTAAAGTGTTTGTCTTGTGGTTAGTGCTGGCATAGACCAGTAAAGTCTTTCTCTTGTGGTTAGTGCTGGCATAGACCAGTAAGGTGTTTGTCTTGTGGTTAGTGCTGGCATAGCTCAGTAAAGTGTTTGTCTTGTGAATAGTGCTGGCATAGACCAGTAAAGTGTTTGCCTTGTGGTTAGTGCTGGCATATACCAGTAAAGTGTTTGTCTTGTGGTTAGTGCTGGCATAGACCAGTAAAGTGTTTGTCTTGTGGTTAGTGCTGGCATAGACCAGTAGAGTGTTTGTCTTGTGGTTAGTGCTGGCATAGTTCAGTAAAGTGTTTGTCTTGTGGTTAGTGATGGCATTACTCAGTAAGGTGTTTGTCTTGTGGTTAGTGCTGGCATTACTCAGTAAGGTGTTTGTCTTGTGGTTAGTGCTGGCATAGACCAGTAAAGTGTTTGTCTTGTGGTTAGTACTGGCATAGCCAGTAAAATGTTTGTCTTGTGATTAGTGCTGGCATAGACCAGTAAAGTGTTTGTATTGTGGTTAGTGCTGGCATAGTTCAGTAAAGTGTTTGTCTTGTGATTAGTGCTGGCATAGACCAGTAAAATGTTTGTCTTGTGGTTAGTGCTGGCATAGTTCAGTAAAGTGTTTGTCTTGTGATTAGTGCTGGCATAGACCAGTAAAGTGTTTGTCTTGTGGTTAGTGCTGGCATAGACCAGTAAAGTGTTTGTCTTGTGGTTAGTGCTGGCATTGTTCAGTAAAGTGTTTGTCTTGTGGTTAGTGCTGGCATAGCTCAGTAAAGTGTTTGTCTTGTGATTAGTGCTGGCATAGTTTGTCTTGTGGTTAGTACTGGCATAGACCAGTAAAGTGTTTGTTTTGTGGTTAGTGCTGGCATAGTTCAGTAAAGTGTTTGTCTTGTGGTTAGTGCTGGCATTACTCAGTAAGGTGTTGGTCTTGTGGTTAGTGCTAGCATAGCTCAGTAAAGTGTTTGTCTTGTAGTTAGTGCTAGCATAGCTCAGTAAAGTGTTTGTCTTGTGACCTTTAGGTCCCAGGTTAGTGCTGGCATAGCTTAGTAAAGTGTTTGTCTTGTGACCCTATGGTCCTACATTAGTGCTGGCATAGCTCAGTAAAGTGTTTGTCTTGTGACCCTATGGTCCTACATTAGTGCTGGCATAGTTCAGTAAAGTGTTTGTCTTGTGACCTTTAAGTCCGAGGTTAGTGCTGGCATAGCCCAGTAAAGTGTTTGTCTTGTGACCCTATGGTCCTACGTTAGTGCTGGCATCGTTCAGTTGGTAGGGTGTTTGTCTTGTGACCTTTAAGTCCCAGGTTAGTGCTGACACAGCTCAGAAAAGTGTTTGTCTTGTGAACATTAAGTACCAGATTACTGTTGGCATAGCTCAGGAAGGTGTTTGTCTTGTGACCTTTAAGTTCATGACATTTAAGTCCCAGGTTAGTGCTGGCATAGCTCAGTAAAGTGTTTGACTCGTGACCTTTATGTCTGTTGGAATTTAACCTACTTTTCAAAAACTTTTACTTGGGCTTTTTCTTTTGAAATAATAGAGATAGGGATTTCACATTGTGGCCTGGGTCTTTCATGTGGTCAGGTTTTGAAATGAAAAATTGCTTGACAAATAACCTATTTAATATAAACATCCCATACCGCAAGTTCTTATGTTTTCTGACAACTCTTGTTCAGAAATTTTATTTCAAACTTGAACATAAAACAATATGACATCAATCTAAACCACTCATACAGTATTAAATTTAAAGAAAACACCCAAAACTGTAAACAAAAACCCAGAATGCAAAATGTCAAAAATCAACAACACTTCATGAGACACCTTTCTAGATCACTTTTGAGCATTCAGTTTGTTGATCTATACAGCTGGTCTGTTGGTTGGTTGATTGGTGTTTTACGTCGCTTTCAACAATATTTCAGTTATATCGCGACATGGAAGCAGGAGGTTACCAACCTCTTAAACATAGTGGCGCAACCCGGGAATCGAACCCGGATCGTCGGCGCCGCAAGCCAAGCGCTTAACCACTACACCACGCCTGCTCCTCAGCTGGTCTGACGAAGATGTTTGTTAAAGGAGGGTACCCTTGTCAGCCTATTTCACCCGACGTGATCCACCCTTTCATGGATCTGCCCAAAGAACAGTAATACTTGTAAAGGACCTGATTTACTTTAGCCCTATCAAGTTTCATCAAAACCTTTAATTTATTCTCTAGAAGTCCATCAAAACTTTTTTTACATGCCACGGTACAAATAATATAAATAGGGTACCCCCTGCTAAATCCTAACATTAATATTGTATTGGTTTCTTTCCATCTTTTCAATCTCTTTTATTTTAATAAAATCAATTAAGAAACCACACTTAATTAATGCATTACAAGCAGCCAACAAGGAGAAATCAGAAAACAGGCAAAACTGATAAAGTCCAAAATGAATTTAAAAAAAATTGAATTCTTAATGAAAACAAAAGCAACAAAGCTGTCTAGGTTACTAGGATTGATGCATTTGATTGGTCAGTGTATGAAGTTTGTCTACAGTAGTTTGTCAAAGAAAGTTGCCACACACTAGATTCACCTCTTGACAGATCTGGCAAAAACTACAGCAGCACTTGACCTTATTACATAAGTACTTCATACCTATCAAATTTCATTAAAATCTTTAAATAAGTTCTTCATAAAGTTCTTACCCCCCTCCTTTTTTTTTTTTAGCTCACCTGAGCCAAAGTGAGCTATTGTCATGGCACACCATCCTCCCACGTCTGTCGTCCACTATCAGTGGACATTTCACTGTTTGATCTTTTTCTCTAGAACCGCTGAAGGGAATTCGATGAAACTTGATAGGGATGAAATACTCAAGATTCTATACAAGTTTTGTTTTTTTCCCGATCCATCTACAGGTGGCACCACCACAGACAAAAAGTAGGTCACAGAGGGTACCCTCCTTTGACAAACTTTTTCTTCGGACTGGCTGTCGACAGGGACAAACGGAATGCATAGGAATGGTCTAGAGGGATGTGTAAAGAAGTGTTGTAGTGCTTGATTTCATTCCAAAATCCAATTTTTTTTATGTTTTTTTTCAACATTTTTTTGGACTTGGTGATTTAAATGGAGAAAAGTACAATTTTTCTTCTTTGGATGATAATGATGCTTTAATTTGGTAACTGTTAATCATAATTATGGTAAAGAATGTTAATGTGCAAGAATTTTGTCCATATATGTATGTAAATTTTTTGATTTTTTAGGAATTTTCAAAGACTGTCCAAAAAATGAGGGGGCGGGGTATTTCACATTTTCATAATCTTCAGAACCATTAGAATGACTTTTATGAAACCTTGTAAGAATGAAGTATTCATGGCCAAGTGTTGCTGTTTTTCATCCAGATCTGTCAACAAGTGGTGCCACCATGGGCAAAATTGATCACAGGTGGCACCTTTCTTTGACAAACTACTTCTTCAGACCAGCTGTATCAGAGACAAACCAAATGCAAAGGAATGATCTACACGAGATGTGTGAAGTAGTGTTGTTTTTGGTTCCATTCCATTCCGAAGTCAAAGTTTCGACGTTTTGTCAACATTCTTTTTTTTTTTGGACTTGCTGATTTCAATGCAGAAAAGTAATTTATCCTTTAGTCATTAATGTTGCTTTAATTTGGTTTCTTTTAACTCTTAATCATAATAATGGTACAAAATTATGATACAAAAAAAGGGGGTGATGAGAAGGACATATTCCCACAGTTGCAACTTCTGCTGCAGAACCACTGAAGGGATTTTATTGAAACTTGGTAGGAATGAAGTACACATGGTCTCTTGCAAGTGTTGATGTTTTTCATCCAGATCTGTCTGCAGGGTTTTGAGCAGTTAATTACTGTAAATTATTGTACATTTAAGGGTTATGAATTTGGCCTACATAAACAATTGTTTAATGCTGATAATGATTCAGATTTTACACTCAATTTACAGTGCAAAATGTAGTCACAATAAACATCAGGGAATATATATATTTATCTACAATTTTTTCAAGATGTCATGTGAATAAGTTAATTGTGTTCAGGTGAGCGATATAGGCTACATGGGCCTCTTGTTTTATTGTTTTTGCATTACATGTATTTCCATTTACATTTATTTCAATATAATCAGTGAAGATACACAAAACTTATGCAATTTACATAGAGAACATCTAAGAAATTACCAGAAAATAGACAGCTATGACCAAGTACTTAAAAGCATCAAAACATTTATTTTGGAATAGAACAACACTTCTTAATACACCCTTCTAGATCCCTCAAATGTATTCAGTTTAGTGATCAATACAGCCGGTCTGAACAAGAAGTTTGACAGTGGAGAGTACCTTTCTGAAGCCTGTGTGGCCCCACCCTGGATCCACCACTTGACAAATCTGGCCAAAAGAATAACAACACTTATAGGGAACCTTCAGCACGTCAACTCTAACAAGATTTATAAGTGCCTTCAGCAGTCGAAAGTATGAAAAGTTTACAGCGGAGAGCCAGATGAGGAGTGATCACAATAGTTCACTGAGGTCCAGCGTCATGGTAGATGTAGCATAGTCCATCATTGCTGAAGATGGATTTGTGATACCATCATCATATGTTTTTGTTGATTTAGTCTATTCAGATTACAAAACCAATAACTTTGTATAATTACGTTTGCCCTGTCTATTTCAGGTGACTATTTCCGGGATCTCTGGGGACCTTACGCTGGCTGGGCACATTCTGTAAGTCTATATCTACTCCTGGGTTGTATTTAGTAATATTTACATACTTATACAGGCAGGTACTTACCTACTGATAAGACATTGACTGATTTCAAGCAGGTACATGTACATACCTTCTAACAAAAAATGATTTTAGATGTGAAACTCAGGAAAGTAAAGATTGTGATGGAAATCAAATAATTCAGGTACTTAATAAAGTCAGATTATTATGAAAATCTAATTAGAGTATAAGTGTAATATTTCTGGGTCTGCCACTCGTAGACAAGAAAACTGAAACACAAACTAATTCACTTTGCTTTTGCTTGGTATTGTAGTTTACATGTCCATGGATGAAAAATTTAGATAGGTCAACTATCATTCTGATGTGTATTAAAAATACCAATCAGCCATTGTTGAAATGATGTGTGAACTTAATTGATGGGTCACATAATTATCATAATAAATATATGAAGTTTTGTGATAATAATAAAATATTACAGAGAATTTTATATCTAATTGTGTAAAGCAGAAAATTTTTATGTTAAAGACTGTGTTTTGGTCTTTACATATTCAGAAAATGTAAAATATAAACTTGGCCATTTCTCAAGTTTACATTTTTTCCAAGAAGGAAGAATTATTCTGCTGTAATTTATTTCTGAATATACAATGTTGGTAGGTTCTGTTTGCTGCTGACTTAAAGAAGTTTAAAGATCAAGTAAGTAGAACAATATTTAAAACATTAGCTGGTACTTCATTTAAGCAATAAGCAAAATAAATTTGTTGTATTTTCTTTTGGTTTTTAAATTGTGTACAGTACACATTGTAGTTTATTCAATCTGAACTATTCAGTTTAGTCTTGGACCAAATATTTCATTCAGGCCTGAATGTTATTATCAAAGATCACAAAACGTAGATGTACATATTGTAAGGGGACTCCTGTCCAAAAAGTTTTACAGGAGTTATGGCACTTGGTCTTTGATTTTTTATGCATATATAGTAAATTCACCTTATCTTTGCAATTCCTTTTTAACCCCATTGGAGGATTTCAGTACAATTTGGTACAGATACAGATCACAATATATAGATGTGAATATTGTAAGGGCAATCTTGTCCCACAGTTATTGCATGAGTTATGGCCCATGGACTTATATTTCATCTAATTAGGGCCCGCTTCATAAGCCGGTGACCTATAGTATTCACTTCGTCTGTCTATATGTCTGTCTGTCAGCAAACACTTTAACATTGGTCATATCTAATACACTGTCACAGGTAGAGCATTTGTTTTCCTTATGACAAGACCTTTTTGTTAATTTCAAAATTTTTTATCATGTGGCCTTGACGGTGACCTTTGACCTGCATTTGAAAAACTTTAACATTGACTATAACTATTGAACCATATGACAAGACCTTTCTGCTGGTACAAAATTAAGGTCAAGGTCATGGTGACAGACATCCTTTGGGCCCCTTCTGACTTGGTCAGTTTTCTAGTTTCAAAATAATATCATTTGCAAAACACATGAAAGACTTTGGTACCAACAGATGTATGCATGGCACACCGACACATCTCATTTTTATATATATATATGAAATATAGTGAATGTTGTTGAAACACATTCTTCTCCCCTCCCCCATTTCCCAAGCAACTTTTTTGCTACTGTTGTACCTGTTCAAAAGTTTAACATGAAAGGAATTTTAATTGCCATCCACACAATTTGCATTTTCACCCAACAAGACTTGTATACAAAATAAAAGAATATTAGAAATCACACAATAGAAGAAAAGTATATTTTAATAAAAAAAAATTGATATATCAAAACAGAGCTTCTGTGTTCACATACACTTTGAGACCTGACCTAAACTAACATAATTATTATCCCATGAAATGTGAGGTATGTATCTGTGTAAGTGAGGTATGTCATTCTGGATGTATTTAAGAAGAGGAGATAGAAATTGAAAGTATGAGGTACATGCGGAATGATTTAGATAGGGAACATATTCAATAGAAATATTTAAAGATGCCCAAAAGACTTTAATTTTAATAAAAATCTATTTTTCCAAATTCTCTAAAGAATTACTGTGGTCTTCGATTATTTCCAAACTCTATCATTGAAAGGTCCAGAGATGAGTTGATGCTTTCCATGGAAATATCACCAGATCCAGAGATGGGTTGGTGCTTTCCATGGGAAATATCACCAGATCCAGAGATGGGTTGGTGCTTTCCATGGAAAATATCACCAGATCCAGAGATGGGTTGATGCTGTCCATGGAAGATATCATCACAATAATAATAATAATGCTAACCTTCATAGCAAGTCAGAATTGTAAGTTGGCATATGGTGAAGAGAAGTCATTCTGACTAATTTTGAAGGTACTATGTCTTTTCCTTGGCAAAATTTTAAAACCTAATTCAAGTACAGGGCTGTACTTCAAAAGTTGCCCAACTTTGTGATCAGATAAGAGCAAATTTAGAATGCTGGTTTGTGAACTTAGGGACCCCTTTCACTGTTTTTAATGTTACAAGTATATAATAATACTGCATATTCAAAACTTGTTCAACCATATGAATAGTGACATACCAATTGTCCAGATCAGATGTTATTCTTACATTTGATATTAAGACACAATTCTATTTTAATGTGTGTGGCTCAGTGGATGAGATGCTCAGCTCGGGACTAAAAGTTCCTCGTTTCATATCCTGCCATGGGCACATCAGTGTCCTTTTTTAGCTCACCTGAGCCAAAGGCTCAAGTGAGCTATTGGCATCACTCTTCGTCCGTCGTCCGTCCGTCGTCCGTCGTCTGTCGTCCGTCGTCCGTCCGTAAACTTTTCACATTTTCAACTTCTTCTTCAGAACCGCTCAAAGGATTTGCATGAAACTTGGTGTGGATGAAGTACTAGGGGTCCTCTACCAAGTTTGTTCATTTCATATAAATCCCTCAATAGGTGGCGCCACCATTGCTAAAAATAGATCTCAGAGGGTACCCCTCTTTGAAAATCTTCTTCTCCAGAACCAGTGTATGGACTATAAAACTAATGGCATCTGAGTGATCTAGAAGGATGTATGTCTAAAGTTTGTTCATATCGTTGAAATCCGATAAATAATTTTTGACGTTTTTTTTACGTTTTTTTGGACTTTGTAATTTTAATGCAGAAAAGAAGTATTTTTGTCTTTTAGTAAAAATTTGATCATTTTTATGATGAGAAATACTACTGCGAAGAAATTTTTTCAATATTTCATTTTTTGGATTTTTTATGAATTTTCTAAGACTTTCAAGAAAAAGGGGGGTGGGACAATTGGTGTAAACATTTCACAGTTTGAACTTTTTCTTCAGAACCACTTGCTGGAATTCAATGAAACTTGGCATGCATCAAGTACTCAAGGTCCCCGACAAATGTGGTCATCTTTGTCAGGATCCATCAATAGGTGGCGCCACCACAGGCAAAAGTAGGTCAAAGAGTGTACCCTACTTTGACAAACTTCTTCTTCAGACCGGGGGCATACAGAGACTAACCGAATGCATACGAATGATCTAGAGGGATGTGTGAAGAAGTGTTGTTATTTTTGGTTCCATTCCGAAATCAAATTTTTGACGTTTTTTCATTTTTATTTTGGACTTTGTTATTTTAATGCATTAAAGAGTTATTATTTTCTTTTAGTAAACATTGATGCATTCATTTGGTTTCATTTAATCATTTCTATGGTAAGGAATGCTGGTGTGAAGGAATTTTTTCAATATCTCGATTTTTGAATTTTTTATGAATTTTTTAAGACTTCCAAGAAAAGGGGGGGGGGGGCAATTTTTCATATCTTCAACTTGATATACAGAACAACTTGAAGGATTGTGATAAAACTGGGTAGGATGCAAGTACTCATAGTCCTTTTCAAAGGTTTTGTTTTTTGTGCGGATCATCCAAATTGTTTAACAGATAATGCCACCATGTCTAAAAGTAGGTCTCACACTGGTACATATACCACTTGGTAATTGAAATATGGAGAGTAGCGGTTCAAATCCAGCTGTGGTCAAAAAATTTTTTTTTTTTTTTTTACACATCTAAATAAGTTTTTAGATGTTTCTCAACACTCAACATATGAAATTAGGAATTTTACGTTTAAGACTTCCAAAAAAAAAAGGGGGGGGGGGGGGGGGGTTGGCCATTTTTAAAATTTTAAAATTTTTATAAAAAACTTTTTTAATGATTTTAAAAAATATTGGTAGAAAAAAGTCACATATGATCCTCTTCAAATTCTGTTGTTTTCGTCCAGACCTCTTTACAGGTGGCGCCACCATAGTCAAGAGTAGGTCACAAAAGAGTTCCCTCGTTTAGCAATATTCTTTTTCATACGGGCTGTATACAGAGACAAACAGAATGCATAGAAATGATCTAGAGGGATGAGTGAAGATGTATTGTCATTTTGGTTCCCTTCCAAAATCAAATTTTAGAATTTTTTTCGACATTTCTTTGGACTTGGTGATTCAATGCAGAAAAAAGTGTCATATTTCCTAGTTAATTGATAATGATGATTTCTTATGGACTATTGTGATCATAATTATGGTAAGGATTGTTACTTTGAAAGAATTTTTGTCAATATCGCAATTTTTGGATTTTCTATGAATTTTTTAAGACTTCCAAATGAGGGTGTATAGGAACAATTCAATCACATTTTTCACTTCTGCTGTTATACCACATGAAAGATTTTAATGAAACATGGAATACATGAAGTACTAAAAGTCCTCTATCAATTTGAAAATTTCATCCAAATTGGTTAACAGATAATGCCACCATGTCTAAAAAGCAGTTCTCACAATAGTACATATACCACTTGGTAATTGAAATATGGAGAGTAGCGGTTCAAATCCAGCTGTGGTCAAATTTTTTTTTTTCATTTCTTTACACATCTAAATAAGTTTTTAGATGTTTCTCAACACTCAACATATGAAATTGGCAATTTTAAGTAGATCTGGACAATATTTGAAACAATTGTTGTTCATGACCCAGACTTGAAATCAGTCAACAAAAGGCCCCACCTAAAGAAAATGACTAACTTGTTGCCCTGAATGACTTCTTGCAGAGACAAAGGAAATGCTTAATATCAAAATCACCTGAATGGATGTGCAAAAAAGTGTTGTTTTTTATTCTAGCCTGAAATAAAATTTGACATATTTTCAACATCTGTGTTGACTTGGTCACATTAATGCAAAAATAAATGAATTTTTCCTTCATGCATGACTGATAATATAGGTACTCAGGTGAGCGATATAGGCCCACTTGGGCCTCTTGTTTTCAGATGCGACAGTAAAATCCAAGGTCCTGTGTCATAGTACACATGGCATGTAAAAGATCCCTCACTGCTTCAGGTGGGTCCTTTGCGAAGGCATATTGAATTTATATACAATGCATCAGGCAGATGCTGTCACCATATACGTGAAATAATTGTGGAGTGATATAAAACAATAATCAATCAATCAATTATATGGCTATCTAACAAGGATTGTCCTCTATATTTTATTTGATACTGCATGTATTTAGACTATAGGTCTTGTATTTGGCCAAATACAAGACCTCTAGTCTTGTATTTGGCCCCTCTACAGCCTTATGCAGACTTTTACTTGAACGTTGCACGCTGACAGATAGGGTGGTGGGGACTATATGACGGGCCTTGTCCAAACCTCTTTCAGAGGAGACATGGTCCTGAACCTCGTCCCCTCTGACTGTTAGTCGGGACTCCTACAGATCTAGGGTCTTAGCTCGCTTTCAGACTGGCAGAGCACAGTTTATCATGTTGATGTCGCATATATTTTTATACCATTATGTGTTTTACAATACCTTACGTGTTTATATTTTTATGACCTCTCAATATGCGATACCTGTTGACCCTTGTTCTTTACATGGAGGATTATTTATAAATTTTTAAATGTACGTCCTTTGATTGTTCTGCTGTTACAGTGAGTGGGAAGATGGGCCCGTAAACCAGTTAACCACACCATTTGTTTGACTTTTGTCAAATTAAATGACCGTCCTAAGTCGGTATCGTAATTGCACTACAATCAGATATTTTTGTAATGTGTTTTATGTTCTAGTATATTATTTATATTCATGTATTGTATAGCTCCATGGTGACTTCTGCCACATAACTGAGCCAGTAACTCCTCTTTTTTCTTTAGTTTATGTGTAAAATTGATTTCTATTACATCAACAAAACTTTGATGAAATAAGTATTTTTTCAGTTAAAAGTCATCTCTATGTCAGTAGAGTCATACCATTTATTGTTTCTTTTTTAGGTTTCTACATCTCCTAAATATAGAAAAGTCCAAGCAAAGCCTTTTAAACAAACATCTACTGCAATAAAAGATCAAAGGAAAAGAAAGCTTGAATAATTATAATTAGGGTACCTGCTGTAATATCTAGAATGCATGTAGTTGCTGCTGCATTTAACTGTGTTTTTTTGTCTGTATGTCCAAATGTCCTTTTATGGTAGTATCTTCTTTCCCAGTATGTAGTATGAATTTATACCTCAAGCAATTGCTGTTCAGGGAAGATATTTCAATCCCCTATCAGCTTGTGAAGAAGCATTGGATTTCAGTGCAACTTTTCACTTCTAGGTTTTATTGTTTTTTAACACCAAGATTAATGAACTTACAAGGCAATGACTTCTGCTTGTTGCCTTGCACAGAAGTTTAGACCTTGGCATCTGACCCACCCCTAAGCAGCGAGGAGTCTTTTTTGTGCCACATCTACCATGACATGGGACATTGGTTTTCATAGTCTCATCTGAAAGATAGCGCTCCGTAAGGTAAAATGTGGTCGGCTTTGACTAAAACACATTTGTTTATCACACAACATTTAGAATAGGGTCTCATAGGATCATATTTAAATAGAAAAGGGCTTGCAGAAATAGCAAATCAAGATGTCTGATGAGTGCTTTATCTTATAAATACATACTGTCAGACTGGCATTATACTTTTGATGTGGTAGAAAGAAATGCATAAGATAATGCTCAAATTGAAGGAAAATTATGCTCAAAATAAAGGCAGAAATATGATAGAAAAGATGGAAAATGTCACAATAGTTTTAACGCGAATATTGGATACATAGAGGCCTATTTGACCAAGCACTAGTTCATTACACAAGCTGTATATGTAGGGCAGGTCACTGAACGTCATATCTGAAAGGTCAAGGTCTTTTAGAAATTGCCATTTGGGGTATTGGATGACAATAAATTTCTCATATATCATAAAACATTTTTATAACACTACCCAGGTCTAAATCATACTTCGTACAACTTTTGTTTATGTCCTTAACCTCTAGCTGTTTATTACTTTGTTATTTCTGCTATGACATAAATAGCTTTATTGATTCTTTCCGTTATGTTTATATGTATTGTATAATAAATATTTTAACTAAAATTGTGATAGATATGGATTATGGTATTAATCATATGTCTTTAGAAACAGAATGTATTAGCCAAAATGCCTTGAACTGATTGAAAAGACTTTTAAAGTAAAACATTACCAATGTATTGAGTTTTCTTTTCTATGTAATAGGAAGAGACCACCATTGCTTGATATGCCATTAAGTGGGTATAGTGCTTGTTGTGCACTGTACAATTATTCCAGACAGAAATCTTCTCAAAAGAGACCACCATTGCTTGATATGCCATTAAGTGGGTATAGTGCTTGTTGTGCACTGTACAATTATTCCAGACAGAAATCTTCACAAAAGAGACCACCATTGCTTGATTTGCCATTAAGTGGGTATAGTGCTTGTTGTGCACTGTACAATTATTCCAAACAGAAATCTCAGCAATACTGGTATAAACCAATAAATTATGTTAATACAAATACGGGTAGAAAAACCCAGAAATACAAAAGCTGCAAATGTTATGCAGTGTTGGTAGTTTGTGACAAGATACCCATATAAATGACAAGGATTTGCTATGATGCTATAGGAGAAACAGAATTTACTTAACATTCTGTAAACAGGCTCTGGGTATAAAATATAACTTTCTTCAGCAGTGCTGAGTATCTAATGTATGAAATAAGAAATCCTTATAAAATAGGCCTACCTTGGATGCTGCAGTGTGTTGGTAATTTGGTGTTAGTTACCTATGGCTACCAACCAAGCTGAATAAATATTCTGGCAAGCCAGGAAAGTTGTTTTGAAAAACTTTAATCAAAATCTATCCTGTATCTTGGAAGAAGTTTTGAGAACATTGGTTCATGAATGTGACCCTAACCATGTGGTATTGTATTTGGATTTCCTAACTACATGGCATTGTATCTGATTTTCCTAACTACATGGCATTGTATCTGATTTTCCTAACTACATGGCATTGTATCTGGATTTCCTAACTACATGGTATTTTATCTTGATTTCTGGAACTCCTAACTACATGGCATTGTATCTGGATTTCCTAAATGAAGAAGGATAAGTGAGGAAAAATTGGGAGGAGGGCTTTTTTGTCTTTTTTATTATTATTATTATTATTATTATTATTATTATTATTATTATTCTTATTATTATTATTATTATTATTTATTTATTTATTTATTTATTTTTGTTGTGTCTGCAGCTGTCGTAGCTTCTTTTTATTATCATATATTTAATTGACGAACTTAATTTGCAGTGTTTATTTTCTCGATAAAACATTATTGGGTTGACATTTAAATGATCCATAAGAGGAGGAGACGTTTTCCTATTGATACATCAGCTCAGCAAGATAATCTAGTTTGGAAAAATGACTGTCCCCGAAGGTATTCCATGCTACAACTATTGGCAATAGAGTTTCCTGGCATGGCGTTAGCTCAGTAATACAGATCAGTATAGCGTCAAAGTCGGTGTGGACTTTAGTGAATGTTTTAGTCCGAATCATAAATGCTAATTGCCGAATCTCATAAAGTTCATAATTTGTATGAATATTTCTTATTGAAAGGCGATGTATCATGCTATTGAGCAAAGATGATAGGTCAGGGTCACTGTAAACTTCAATTATTTTTCGCAAGATCAGTATGATTCAATGTCTTTCATTTAGGTTTGTATACAGGAAATTCATAGTGTATATTTTCTTGTATGTTGAACTGGCGCAATATTGTTAAAAGCAAACAGATCATAGAAAAAGTAACAGCAAAGGATATACTAGTAGGTGGCACTACAAGCACCAAAGGATATACTAGTAGGTGGCACTACAAGCACCAAAGGATATAATAGTAGGTGTCACTACAAGCAACAAAGGATATACTAGTAGGTGGCACTACAAGCACCAAAGGATATACTACTGTCCGCGCCACTCACTCTAGAAACTGGAAAATCTGGATTTTCAGTTATTCATCTTCAGAATAATTTCAAAAAGGCAAAACCATTAGATAGATCTTGTTTAGTCGTAACGTTTGGCGTATGCTGTATGTTTGTATGAAGAAGCGTTCATATTTTATAGAAAAAAAATCAATTTTAGATAGGGCGATTTCCATGTTAAATTTTGACGTGACGTCGCCAAGTTTCCCATAGACTCAATGTTAAACATCGGCGACGTCACGTCAAAATTAACATAGAAAACGCCCTATCTAAAATGATTTTTTTCCTATAAAATACGAATACTTCTTCGTAGAAACATATGACATATATCAAAAGTTACGACTAAACAAGATCTGTCGATTGATATTAATTTTGTAAATCTATTTTAAAGATAAATAAGTGAAAATCCAGATTTTTCGGTTTACAAAAGGAGTGGCGCGGACAGTAGTAGGTGGCACTACAAGCACCAAAGGATATACTAGTAGGTGGCACTACAAGCACCAAAGGATATACTAGTAGGTGGCACTACAAGCAACAAAGGATATATTAGTAGGTGGCACTACAAGCAACAAAGGATATACTAGTAGGTGGCACTACAAGCACCAAAGGATATACTAGTAGCTGGCACTACAAGCACCAAAGGATATACTAGTAGGTGGCATTACAAGCAACAAAGGATATACTAGTAGGTGGCACTACAAGCACCAAAGGATATACTAGTAGATGGCACTACAAGTAACAAAGGATATACTAGTAGGTGGCACTACAAGCACCAAAGGATGTACTAGTAGGTGGCACTACAAGCAACAAAGGATATACTAGTAGGTGGCACTACAAGCAACAAAGGATATACTAGTAGGTGGCACTGCAAGCAAACAAAGGATATACTAGTAGGTAGCACTACAAGCAACAAAGGATATATTAGTAGGTGGCACTGCAAGCAAACAAAGTGTGAAAGTATTTGCATACATGTATGTATCTACCCAAACATTTTTGGATAGACCCATCAAAACCAAAAGGCATGAATTCCGTTGAAACAAGGACTTATAAACAAGATTTTGTTTGTAAGTCCTAGGTTGAATGATACAGGCTCACAGAATCTTAGGTGTTGTGTTACCTTGTAATCTTACAAAATGTTATATTGGTAATTAATTTACATTTTCTGACGAGGTTCGTGGTGTTATCAGATTCTGTAATGAGTTTTGTCCGTCCTATGTTTGTGGAATGTCAATTGCATTCCAGTTGGCAAGGGATGCAATACGTTGTTTTCTCCAAGTCTGTAGATCGGCAGTTTATTATTGCAGAGATGATAATACCACCTGCTGGGCTGGTATTAAAAGTTTTCTTAACGTGAATAGCTGCATTGGATTCTATTACAAATCTCTTAGCATAGTTACAGTAGCCTAGTGTCAGTTCTGTTCGTATTATAATGTGAATTTTATTGATTTATTTTCATTTTATCTTATTTCATTATCATTTCTGAAGGAGACAGTGTTGTATTTTGTTTTAGAGTATGTCTGACATGCCATAATATTTACATCGTGCAGCAAGTATATACCAAAGTCTTTACTTAGGAAAAACAGCAGGCTGTAATAACTTTAAATCCCTGTCATTTGAAATGTTGAAATATCAAGAGTATTACAGTCTGCGGTCTATTAGAAATACACCAGGTTTGCTTTCTGTAAACTTATCACTGTTAGCACTCAAGCTCTCTTATGTAAGGAGATACATCTTCAAATTATACACCAATATATGCCCCCTACAGCAGTATACAATAAAGTTTTACACGATCACATTCACACTTGAGATATTAATGTTGTGTGTTCTCCGACAGACGTACTTAAGATTCCAGGAGTAAGGCACGGCGAACTGATAATAGATTACAACACTTTTCATACCCGGGGCCGGCGCCATAAACTGAGAATATGCTTAAGTCTAATATTTCATTTTAATTTATTCCATTGTCAAACGTTCAAATAAATTCTCATGCAGAGTGATTTAATTCTATTTATCAATAGGATAAAACTAAATAAAATCCAAATCCCAGTTATTAATTCATTGATGAACAGAAGAATATGAAATTTTGACTTGAGTATATTCTCAGTTTATGACGCTGGACCCCGGTTCTTTTAATGTTCTCTTTCATTCGATTATCATGAATAACCTCCAGTGTTATAGACAAACTTCTTTCGCTAAATTTCAAAGCGACTCAAATTTCTACATTTGATTTTTCTACACTTTATACATCTCTGCCTCATGATTTGATTAAAAGCAAGTTGCTGTCTCTTACACAATTGTGTTTTCACAGAGAATCTAAAACGTACATATGTACTTCCAATAACTCTGGATTCTTTTCCAACAAACAATATACTTCATATAAATACTGGACTTGCAAGGAATTATGTAAAGCACTAGATTTTCTCATGAATAATATTTTTGTGCAATTTGATGGCAAGATATATCAACAAATAGTTGGGATTCCTATGGGTACTAACTGCGCGCCTCTGATAGCAGATTTATTTCTTTATTGTTATGAGAGGGATTTTATGGTTTCTATTCAAAAATCAAAACGTTTTGACCTCATTGACAAATTTAATAATACTTGCAGATATCTGGATGGTTTTGGTTATCGACAACCCTGAATTCGAACAATTTATATCAGAAATATATCCACCAGAGCTCACATTGAATAAAGCTAATACTTGAGATAAATCTACACCTTTCTTAGATTTAAACATCAAAATTATCAACCACCTAATATATACTAATATTTATGATAAACGTGAGGATTTTGGATTTCCTATTGTAAATTTCCCTTACTTGGATGGCGATGTCCCTCGACTCCCATCATATGGTATCTATATATCTCAATTAGTTCGATTTGTCAGAGGCTGCACCGATGTTTTGGACTTTCATAAACGAAATTTACAAATTACTACTAAACTTTTAACTCAGGGTTACAGATATCACAAGCTAAGAAAAACATTCGGCAAATTCTTCAGATCTTATTCAGAACTTCTATCTAAATTTGGAAATATTTCTTTTCAACAGTATGTATCCAATGGAATTTCCCATCCTAATTTTTACGGTGATCTCGTATATAAACTAAGGAAAGTAAAAGGCTCCGATAACCTTATTTTATCATGTAATAAAATAGTCAAACGTCTCCTAAATAGACAGTATGATATTGAGATCATCAAAAATACTATAGGTCTTGTATTTGGCCCCTCTACAGCCTTATGCAGACTTTTACTTGAACGTTGCACGCTGACTAACAGGGCGGTGGGGACTATATGACGGGCCTTGTCCAAACCTCTTTCAGAGGAGACATGGTCCTGAACCTCGTCCCCTCTGACTGTTAGTCGGGACTCCTACAGATCTAGGGTCTTAGCTCGCTTTCAGACTGGCAGAGCACGGTTTATCATGTTGATGTCGCATATATTTTTATACCATTATGTGTTTTACAATACCTTACGTGTTTATATTTTTATGACCTCTCAATATGCGATACTTGTTGACCCTTGTTCTTTACATGGAGGATTATTTATAAATTTTTAAATGTACGTCTTTTGATTGTTCTGCTGTTACGGTGAGTGGGAAGGTGGGCCCTTAAACCGGTTAACCACACCATTTGTTTGGCTTTTGTCAAATTAAATGACCGCCCTAAGTCGGTATCGTAATTGCACTACAATCAAATATTTTTGTAATGTGTTAAATGTTCTATTATATTATTTATATTCATGTATTGTATAGCTCCATGGTGACATCTGCCACATAACTGAGCCGGTAACTCCTCTTTTTTCTTCCAAAGATGTAATCAACATCATACGTTCAACATTTGGGGCATTTTGTGCATGAACAGGACCATTCTTTTGTCTTTGGCGTAAAAAAGAAAATGATTGTAAATTAAACTGTTAATGTTTCTGTGTAAATCATATTCATGTTGACTGATGTTAGAGAAACTCCTTTATGCATTATGTCAAACTTGTTTACTAAGCACTTACCATTGGGGCAAATAAATCAGTGAGGTTACTTGAATTTTATTTACTACTGGGATAAATACAAAGCATGTACTCAGGGACTTTAAAAACGCCTATCTAATATCATTATAGTTTAATCAACAACTACTGTAAATAATTGCATCAAACTTGATTTATTTCGAAAATTTGAATTATATTTGACAATATGATTGACACTGTCACACGTTTCTTTTAAAAATGATTTGATTTCATCAGTTATGCATACCACGTCCAAAATTTCATGTGTTTTGTTTAGTAACGAGTATGCGCCCCATTTGCTTTAACGCATGCACGCAATCGGACCGCATGGATTGACATAAAGTCCGAATTTTTCTCATAGGAATATTATTCCACTCTTCTTGAAGAGCACGTGCCAACTCATCCATAGTTCTTGGTTGACGGTGACGTTTACGTAAGCGTCTCCCCAACTCATCCCACATGTGCTCTATAGGATTGAGGTCGGGTGAACTGCTGGGGAATCCATTACATTAATTCCCTGGATGTTTAGAAAGTTTAAGGCGACTCTAGCGGTGTGCGGACGTGCGTTGTCTTGTTGAAACGTCAACGGATTGTTGACAGTTTGATGACGTTGAATTAATGGAAGGAGCTCAGGTTGTAAAACGTCATCGATGTAGCGCCTCGCGGTAAGAGTGTTCCTCAAAATAACCACTGATGACTTGAAATGTTGATTGATGGCTCCCCAAATCATGGCGCCACCACCGCCAAATTTGTCACGCTCAATAATGCAGTTTGCGGACAAATTTGTCACGCTCAATGATGCAGTTTGCGGCAAACGTTCATTGCGTCTCCTATAAATGCGCTGTCTTCCGTCGCTGAACACTACGTCATGCCAATTACGTCGATTAGCAAGCATGTTCCGGGACAAGGTCAGACGATTTCTTCGGTGGCGAGGAGTTAGGATCATGCCTTTTAATGGGCGACGACATAGCAAACCTTGCTCTTTCAATCGTCGGCGTACTGTCCTGGGGTGGATTTGCCTACCGTGACGACCTATCACATCTCTTGACGTGCTTACGGCTGTCGCAAACCTGTCACGTAGATAACGTTGCCTTATGAAAACGTCTTGACGTCTTGTCGTTACGCGTAGCTGACCACTTCGAGGACGATCCTTAACACTTCCTGTGGTCCGATACTTCCGTACAAGTCTCGTGATTGTAGACAAATGGACGTTGAAGCGTCTTGCGATGATATCTTGACTTACGCCGGCGTCTACAGGGCCAAGAACAACATACCTCTGTTGCTCAGACAGTCTCGGCATTTCACGCGTTAGTTTCAATCAAGCAAAGTTTGAAATCAGGATAGATAAAGGCACTAGGTACCAGTATACGTTATTTCTTAAGAAAATGACTCAATGTACAGCACGTGGTTGAGTACTTTTTGAAAAGCGCACGGGTGAGCAGTATTACGTTATGGTTGAGTGATTTGTCCCGCCGATAGCATGAAAGTTACCGCAATCACACAATATCAAGCAGATATTCAAATCGATTTATTTTCAAAACATTTATGTTTTACACCCCCCCCCCAAAAAAAAAAACCAAAACAAAATACAAAACACAAAAACAAAAACAAAACATATAGGCGTTTCTAAAGTCCCTGAGTATAAGTCATTTTACACACTAAAATGATTGTTGGATCCGCTCACGTAAAATCCATGGGATATTACTGTATTCGAGCCTGAGACCATGATAAAGTCCGACAGATTGAAGTACAGTCGAATGCTTCCTATACAGCCTTATACGATCGAACGGTCTACTTACATTGATATATAACATCATAACTGTGTGGCCTGCGAAGCAACAGCACATAGCAACATACAAGGACTATGTCCGACGCTTGTCCGCCTGTCTGCCTTTAATATTAACGGCACATAGCGACATACAGGGACTATGTCCGACGCCTGTCCGTCTGTCTGCCTTTAATATTAACGGCACATAGCGACATACAGGGACTATGTCCGACGCCTGTCCGTCTGTCTGCCTTTAATATTAACGGCACATAGCGACATACAGGGACTATGTCCGACGCCTGTCCGTCTGTCTGCCTTTAATATTAACGGCACATAGCGACATACAGGGACTATGTCCGACGCCTGTCCGTCTGTCTGCCTTTAATATTAATGTTATGTAGAAAGGTTCTATCCTATGACTTATTTGTAATTTGTGAAATTAAAACAAGCATAAACGACTATAATTATTATAGTCATTTATGCTTGTTTTAATTTCACAAATTACAAATATGTCATAGGACAGTTCTAATGTACAATATCTCTCAATGATATATCACTCTGCAGGAGAGTTTCACGGTATGAAGTCTGAGCTGTAATTATGAATGTATTGCAGATGTTGGATTCATTTATTAGCATGTTAATTAGGTGCACAATGTTCAATACCGAAAACTTGCGATATGTGAAATAGCGGAGTATTTTGGTTAGTACTTGACTTTGTGGCTACATCCCTTTCGGAAATCTTGGATCTGCCACTGATATTAAACTTAAATTTATATTGGTTTCCTCTTAATATGATTGATAATAGAAAGAACTCCATGTTGAGATGAGTCGGTTCATCGAATAGTTAACCTACCTTTACGTTTGTATATGTCGATTTCCTGTAAACAACTTATTTGAATATACTGCCCAACGCGAAGTGCCGTAGAGGGATCTGTTAGTCGTAAATTAAAGACAATAGAATATGGAACATATTTCAATGTCTGAAGAAGAAAAAACTCGATATTATATTTATGAACACATTTATTTTTTCATTTAAATCGTAAAATAGAGTTGTTTACTAATAACGATTGAGATTGCATGGTTTTATAGCAAGTTGCAGAGCCTCACAGATAGTCAAGTTGAGCAAAATAAGGCTTACTTTGGCCTCTTCTCTTTTTATATATTAAGGACTAGTTGATATTACATTAAAGTATGAAATATTTTATTTGCTTTAATGATGCTCCATTTCTATGGTTAACACATTTGCAAAAATTAAAAAGGTGAATTTTGAGGAAATCAGAGGAAATTCGGGATATTGTTCTTTTTACCTGGTTTAGGAATCCTAATTTTTTTCTTAAATGAATTATATACCTTAGCACTATATATATGTAAAATATTTCAAATTTGACAGTACAGGTATATTGTGATTTTGATTTTTTTTTCAAGGGCCGTTACTAAAATATGTCAAATTTTCCTGAAGGGGTTGGCTATAAAAAAAACACTTGTTACAAAGTTCAGAATTTAGCATTGATATAAATTTGATTTTTCTACATTTTTAAACTTAATATTTGTTTTCATATAAGTTTTACAAAATTGGCTTTACTTGGAATCAAAGTAGCCAACATCCTTAAAATAGCAAACTGCATGAACTACTATAACGTCAATGCTGTGCAGCATAACTTAGATAAAAGCAACAGTGAGAATTGTTCTAATTGTATCGTCGTGCCAGTAAGACAGCGAGACTTGTATATAATCACAACTCCATGGTGATACTACGGCTTGGGTCATGACCTACATGCCACCAGATTGTTACACCAATGAAGGTTTCCTCAGACAGTCCATCCCTACAGCTCTGAATCGGATTGATGCTTTAGCATGTAGACTTATTCGAGCAAGGTACATGTAAACAATCAAAATGGTGGTTCATTTGATGCAATGCATAAATCTACATCTGTAAAACGGTACATACATTTCTTTTCACAGCAGAATTTTCGGAAAGAAGACAAATATCTGACTCTGTTGTAAGAGAAAAATCGCCAAGAATATGCAGATAGTAAAAGAGCATCAAAACAATCTGTCGTAATGATTGATTATTGTTTTACGTCACTCTACGATTATATCACGTGTAAGATGACGGCATCTTCTTGATCACATTGCGTAGTAATTTAATTACACCTTTGTATCCGACTCACATGAAGCGGTGAATAATCTTTTAGGTGCTCTGACAAGGGATCTCGGTTTTCACCCATCCGAGAGATGTATCTATAACGGAGTCGAACCCGGGACCTCTCTGTCACAAACCGGACACCTTACCTACACCGGCTCTCGATCATAATGCAGCTGAGGCACTGCGTTTGGACGGTCAATTGCAATTGTGTTAACCAGCTTACGGGCCCATCTTCCCACTCACCTGTATAAAATATGTAAATTGTAAAAACAATATAATAAAAAAAACCCCGTTAACTTGAAAATGTATAAAAAATTCTCCACATGGAGAACAACTTCTAACACACTAATCGTTGATAGGTCGTAAAGTATGAAATTGGATATTATTTTAAGGTCGAAAGTTTTATTTTTGAAGTCCAATGATGAAATCTTTCTCATAATATTACCAAACGAGGTATGCTCCTCTTATAACAATTAGTGTCCATTGAAATACCAATGCGGGACTTTCGAAAGTCCGGAAATTAACCGGAAATACTTACACTCGACAATGACTAAATGTTTCAATATGGTACTTACACTCAAATACACAGGCAGGTCATTATAATTAGATAGTCATAAATAAGTAACAAAAGTATACATGAACCGAAAAATGTTATGTTAAAATAAAGGAAAACCATTCCTCTAGTAATAGACATAATTTCTCTATGCCTCCATGTAAGAAAACCAAATTCATGACATGACGAATTGTTAGCAGATACTCTACTTTCTTATCTTTCTGTGTCGTTTTAGAATAATTTTATTTACTTTTATTCTATAATCAAAATAATATTTTGCGATGATATTTCTTTAATTTTTTTCTTCTAAATTTACATATATATCAAAATACATGAAATTTGTCATTGGAGTAATCTCTCTTGCCAAAGGCAGATTCGTCCTTAAATGAAAGTATTAAAAGAGAACTCTGAGAACATTTTATATATTTTGTACTTCTGTTTGTTCACATTCAGGTATATATGCAGTGCTGAATTATATGTTAGCCTGCATGTAAGGGCATTCACGGCGGGTGTGGCCAGTCAAACAGGAGACGCTCACTACTCCCGGACACCTGGTCTCGTCACCTGGTCACCTGCCATAGTCATGAGACATCAGTTACTTTCGTATTTTCTAAACCATTTCAATATTTTATACATTCATTTTCACCTGGGATATATTTCTTTGTTGTATACTTTCATGAACCAGATCTTTTGTAATTATTTTAAAGTAGATTGAAAAAAAGACAAATTTAAGTGCTGTTGTGTTTTAACTTTGAGAAGAATCAGTGGTGTTGTGTGTGTAAATGATAGCTATTAAACTAAATGCAAGATGGGCCAAATAGTTGAATAAGAAAAAAAATAATAACGTTCTATAGTTGTAAATCTTTATCATAGTCAATGTTACAATGAACAAAGATTTGAAAACTCTTCTAATAGGAATGCAGAATTCATTCAAAATTACTTCCTAGAAGTTCAGAATGAATTTATATTTTAACTCGCCTGAATCAAGGCCTTGACTAAGCATTTTACTTCTGTTGAATCTGAGACTTTGGCTCAAATGAAATGTAATCATAGCACAGAGACCATTATATGAGGGCACATGCCGTTTTATACCTCTCTTCCAGATGAAACTTGAGAGGGATGAAGTTTGAAAGTTCCCTGTAAGTGATATTCATTTTCTGCAAAACGCGTGACTCCAGAGCAAGTAGACTTATGCCCCAGGGAGTACCATTGACACACTTCTTCATACTGACTGTGTTGATAAACCAAATGCATTAGTGATTTCAAAGGTGTGTTAAGTGTTGATTTTCCATTCCAGTCTGATTTTCACGTCTTGGCTATTTTCAGACTATGTAGCTTTATCAAATTTTCTGGCAATTTATTTGATTTTCTCATTGCACACTGATTATAATGAGTTAATTTTAATTATATTATTATTACATACATACATACATACATACATACATACATACATGGATGCACGCACGCACACACGCACGCATACATACATACATACATACATACATACATACATACATGGATGCACGCACGCACACACGCACGCATACATACATACATACATACATACATACATACACACATACATACACACACACATACATACATATGATATTTTCAATAATTGAAATGCTAGAATATACAAATTTTGGTTAATTTCAATATGCGCCCTCATTTACTTTCAACCTAGAAGATTCTGAATCACAATTTCATAATTTTTGCAACCTGATATCTTTGACGCTTGGTCTTTTTTATTTGTTGTTTGTTTGTTTGTTTACATCACTGTGAAGAAGTTTTATATCGTGCCGGACAACTTTCTGTGTTAAATTTGACACTTTGTTCATGATGGCATAACAAGTCCAATATTTGTAGTAGTCAAACAGATTCAATTAAATCATGTTGTAGAGGGGTATACAATGCAGAAGCTTTGAAATTTCGTGAATGAAGTTTCTTTGCATTCCTATGGGCACTAACTGCGCTCCCCTTTTGGCAGATTTAATTCTATATTGCTATGAGAGGGACTCCATGCATTGGATTCAAACCTCGAAACGTTTCGACCTTTTTGATAAGTTCAATGACATCTTTAAATATATTTTGACAATATTTTAGTAATCGATAACCCTGAGTTTGAAAAATAAATTACTGACATCTATACACCTAAACTTCAATGAAACAAAGCCAATACTTCTAATCAGAGAACACCTTTCTTTGACTTACACGTCAAAATTATTAACAACAATACCCATACTAATATATATGATTAACGTAATGACTTTGAATTTCCTATTGTTAATTTCCTTCGTTTAGATGGCGATGTACCCAGACTCCCATCATATAGTATTTATATTAGTCAGTTGGTAGACCGTCCTAAGTCGCTATTGTACATGTTACTGCAATACAATCGAATATTTTTGTAATGTCTTTTTCTGTGTTTTTGTAGTACTATCATCATGTTTATGTGCATGTCCTTGGTGATTTTTGTCATACAGCTTGGCCAGATGTCTTTGGTTTTCATTTTGCGACTTCGCCCGACCAGAACTTTTTGTCAATAAAATGTAATTGATGTTACACGGGATAATGATATTACTAACTGATTTGTCAGCAAGTACAAGACGTAATTATTTCAAAGATTTTCTTTTCAATAGGCTGATTTAACTGTTTATGTGTCTCTTTAAATAAATGTGGATGAATTGTTAAAAAAAATTAATAATTCTAATATAAATCAGTTTGAGAATCTCTTTTTTCAAGCAACATAGGGCATGTACTTTTACTCCTTGTTATACTTTCAGGTTGATGTACACATGAAGATTTATCACATGATCAGGGAATAGAATCCAGTATTTTAGAGTCAGATATGACTGAGTGTAATTGAAAATAATTGTAACGATAACACACAGGGGGGGGGGGGGGGGGTTAAAATTTTCGAGATATTACAGAATTTGGGATTGGACCATATGATCGTAAGATTATTAGACCAGAAGACAGAAGACATCTGACTGGGCTGATTGACACAAATCACCAGGGACATGCACGTAAATCGATAATAGTCAAATTAACACAGAAAACATTACAAAAATATTCGATTGTACTGCAATTACAATACCGACTTGGTACGATCAATTAAAGTAGCAAACGTCACTTTATTGGTGTGGTGAACCGGACCATGGGCGTCCACCTTCACTATTACCGCAAAAGCACCACAACCAAAGGACACATATTCAAAAATTCATTAATAATCTTCCACTCCACGTAGAGAACAAGGATCATCAAGTTTCTCAAAACGAGAAGTCATAAAAGTTTTCATACGAAACGCTTACAGTTCTACACCTACCTTTACTGACAAATTTGTATTTTAATATATGATATTTAAGGGAATGCAATTGTATTCGAAGGGAAGTTTGAAGTGAAATTGCAGGAATCATTTAAAGTCTAAATCAGTCCATATTACGTGAACGTCTTAGATCAGCATGATCCAGGATAAGCTTTAACCTGAAGACTTGAGTTGGATAGGGCATGTTTATGACGACCTGTATTTCTGGCTATCCGCTACAGATCATCTTATGACCTATTTAATAGACCCTTTTAAATGATCTAATAATGACGTATGGGGTTACCATTGCGGTAACGGCAGTGCCATCTTCGTTTCCTATTAAGGTCTGGTTGCAAAAAATACTGAAAATGGTGAAATATTGAGAAAATATTATCCTGTTAACTTGTTTTTGTCGTGCAGTTGAGCCCACGAATATAGGGACTCTGTAATTTTGAATCCAAAAATGTTTGACAACTAAATGTCGTTTCATAACTACTAATTTGGTTATATTTTCAACCTGAGTAAGTTTAATTTTGTCAATATCATAATAATATTTTCAAAGAATGACTGTGAAGAAAAGTTAAAATTTAAAAAACAGAATAGTCCCTAACAAGATATGATAAATATCATGATAGCTAGTTCATGTATCAAAGTAAATTACATCCATAACACCATTATATTCTTAATGACTTGATAAAACAAGTAAAAATCCTCTGAATGTCTCTTTCGTTTTGGAACCGTTGGACGAGAGAATACTGTTAAGACTAGTGTTTAGCTCACCAAAACTGCACCGTCAGTTGACTCTATTCCCTACGTAAACTGCACTGTTAATTGATTCTATTCCTACGTAAACTGCACAGTCAGTTGATCCTATTCCCTACGTAAACTGCACTGTTAATTGATTCTATTCCCTACATAAACTGCACAGTCAGTTGATCCTATTCCCTACGTAAACTGCACTGTTAATTGATTCTATTCCCTACGTAAACTGCACTGTTAATTGATTCTATTCCCTACGTAAACTGCACTGTCAGTTGACTCTATTCCCTACGTAAACTGCACTGTCAATTGATTCTATTCCCTACGTAAACTGCACTGTCAGTTGATTCTATTCCCTACGTAAACTGCACTGTTAATTGATTCTATTCCCTACGTAAACTGCACTGTCAGTTGATTCTATTCCCTACGTAAACTGCACTGTCAGTTGATTCTATTCCCTACGTAAACTGCACTGTCAGTTGATCCTATTCCCTACGTAAACTGTCAGTTGATTCTATTCCCTACGTAAACGTTTTGTACTCCACTGAAGGAATCTCACGACACATACATATAGTGAGGTACTCGGGTCCCTAACAAGTGTTGTTGTTTTTCGACAAGATTCTTGAAAGAATGGATCCAGGGCATAGCCACATATGCTACAGAGAGTAAATTCGGAAATCTTTTCAGACCAACTGCATAGATCGGCTCGGTGAAAGGTATCTAATGCGCGAATCCAAAACGAGTGGACAGGAGGTCTGGGATTCCACAAACATGGCATTTTTTCCCTTCTGTCATTCAGAAAGTAAATAATTCGAAAGTAAATAATGATCTTCTTCAATGCTGTAAACCCTTTTCCTGAACTGAACCCCGCCTAAGTAACTGGTATAACACTTTCATAGTATGTCTCTAATATGTGCTTTCAAAGACTGGTATGACGTAAGGGCTTTTGTCATAGAGATTTGAGTCCGATACTTCGTTTTCGTTTGTACAGATTCAAGAATGTCTTGTGTAAGTATCTATCAAAGTGATCGAAAGTTTGAATAATCTTATATGCAAAACATGTAAAACTTATAAACAATTTTAAAATCGACATCATCTTTATTGTAACTTATAAGCATATGATATACAATATAGCAGTATATATGTAAATAAGTCTCACTGTTTCTGTAAACTGCATTTGCAAGAAATACATCTTTATTCAATTGGTGCAACTGAAAAAAGAATACTTCATACCTAAGCACTTGGCACGCCTGTTGTGTATTCTACATTAAAGTTATGGGAACAATTTTCTTGCAGAATGCAGAACCACTAACGATAGGATGAAGAAGTGCTTCCCCTCTCTGCCAGCATTTCACTTGTTTATGTATGCTTTTATTGTGTATAGAGACATGCATATTTACTTATGTATGTCTATTCTTTATCACCGTCCCTTGATTATTTCACTCAATATCATACCAATTAATTTCATTTACAAAGTATTAGCTAATAAATTTAGTTTTAAGACCAACAATACATAACTTGACTTTATAATGTAAGTACGAGCAATTAATTATAAATTATACAACTGATATCATAGCAATTACATTTTTAAGTTAAGTGGTGTCCATTTTAAAGTTAAGTGGCGTCCATTTCTAAGTTAAGTGGTGCCCATTTTTAAGTTAAGTGGTGTCCATTTCTAAGTTAAGTGGTGTCCATTTTTAAGTTAAGTGGTGTCCATTTTGCAATAAATAGTACTTATTCATGAATGTTTCTCTTGGATGTGGTTACTTCTTTGGTACTACTTTGTTGTTTACTTGATGTTATAGTCATACATGGTCACCAACAGGGTGGATCAACACTATGGATTTAGACTATTTCAACATATTGTAATATGTGCGTTTTCGTCTTGTGTCTAGTGCTGACCGTGTGTTTTCGTCATGTGGTCAGTGCTGACCGTGTGTTTTTGTCATGTGTTCTGTGCTGAACGTGTGTTTTCGTCATGTACTCTGTGCTGAACGTATGTTTTCGTCATGTGGTCAGTGCTGACCGTGTGTTTAATCATGTGTTCTGTGCTGAACGGGTGTTTTCGTCATGACCGTGTATTTTCATGATGTTGACTGTGTGTTTTCAGTGCTGACCATGTGTTTTCGTTATAAGTTCAGTGCTGACCATGTGTTGTCGTCATGTGGTCAGTACTAACCGTGTGTTTTCGTTATAAGTTCAGTGCTGACCGTGTGTTTTCGTCTTGCGTTCAGTGCTGACAGCGTGTTTTCGTCATGTGTTAAATGTTGACCGTGTGTTTTCGTCACGTGGTCAGTGCTGACCATGTGTTGTCGTCATGTGGTCAGTGCTGACTGTGTTTTCGTTATAAGTTCAGTGCTGACCGCTGTTTCCGTCATGTGTTGAATGTTGACGGTGTGTTTTCGTCACGCGGTTAATGCTGACAGACCGTGTATTTTCGTCATGTGGTCAGTGCTGACTGTGTGTTTTCGTCGTGTGGTCAGTGCTGACTGTGTGTTTTCCTCATGTGGTCAATGTTGACTGTGTGTTTTCGTAATGTGGTCAGTGCTGACCGTGTGTTTTCGTCATGTGGCCAGTGCTGACTGTGTGTTTTCGTCATGTGTTCAGTGCTGAAGGTGTATTTTCGGTATGTGGTCAGTGCTGACCGTGTGTTTTCCTCATGTGGTCAATGCTAACTGTGTGTTTTCGTCATGTGGTCAGTGCTGACCTGGTGTTTTCGTCATGTGGTCAGTGCTGACTGTGTGTTTTCGTCATGTGTTCAGTGCTGAAGGTGTATTTTCAGTATGTGTTCGTACTGACTGTGTGTTTTCGCTATGTGTTCAGTGCTGAAGGTGTATTTTCGGTATGTGGTCAGTGCTGACCGTGTGTTTTCCTCATGTGGTCAGTGCTGACCTGGTGTTTTCGTCATGTGGTCAATGCTGACTGTGTGTTTTCGTCATGTGTTCAGTGCTGAAGGTGTATTTTCAGTATGTGTTCGTACTGACTGTGTGTTTTCGCTATGTGTTCGTGCCGACCGTGTGTTTTATCATGTGATTAGTGCCGACCGTGTATTCGTTATGTGTTCAGTGTTAACTGTTTACCTTAATCATTCGTGGTGAACGTGAATAGCCAAACAGAAGCACATTGTTCCCGTGCATCTGTTATATAAAATATAAATTTGGTTGTCTGGTGTATTTTAATTTCTTTCAACGCCAAGGTACCTCTTCGTGATTTCCATTGACAAAGAATTGTTTACACCAATAAAGCAGTTAATAACTTGGACCCTCATGTTAAACTAAGTCTGCATAATATATATGGTAGGTGTGTCTTCATACTGTCCTTTATTAATTATTTAATGTGTGCTTTATACATCCATGTATACATTTTTTGATAAAACCAAAATATATACTTTACTTTTCTACGGTATGTTTGTAATGGATGGATACTGCAAAATCTCGCTTTCTTTTGCTTTTAAAGAGGGAAGACGACCGTTCAAAAAGTTGCTTGCATTCTTTCCTGAAATGGGTACTCATGAAGCAATAAACAAGTGGATCTGCAGCCATACCGAGTAAGTACGAACGCTTAACTATCGTCATAGTATTCCTGTACCCTACACTGTTACATAAGAAATCCTGAGTACGATCTATTCCTAGACATCTACGTATAAAAACAACACACAATGGTATGAAAGTGAGTATATAAACTAGTGTTATCACAAACAATAATAAAGTTGTTTTTCGTGTTCGATAATGATGCCCAAAGCGTAGTGAGCATTCCCCGTGGAGTGTTCGACCAATTTCATTGGAATCACGGAGTCTGAGAGTTTCCGTCGAGTCTTTACTTTCCCGTCTTACTGAATAATGTGATGTGATAGCGTCCTGTTCTGTCTTACTCAGGTGTCTCGTATTCTGCGCGAAGATGGAATGATAGTCTTTGTTTTGTCTATACACAAATAAACCAATTAATGAATATTGTGCGATTAAAATACAATCAACAATTATATTGGACGACAAAAGATATATCACATATCCGAAGACAAACTTAGGCTGATCACCACTGAAAGAACATGTCTTTAATGTTACACTGGAACTTAGATCATGTACCTCTGTATCGTATAACACTGGGGTTGGCCAGCATGTCAATAACGCAAAGACGCATCCCAAGACGAAGGAAAGCTTCACATGAAAAACGCCAATTTGTTTGAGTCTACTCCAGTATCGAATTCCTAATAATCGATCAAAACCAATTCCGAGGTGAGTCACCCCAGACAAAACATTGATACAATATGTTAGAGTTCGAAATAATTTGCAAGCGAGAGGTTCGTCGAAGTCGAAAGCCTTTTGAAGTAAAACCATTTCAAAGGGCAATGTAATTACGCAATTCAGAAGGTCTAGAATGGCTAAATACAAAATAAACAGGGTATAGCTTTTCTTACTTGTTCTCCACTTTCTTGAGTAAACATAGCAAACTAAAATGTTGCCAGGAACGCCAACAATGAACAAAATTACAACATAGATTAAGGCTGGCACGAAATCCAATGGATGACTGTTTCCACTGCATTGAAGTCTAAAATCGTGTGACATATTTTCAGACTTTGTCACATTTCCAAACAGCCATGGTGTCATCATTCTGAGTTCACTAGTCAGATTACTTTCCATTTTATGATATACGTATACCTTACCATTCGCCAAGAGCATTAGGAAGTCATTCTTGTTTGAGGTTTGTTCGGATTGTCTTCCATCTATGTAGTATGCATATACGTCTCCTCTTAACAATCATAGAGATGACTAGGATATAATAGCATGGCCTTCAATGGAATTGCATTTTTCATCATTGTTTGTTCCATGTGATCCTTTAATGATTGGTGACCTAACGTCATTGTTTCATACTTATTTCCCGATTTATCGACAAATCATCAATTATTTGTAAAATTCTTGGTGATGTTGCATCGTAACTGTTCATCACAATCCTAATGGTTACGGCAGATCACGTTTTTGACAGTGCGACTTCACCTGTTTAGCAATTATCACTAGCAACAGAGAGCACATATAGTTTTGTCGTTTAGGACGCAGCTTGAATTCCAGTGCAAAGTCTTTCATGTGCTTCATGCGTGGATCGACATCCAAGTCCTAGCCCTGAAATCGATTGAAAGTGATTAGGAGGTAGAAGACAAATAATCGGCGAAATGAGTGATGTGACACGAAGGATGATCTGTAAATAACGATAGGTTTTCGTGAAGATTAATATAATACAAAGTCATGTACGTACTCAATACAACATTAATACCAGGGCATTATTTCATTCTATGGTTTAAAGATAATTTATATTTAATTTTACATACTAATAAAAGGGGCAGTCGGGTTACCAGAAACACGCTGTTTTGGCCTTATGGTATTATGGAATACCATACTTAAATATCATAACAGAACATAAGTATTAAGTGACATCAGTATGAGCCAATCGTATATTGCCTGTCTCAAAGCGAACTATACCCGTGATCTGTAGGATTCCCGACGAAATACGACACGAAACGAGGTTCAGGACATCTTCTCTAAAAATGTTGAGACTATAGTTGTTAAAGAGTCCCACACACCAGTTAGTCGAATGTATCATTCAAGGAAAGTCTCCAAATGGCTGTAGAGGGCTAAATACAAGATGTATTTCAAACGCTTCAGAACACCATTTCTTGTGTAACATCTCAAATACAGAGTAACTATACATACTCTTCTCCCATTCAAGTGGTGATGTCAATTATCAATGTAGCTGTCTAGGTGCAAAAGAAAGTATATACAATATAAGAGATACTTTCCCCTTTGAGGCTGATTCTGAAATACATACATACATACATACATACACCTACACACACACATACACATACATACATACACATATAAATACATACATACATACATGCATACATACATACATACATACATACACACACACACACACACACACACACACATAACACACCTGTAACACACCCTCTTTTTGTGGTTTCGATGGACGAGCTGAATCATGTCTGAGGGTGGCTAAGTGACGGAACTAGTTAACACATGATGGAAATCTGTACAATATATTTATTCTGAGATATCCGTCTCGAGACATTCATTTACGTAACGTGCATATTTATGTTATGTATTCACGCCTATAGTTATCCTTTTATTAATCCAATTAATCTAGTTATTTCTCATATGTTATATGCGTTACTGACAAGCTTCTTGAATAACTATAAAAAGGAACGGGAAATCATTTACTAAGCTGTAGGGTAGAAGTCATCAAGGAGATGTACAATAGACTTGGTAACAAGTAATTGAATACCTGCATTACAAAAATATTGATTGTACGACAGATTTGATACCGACTACGGACGGTCAATTGAGAAACAAACGGTACTCAATTGGTGTAGTTAACTCACCTTCCCACTCATCGCAAATGCAGTACAATCAAAAGACACACATTAAAAATATATAAATAATCCTCCATATACAGAAAAAGGATCAACTGGTATCTCAGGTTGAGAGGTCATACAAGCATATAAACACTAACAGTAATGTAGAGCAAGATTATCAAAAATATATAGAGCGTAGAGCGACATTATCATGAGGTAATAATAATAATAACAACAACAATAACAACAACAACAAAAACAATACTTATAATATATATATATATATACATATATATATATATATATATATATATATATATATATATATATATATATATATATATATATATATATATATATATATATATATATATATATATATATATATGGGATCAGGTGCCATGGAGGAGTAAGAAACCTCTGCCGACCAGTCACATCCCCCGGAAAATACATGAAGTGTTATATCAGATAGCAACATTAATTATTCCTTTTATTACAGTAAAAGTTAAAAAAAACCCAAAATCAATGAAAAACTTTTATTTATCGGAGTTCCTATGTATTAGGGGGGGGGGGGGGGGGGGCGTTATCGTATACCAAGTATAAAGTACTTCGTGATCAATCAGCGAAGGAACATTCTAATCCTGAAATGACGAATCCTGAATGAATCATATGATCATATGCAATGAAAATGTAAGCATCTCTCATTTACCAGAGAACTAGGTCAAGATGATTAAAGAGTATAGCCAGTCACCAAAATGTAAGCATCTCCCATTTACCAGAGATCTAGGTCAAGATGATTAAAGAGTATAGCCAGTCACTAATCATACGATTTGTACTTAAATTTGAGTTAATTAATAACTTCAGAAAGTTACAATTACATACTAAGGAAAAAAGAGGAGTTACTGGCTCAGTTATGTGGCAGAAGTCACCATGGAGCTATACAATACATGAATATAAATAATATACTAGAACATATAACACATTACAAAAATATTTGATTGTAATGCAATTACGATACCGACTTAGGACGGTCATTTAATTTGACAAAAGCCAAACAAATAGTGTGGTTAACCGGTTTACGGGCCCACCTTCTCACTCACCGTGACAGCAGAACAATCAAAGGACGTACATTTAAAAATTTATAAATAATCCTCCATGTAAAGAACAAGGGTCAACAGGTATCGCATATTGAGAGGTCATAAAAATATAAACACGTAAGGTATTGTAAAACACATAATGGTAAAAAAAAAATATATGCGACATCAACATGATAAACCGTGCTCTGCCAGTCTGAAAGCGAGCTAAGACCCTAGATCTGTAGGAGTCCCGACTAACAAACAGAAGGGACGAGGTTCAGGACCATGTCTCCTCTGAAAGAGGTTTGGACAAGGACCATCATATAGTCCCCACCGCCCTGTTAGTCAGCGTGCAACGTTCAAGTAAAAGTCTGCATAAGGCTGTAGAGGGGCCAAATACAAGACCTATAGTCTTTTTGATAATCTCAGTATCATATTGTCTATTTAGGAGACGTTTGACTATTTTATTACATGATAAAATAACGTTATCGGAGCCTTTTACTTTCCTTAGTTTATATACGAGATCACCGTAAAAATTAGGATGGGAAATTCCATTGGATACATACTGTTGAAAAGAAATATTTCCAAATTTAGATAGAAGTTCTGAATAAGATCTGAAGAATTTGCCGAATGTTTTTCTTAGCTTGTGATATCTATAACCCTGAGTTAAAAGTTTAGTAGTAATTTGTAAATTTCGTTTATGAAAGTCCAAAACATCGGTGCAGCCTCTGACAAATCGAACTAATTGAGATATATAGATACCATATGATGGGAGTCGAGGGACATCGCCATCCAAGTAAGGATAATTTACTAAGATACTAAGATACCGAGCAGTAGTTGGAATAACATGCTAAGATACCGAGCAGTAGTTAGAATAACATGCTAAGATACCGAGCAGTAGTTACAATTACATACTAAGATACCGAGCAGTAGTTATAATAACATGCTAAGATACCGAGCAGTAGCTACAATAACATACTAAGATACCGAGCCATAGTTACAATAACATACTAAGTTACCGAGCAGTAATTACAATAGCATACTAAGATACCGAGCAGTAGCTACAATAACATACTAAGATACCGAGCAGTAGTTACAATAACATGCTAAGATACCGAGCAGTAGTTACAATAACATACTAAGATACCGAGCAGTAGTTACAATAACATACTAAGATACCGAGCAGTAGTTACAATAACATACTAAGATACCGAGCAGTAGTTACAATAACATACTAAGATACCGAGCAGTAGTTACAATAACATACTAAGATACCAAGCAGTAGTTACAATAACATACTAAGATACCAAGCAGTAGTTACAATAACATACTAAGATACGGAGCAGTAGTTACAATAACATACTATGGTACCAAGCAGTATTTACAATAACATACTAAGATACCGAGCAGTAGTTATAACATACTAAGATACCGAGCAGTAGTTACAATAACATGCTAAGGTACCGAGCAGTAGTTACAATAACATACTAAGATACCGAGCAGTAGTTACAATAACATACTAAGATACCGAGCAGTAGTTACAATAACATACTAAGCTACCGAGCAGTAGTTACAATAACATACTAAGCTACCGAGCAGTAGTTACAATAACATACTAAGATAACGAGCAGTAGTTACAATAACATGCTAAGATACCGAGCAGTAGTTACAATAACATGCTAAGGTACCGAGCAGTAGTTACAATAACATACTAAGATACCGAGCAGTAGTTACAATAACATACTAAGATACCGAGCAGTAGTTACAATAACATACTAAGATACCGAGCAGTATTTACAATAACATACTAAGATACCGAGCAGTAGTTACAATAACATACTAAGATACCGAGCAGTATTTACAATAACATACTAAGCTACCGAGCAGTAGTTACAATAACATACTAATATACCAAGCAGTAGTTACAATAACATACTAAGATACCGAGCAGTAGTTACAATAACATACTAAGATACCGAGCAGTAGTTACAATAACATACTAAGATACCGAGCAGTAGTTACAATAACATACTAAGATACCGAGCAGTAGTTACAATAACATACTAAGATACCGAGCAGTAGTTACAATAACATACTATGGTACCGAGCAGTATTCACAATAACATACTAAGATACCGAGCAGTAGTTACAATAACATACTAAGATACCGAGCAGTAGTTACAATAACATACTAAGATACCGAGCAGTAGTTACAATAACATGCTAAGGTACCGAGCAGTAGTTACAATAACATACTAAGATACCGAGCAGTAGTTACAATAACATACTAAGATACCGAGCAGAAGTTACAATAACATACTAAGATACCGAGCAGTAGTTACAATAACATACTAAGATACCGAGCAGTAGTTACAATAACATACTAAGATACCGAGCAGTAGCTCCAATAACATACTAAGATACCGAGCAGTAGTTACAATAACATACTAAGATACCGAGCAGTAGTTACAAGAACATACTAAGATACCGAGCATTAGTTACAAGAACATACTAAGATACCGAGCAGTATTTACAATAACATACTAAGATACCGAGCAGTAGTTACAAGAGCATACTAAAATACGGAGCAGTAGTTACAATAACATACTAAGATACCGAGCAGTAGTTACAATAACATACTAAGATACCGAGCAGTATTTACAATAACATACTAAGATACCGAGCAGTAGTTACAATAACATACTAAGATACCGAGCAGTAGTTACAATAACATACTAAGATACCGAGCAGTAGTTACAATAACATACTAAGGTACCGAGCAGTAGTTACAATAACATACTAAGATACCGAGCAGTAGTTACAATAACATACTAAGATACCGAGCAGTAGTTACAATAACATACTAAGATACCGAGCAGTAGTTACAATAACATACTAAGGTACCGAGCAGTAGTTACAATAACATACTAAGATACCGAGCAGTAGTTACAATAACATACTAAGATACCGAGCAGTATTTACAATAGCATACTATTGTACCGAGCAGTATTTACAATAATATACTAAGATACCGAGCAGTAGTTACAATAACATACTAAGATACCGAGCAGTAGTTACAATAACATACTAAGATACCGAGCAGTAGTTACAATAACATACTAAGATACTGAGCAGTAGTTACAATAACATACTAAGATACTGAGCAGTAGTTACAATAACATACTAAGATACCGAGCAGTAATTACAATAACATACTAAGATACCGAGCAGTAGTTACAATAACATACTAAGATACCGAGCAGTAGTTACAATAACATACTAAGATACCGAGCAGTAGTTAAAATAACATACTAAGATACCGAGCAGTAGTTACAATAACATACTAAGATACCGAGCAGTAATTACAATAACATACTAAGATACCGAGCAGTAGTTACAATAACATACTAAGATACTGAGCAGTAGTTACAATAACATACTAAGATACCGAGCAGTATTTACAATAGCATACTATTGTACCGAGCAGTAGTTACAATAACATACTGAGATACCGACCAGTAGGCAATAAGGAACATGTATTATATATGACAAAATAAAGGAACTGGCTGGAACCTTAGAGGAATAAACATCCCTTGCCTACCGGTCACACCCGCCATGATACCATAGAATCATTCGAGACAGTATCACTATGGTCATGGTAAGTGGTACCGGTATAACTGTGGTCTCAATCGGTAAAACATCATGTTAGGTAAAATGGTGTGATATTGTATTATCACAATACAAACGGATTGACGAGGACTACAGTGAAGTAAGGAAGTCAGCATGTCACACAATGATTTCTGGTAAGGAAGTCAACATGTCACACAATGATTTCTGCTAAGGAAGTCAACATGTCACACAATGATTTCTGGTATGTGCAAACACGTTATCAATTGATAGCGACCGTAGTAAGGAAGTCAACATGTCACACAATGATTTCTGGTAAGGAAGTCAGCATGTCACACAATGATTTCTGGTAAGCGCAAAGGTCTCTATGGCGATCGTAGAATATGTTCAAAGATTTATCCTTCATTCAAAAACATATATACTTACAAAAAGCTTATAATAAATATAAAACATTGACGACTTGATAATGTTAATACATAAATTTACCAGTTTTGGCACTACATCCCTGTATAAACACTGCTGATCAGGGTATTGTTCCCAAACCGTGTTACCATACATACTGTTACATTGAATTAGCTTCATACAATGTTATATTCGCTTCACATAGTGTTATCATACATACTGTAACATTAAATTAACTTCACATAGTGTTATCATACATACCGTAACATTAAATTCGCTATATATAGTGTTATCTTACGTACTGTTACATTAAATTCGCATCACATAGTGTTATCATACATCCTGTTATATAAAATGTCCTCCATATAATGCAGTTATTAATTGCTTTGTCTCTTTCAATTTTTTACTCTTTTATCAAATTCTGCTGCAACACTGTGTAACATACTACTTATCTTTTTGCTATTACGTTTTCTATGAAATTCTTTTCGCTTTTAAAATCAAACCAAAATAGAAAACACTTTTAAGGAATATAATCGGTAGGAATAAATCTTTTGTTGTTGCTGCTGTTATTGTTATATGAATGAGGAATTCTAAAATTCAACTGAAATAATGCAATTGATTAAATACACGAAACGAAGAGCTCTTAAAAAAGCATCGATGAATCCAAATATCCGCGGAATAGCTATGTTCGTATTTAGGTACTTACTACTATATAGTACCTAAATCAACTTTCTATAATCCTATAAACTATAATTAAAAGACAAAATGACATTCTACCACAAGACCGACGGCATTTACCAGATACACACAGAAACACTGTGATTTTATCATTACTGAATTTTGTTTAAGAATTCCCACTAGATCTTACAATATTTAACTGCAAGAGTGCTCGCCAGCTAGCCAGAACATGCCGTACACTGTGATCAGAGAAAGCGACATCAGTCTTATTCAAACTATTAGTAATAGACTTACAGAAAACAAGTAACTGATCTGTAAGTTAATAAATACCTACTTCTGTGAAATTAACGAATTCCTTTGTCTTATCCCACATCCATCCAGCCACAATATATTTACTGATTCTAATCGTAGAAGCGTTGGAGTTGATACTTATATATCAAAAACTATATGTATGTAGAAAATTTGCGGAATTGCGATAGATTAATTTATTGTGCGATGAGAGTTACAGATTCCTTGTCTTAAAAATTCACAGTGAATTATCTGTTTCCAAACTCCACGATATCTCGATCGTTGTGCCTTACGCAATCCCTACATCACATCAGCTGATTATAAAGGCAGCTCGTCCGCATACATTCATCTATATACTACAATGCATCGTTCTGTTCTTTATCTGTAGAAGTATAGAGTACATTGATGGCAGTAGTTCGAGTAACAATCCGATTATTTTCTTTAATTATCAATGATAACCGCTTTGATGAGTACATTGTTCACCATGCCTCTGTGTACTTCCAGCAGATTGCGCTTTACTTTATACAATTAGTCAGTTTATTTCCCAAGACAATGTCTCGTCTGTCCATATAATACGTAACAGTAGCAAACTGTTGGAACTCTGATGCATAAAGTGTGTGCAGACGCAAATTATATAAATCTAGAGATCTGCACGAAAACAAAAGAAGGGGGAGGGGTATTCATTGCCCACTCAGTAGTGGGTGAAATAAGACTACATAAAGTACCAGAAAGCACCCTGGTGGCATGCAATGCTCTCTAGTTCAGAAGTGGAATCAGACTCAGTAAAGTACCAGAGCGCACCCTGGTGGCACTCAATGTTCAGAAGTGAGATTCTGGAATGTTTTGTAACAACAACTGATGGCATTCAAATCAAAAATTGTAAAACCGTTAATGTGTAAAACAAAAGGGATGAATACATTTAAAAAACATATTCTGACGGAACAAGGAAATTCGTATGGATAAGGAAAAGTATAACAAAAGCTGAAATTAAGTAAACTTGTGTCAATTTACATATAAATCACATTGCACATTAAGTAAACATAATGCCTACATTAATTGGTATATAAGACATGAAACGAGTTTAGAAAAGATATCAAGAATATGACAGTAACAGTGGTGTCGGATATGGGTATTAATTTCGGCCAATGGATAATATGTGGTGTCGGATATGGGTATTAATTTCGGCCAGAGGATAATGTGTGGTGGGGGATATGGGTATTAATTTCGGCCAGTGGATAATGTGTGGTGTAGGATTTTGGTATTAATTGTATTAATTTCGCCCAGTGGATAATATGTGGTGTCGGATATGGGTATTAATTTCGGCCAATGGATAATATGTGGTGGGGAATATGAATATTAATTTTGGCCAGAGGATAATATTTGGTGGAGGATATGGGTATTAATTTCGGCCAGTGGATAATATGTGGTGTCGGATATGGGTATTAATTTCGGCCAGTGGATAATATGTGGTGGGGATTATCGGTATTAATTTCGGTCAATGGGTATTGTGTGGTGTAGGATTTTGGTATTAATTTCGGCCAATGGATAATATGTGGTGGGGAATATGGGTGTTAATTTTGGCCAGCGGATAATATTTGCTGGAGGATATGGGTATTAATTTCGGCCAGTGGATAATATGTGGTGTCGGATGTTGGTATTAATTTCGGCCAATGGATAATATGTGGTGGAGGATATGGGTATTAATTTCGGACAGTGGATGATATGTCGTGGGGGATATGGGTATTAATTTCGACCAGTGGATAATGTGTGATGGGGGATATGGGTATTAATTTCGGCCAGTAGATAATATGTGGTGTCGGATATGGGTATTAATTTCGGCCAGTGGATAATATGTGGTGGGGATTATCGGTATTAATTTCGGTCAGTGGATAATGTGTGGTGTAGGATTTTGGTATTAATTTCGGCCAATGGATAATATGTGGTGGGGAATATGGGTATTAATTTTGGCCAGCGGATAATATTTTGTGGAGGATATGGGTATTAATTTCGGCCAGTGGATAATATGTGGTGTCGGATTATCGGTATTAATTTCGGTCAATGGATAATGTTTGGTGTAGGATTTTGGTATTAATTTCGGCCAATGGATAATATGTGGTGGGGAATATGGGTATCAATTTTGGCCAGCGGATAATATTTGGTGGAGGATATGGGTATTAATTTCGGCCAGTGGATAATATGTGGTGTCGGATGTTGGTATTAATTTCGGCCAATGGATAATATGTGGTGGAGGATATGGGTATTAATTTCGGACAGTGGATGATATGTCGTGGGGGATATGGGTATTAATTTCGACCAGTGGATAATGTGTGATGGGGGATATGGGTATTAATTTCGGCCAGTGGATAATATGTGGTGTCGGATGTTGGTATTAATTTCGGCCAATGGATAATATGTGGTGGAGGATATGGGTATTAATTTCGGACAGTGGATGATATGTCGTGGGGGATATGGGTATTAATTTCGACCAGTGGATAATGTGTGATGGGGGATATGGGTATTAATTTCGGCCAGTGGATAATATGTGGTGGGGGATATGGGTATTAATTTCGACCAGTGGATAATATGTGGTGTCGGATGTTGGTATTAATTTCGGCCAATGGATAATATGTGGTGGAGGATATGGGTATTAATTTCGGACAGTGGATGATATGTGGTGGGGGATATGGGTATTAATTTCGGCCAGTGGATAATATGTGGTGTCGGATGTTGGTATTAATTTCGGCCAATGGATAATATGTGGTGGAGGATATGGGTATTAATTTCGGACAGTGGATGATATGTCGTGGGGGATATGGGTATTAATTTCGACCAGTGCATAATGTGTGATGGGGGATATGGGTATTAATTTCGGCCAGTGGATAATATGTGGTGGGGGATATGGGTATTAATTTCGACCAGTGGATAATATGTGGTGGGGATTATCGGTATTAATTTCGGTCAGTGGATAATGTGTGGTGTAGGATTTTGGTATTAATTTCGGCCAATGGATAATATGTGGTGGGGAATATGGGTATTAATTTTGGCCAGCGAATAATATTTGGTGGGGGATATGGGTATTAATTTTGGCTAGTGGATAATATGTGGTGTCGGATGTTGGTATTAATTTTGGCCAGCGAATAATATTTGGTGGGGGATATGGGTATTAATTTTGGCTAGTGGATAATATGTGGTGTCGGATGTTGGTATTAATTTCGGACAGTGGATAATATGTGGTGGGGGGTTTGGGTATTAATTTCGGCCAGTGGATAATATAATATGTGGTGGGGGATATGGGTGTTATTTTCGGCCAGTGGAAAATATGTGGTGGGGGATATGGGTATTAATTTCGGCCAGTGGATAATATGTGGTGGGGGATATGGGTATTAATTTCGGCCAGTGGATAATATGTGGTGGGGGATATGGGTATTAATTTCGGCCAGTGGATAATATGTGGTGGGGGATATGGGTATTAATTTCGCCCAGTGGATAATATGTGGTGGGGGATATGGGTATTAATTTCGGACAGTGGATAATATGTGGGAGGATATGGGTATTAATTTCGGACAGTGGAAAATATGTGGTGGGGGATATGGGTATTAATTTCGGCCAGTGGATAATATGTGGTGGGGGATATGGTTATTAATTTCGGCCAATGGATAATATGTTCTGTTTTAAATTCTTTCATATACATGTAAATATATGTACGCATATTTTGCACTACTTTGTTTGACTTCAATACTTTCGAAAACACATTCTTCTTGGCGTAACTGCTGGTATAAAGTAAGAATTCAAAATGATTGGGAGGTTAATAATTATTTTAAAGCTTTTGCTCATGCTGTTACTTTACGTAAGACAAAATACATTTCAATGACTTAAGACACAGTCATGTATTTCTTTCTCAAAGTAATATAATAGGAAATGTTTATATTGTGTTGAGTTTGTCGTCACGATAGCGTAGCTTGCCATAATCAGTGGCAGTACCCATGACCAGCAAAATAAGAAGGTGGCGAGAATAAAACATTTAACTTCACAAAAATGTTGGACCACACGTGGCTATCACGAACGTGTCTGTGATTTCATGAAAGGAAAATATCTTACATGTTTACACCGAAAAACAACTTAAAGGAGAAAATTGAAAAAGTGTGTCTCTGCAGTAGGCCCCTCATTAACGTCTAGCTATCCAACGGCACACATGGTTGATGTAAACTGTATGTTTGTTTACAATCTTCTCTATCACAAGTTGAGTTTATAGTGCCCACGTTGTGTGTTATCACTATAACAAAGTTTCAATAACTTTTTAATTTGTATTGTTACCCATCCTGGTGTCTCAATTAAATGATAGTGATTAGTATCACGTTTATTACTCACCTATCTATCTATCTATCTATCTATCTGTCTACTGTAGCTGAGCAGTATGTCGGCGCGACTCGTAAATTATACGACAATTATGGGTGTCTGTGGAAACCAACTCTAATATCTGTAACAATGAGAAATGTGGAAACCAACTCGAATATTAGTAACAATGAGAAAACCAACTCGAATATAAGTAACAATGAGAAATGTGGAACCAACTCGAAAATCAGTAACAGTGAGAAATGTGGAAACCAACTCGAATATCAGTAACAATGAGAAATGTGGAAAAAAATTCAAATATTTGTAAGAATGAGAAATGTGTAACCAACTCGAACATCAGTAACAGTGAGAAATGAGGAAACCAACTCGAATATCAGTAACAATGCGAAATGTGGAAACCAACTCGAATATCTGTAACAATGAGAAATGTGGAAACCAACTCGAATATCAATAACAATGCGAAATGTGGAAACCAGCTCGAATATCTGTAAGAATTAGAAATGTGGAAACCAACGCGAATATCAGTAACAATGAGAAATGTGGAAACCAACTCGAATATTAGTAACAATGAGAAATGTGGAAACCAATTCGAGTATCAGTAACGGTCAAATTAAAGAAAGGTAATTAACGAGAGCCGTGATTGGCTGATGTGGTGTAGGGAGAGAAGGACTACTATTTTAATGTATTAGGAGCTGTGATTGGATAAAATTATTTGATCTATGTATAAATAAAGATTGATTCTGCTGTAAAATCATGAATTTTTATCTCATTTCGCTAAAGTAAAACTTTAATGACCTAAAAAGGGGTGGTTGTTTACATTTGAATTTTGGCCAATTTTGGGGGTATCCCCCTTCTAGCATGATTTTCTCGAAATTAAGGTGGATAACCTATGGTAAACTGTTAAAATTCTGATAGAGGAGGGTCTGACAAACATTTTGATATGTGGATTATATATAGCTAAAATGTAGGATGTTGTGTAAATCTTGCTGGAAGTTCGGTAATTTAACATGGGACCCTATGGGAAATGGAATTACTATGCATTGACCTATATAACAATGAATAATGTGGAAACCAGCTCGTATATCTGTAAGAATGAGAAATGTGGAAACCAACTCGCTCAAATATCTGGCCGACTCTGTTACAATAAAAGCTATGACAAGTCAGTAATATTCAAAAATACTGTAAAGACTATCAGTCTAACATACCAAAATTATATAAATATAATACTACAGAAAGATCACACTTTACATTCTGTCTAATAGACTTAAGTTTGGTACTGACTTTTAAAAATTCTAACTCTAAATTTTATATGAAATTAAATGGTTTAAATATTTTTGTATGCTGTGTAATAAATTCGAAAGGTCTTTATCATATGTGTTCTGCGTGAAAATGGATTATTACAATGGATTTAGAACTTCAAAATATATTTGTTCGTCTTACATAAATTCACTAGGGTCGTTGTTGAATAAAGTGGGTTTTTTATTATTATTACTGCTATTACTTGCATGTGCATGGGCGGATCTAGAAATTTTTAAAAGGGGGGTCGGCATTTTCCCGCAAAATCAACAATATTTTATTTTAGGTAAATCCGCTCACTTTACACGTAAAGAAGAACCTCAATATCAGACGGGTGAATCAAATAGTCGTTTTTATAGGAGCAGTCCGTTACTAAGCCAAAAATTATGAGCGAATGCCGAGTTTTCTATACAATAATTAAGATTTTCGAGTATTTAAGATACAATATAACATATAAATGGTTTCATTCTAAGGCTATTTAATTTGCCTTTCGAACACTCTCTACCTCATTACATACAGCAAATTCAAAAAGACGTGATCCGTCGACAACTGTACTGTTTTTACCAAGTCGGGTATTGAGTGACATAACATATTGTTGAGAATTATTTCTTACAAATTATTTGAATATTTCATATGTTAGAAATGACTTTAATGCACTTCATCAATCAACAACACATAAAAAGAAAGTACGAATATTGCATGTAATTATCTAAAATGCTACTTTTAGTTAACAGTAATCCACAAATTCTAGGAGCTAGAACGGTTAAACCCAAAAATGTAGGAGGCATCCTAATCACACATAGCTTTACATATCGCTTTATTAGAACATGTACATGTACTTTAAACGTGTATGTTTGAAATTATTGAGTAATCGTGCATCGGCATATCGTATGGCATATTGCGATGCATTTGCTCAAAATTCGTATTGCGATATAATCCCTATACGGTTTTGTCTTTTTATAGCTTGGGATACTGCTTAAAACTTTTGGGTCAATAGTATCTAAAGTTATAATGTACAATACATTAAGATTACTGACATTTTAACTGCAAATGTTCAAAACGTAATACGAAAGTGAATAAAGTCATGTATCTGTGGCACTCACAACAATGTACCACAGTGATCATGCATGGGTCCCTGAAATTTGGTGAGACCAGCACCCGAGCTAAAAAACTTTTACGCGTGTTCGATTTTAAGCCTTTATTCAAACTCCAAACCCCTACTCACTCTTGAGTATGAGTACGGGTGAGGTTATAATCTTTACGCTTTCGATCCCGATTCCTGTGAGTGCAAGCACGGTTCTGAATATGGTCCTATCCGATTTTGAAAGTTTTGAGAACATACTCGAGATTGGAGCACGCTGTCATGCTCCAGATATTCTATAACCTCGATAAACATCTAGTTCGAGCACATAGTCACTTTTGAGCACCGAGTCGTGCTCTAAAATGTTTTATAAAGGTTCTCTTGGGGGAGTGAACGTCTCCTGTTTAACTAGCCACACCGCCACGAATGTCCAAAACATAAAAGCTTACATAATATTGCCTTCTGTACGTAACATTTAATACGACGAAACACTGTAAAGAAAAGGTCATAGCCACACACGAGGGTCCCCCCTCGACCCCCCCCCCCCCTCTGGATCCGCCAGTGATGTGGTGGGACAGAGCCCAGTATCATTTATCTACTATATCTATAATGATTCACTTAATTAACTGTTTCTTTTCTGAGTCAAGTACCATTAATTCCAGTCTTGCGTTAAATAAAACAATAGTAAGGTGTCGGTTGCTGTAATGTTGACTTCAGCGGCAGATCTCATGGAATATTTACAACTAGTATTAAAATTGTCATTGTTGAACATCAGAGACATTGTTCCTATTCAATGTTTTGCTCTGCTACAGACGGGGAAATTGAATAGTCTCCATTGATGGTCAGTATTTTCCTCTTAATAAAGGATGCCATGATGTTTGATAAATATTACTACATATCTTATGATATGCTTTTTATTTCAACTGTTTACTTCAGATTCAGGTTGAGAGGGGTTTTTGTCAATCGCAATATTTTAAATAGACGCACTACATCATGTCTGTTTTCAGTGAATGCTTTTCTCAATTTGTCGACGCGTCAATTGTTGTACACGAATATTTTTCTAGTCAGTTGATGGTACATTTGTAGAATGTTATGTATTCGTGGATAACTGAAATTCCTCTCTTCATTTCAAATAAATGACAGTTTTCAATTTCATTACGTGTTGTGTTGTAATTTCAAAGGAAAGTATATGAGTGCCTCATTCGAGAAGTATCTATAAATATAGGTTTTCTCTTGTTGATGTTTAGCGGCATGCGTATAGATATCACACAGAGGAGTGGCAGAACATATCATACAATACAGGTTTCCAGTAAACATTTTCCATTCAATTTTTAATGTTTATTACATCCAATAATTGACCACAAAAACATAATCTAATCATTACCAGAATAACACCAAACCTCGTCTAATCATTGCCAGACTAACACCAAAACCTCGCCTAATCATTGCCAGATTAACACCAATCATCACCTAATTATTACCAGAATAACACCAAACATTACCTAATCATCGCCAGAATAACACGAAAACCTCGTCTAATCATCGCCAGAATAATACCAAAACCTCGTCTAATCATTGCCAGAATAATACCAAAATCTTGTTTAATCATTGCCAGACTAACACCAAAACCTCGTCTAATCATTGCCAGAATAACACCAAAACCTCGTCTAATCATTGCCAGACTAACGCCAAAACCTCGTCTAATCATTGCCAGATTAACACCAATCATCACCTAATTATTACCAGAATAATACTAAACATTACCTAATCATCGCCAAAATAACACCAAAACCTCATGTAACCATCGCTAGAATAGCACCAAATCCTCATGTAATCATTGCCAGAATAATACGAAAACCCCATCTAATCATTGATATTAACATTGGCAAAGCTGTATGACAAAAATCACCAAGGACATGCACACAAAACATGATATACACTGAAAACGACATTACAAAATATTCGATTGTGCTGGGGTTACGATACCGACTTAGGGCGGTCAATTGTAGTAACAAACGTCATTCAATTGATGTGGTTAACCGGTTTACGGGCGCCCACTTTCCCACTCACCACAAAAGCAGCACAATCAAAGGACACACATTGAGAATTTATAAATAATCCTCCAGATAGAGAACAAGGATCAAAAGGTTTCTCAAGAAGAGAGGTTATAAAATGTAACATCAAAACATCAATTAATCATTGCCAAAATAACACGAAAACCTCATCTAGAACCATAACCTAATGTAATCATTACCAGAATAACACCAAAATCTCGTCTAATCATTGCCACAATAACACCAAAACCTCATCTAATCATTGCCAGAATAACACCTAAACCTTATCAAATCATTGCCAGAACAATACAAAAACCTAAACTAATCATCACCAGAATAACACCAAAACCTCAACTAATCATTACCAGAATAACACAAAAACCTGATCAAATTCTTGCCAAAATAACACCAAAACATCATCTAATCATTGCCACAGTAACACTAAAACATCATCTTATCATCACCAGAATAACATCAAAACCTGATCTAATTCTTGCCAGAATAACACTTAAACACCATCTATTAATTTCCAGAATAACACAAAAACATGATCTAATTCTTGCCAGATTAACACCAAAACCTCATCTAAGCAATGCCAGATTAACACCAAAATATGATTTAATAATTACCAGAATAACACCAAAACCTCATTTCATCATTACCAGAATAACACCAAAAACCTGATCTAATTCTTGCCAGAAGAACACCAAACCTTATCTAATTTTCAAGTAATTTGATTATTGTATTATTATTTGTACCTATACTGATAATCTGGTTCCGCTATAACGCATACAAAAATGATTAAATCTTGCCAAAAATAAAGCATCACTTTATCTTGATACGAGCGTCTATAAATAACAGTTCACCTACGAAAACAAAAATTACTCTCTTTATGCATTGCAGCTGGGTACATAATATTACTTTAACAACAAGATGCATATACAGTGGAAATTAATTTCAGATGAAACAGCATAAACTTAGTGTACTAAAACACATTCGTTTCATTTTTATCATTTATTGCTAAAAATATTAGCGTTTAAATTCGAACACACTGCAATGTACTTAACACACTCACATGTGTTATGACGGTCACTGAAGTCAAGTCGGTTATATTGTCAATATTGTCCCTTGCCTACACTATGCTGAAACACATTGCGTCGATTTGCGAAAACGCTGTACTAGAACGCATATTTGTCTCTAGACACCATTATTGATCCCTATCAGGTCAAGTGGGCGAAAACCCTGTACTGAAACGCACTATTGTCTCTAGACACTATTATTGATCCTTAGCAGGTCAAGTGGGCTAAAACGCTGTATTGGAACGCACTATTATCTCTAGACACTATTATTGATCCCGACCAGGTCAAGTGGGCTAAAACGCTGTACTGGCATGCACTATTGTCTCTAGACACTGTTATTGATCCCGACCAGGTCAAGTGGGCTAAAACGCTGTATTGGAACACACTATTGTCTCTAGACACTATTGTTGATCCCTATCAGGTCAAGTGGGCTAAAACGCTGTACTGGCACGCACTATTGTCTCTAGAGAATATTACTGATTCCGACCAGGTCAAGTGGGCTAAAACGCTGTACTGGCACGCACTATTGTCTCTAGAGAATATTACTGATTCCGACCAGGTCAAGTGGGCTAAAACGCTGTACTGGGACGCACTATTGTCTCTAGAGAATATTACTGATTCCGACCAGGTCAAGTGGGCTAAAACGCTGTACTGGGACACACTATTGTCTCTAGAGAATATTACTGATTCCGACCAGGTCAAGTGGGCTAAAACGCTGTACTGGGACACACTATTGTCTCTAAACACTATTACTAATCCCGATTATGTCACGCGGGCACTATTACCTATCTGGATCACGCGGGCACTATTACCTATCTGGATCACGCGGGCACTATTACCTATCTGGATCACGCGGGCACTATTACCTATCTGGATCACGTTGAGTGGGCTTAAACGCTGTGAAAAGGTCATGCAAGCCAGTTTAGTTCAATGAATGAGGCGCTCGGTTCGTGACTATAAAGTCCCGGATTAGAATTCCGCCATGGACTCACCGCTGTCCTATCACTAACCCGCTAACCCCTCTGTTTTATAATCAAGACGTTAAAGAAAAATAAACATGAAATTCTATAAAACGATAACTTATATTCCCAGGCAATGTCATATGGCATACAGGGACCAGTTGTTCGAAACTTTAACCACTGATTAAGCTAACCAGTGATTAAAGTTTGAGAGACAATTAATTGAATTTATAAGATTTCTGTATAAAAATCTAAATTACTTTGCAAAACTTGTTTCATATGCTACAAATCAGTACACAGATTATGACTTAAAGTCTTCTCGTTACAAAGATATAGTAAGATGAAATTTAACCATTTTTTTAATCAGTGGTTAAAGTTTTGAACAACTGGTCTATGTCTATTAAGATCATATAGCTCTTTCTGTGAAAAAAGAGACAACAGCAATGATGGAAAACCATGAGAATCATACAGTGATAGAGAACCGTGAGAATAATTTAGTGATGGAGAACTATAACTATCACACACACTCATGGAGAACCATGAGAATCATTCAGTGGTGGATAACCATGAGAATCATTTAGTGATTGAGAACCATGAGAATCAGTCGGTGATGGAGAACCATGAGAATCATTCATTACTGGACAACTATGAGAATCATACAGTGATGGATAACCATGAGAATCATTCGGTGATGGAGGACCATGATTATGACAAGAAGTGATTGAGAACCATGTCTCACAAGCAGATATAGAGAACCATGGTAGAGATTGAAAACTATGACAATCATACGCAGTGAAGGAGAACCATGTCTCACAAACAGTGGTGGAGAACCATGTCTCACAAACAGTGATGGAGAACCATGTCTCACAAACAGTGATAGAGAACCATGTCTCACAAACAGTGGTGGAGAACCATGTCTACCAAGCAGTGGTGGAGAACCATGTCTCACAAACAGTGGTGGAGAACCATGTCTCACAAACAGTGGTGGAGAACCATGTCTTACAAACAGTGATAGAAAACCATGTCTCACAAACAGTGATAGAGAACCATGTCTCACAAACAGTGATGAAGAACCATGTCTCACAAACAGTAGTGTAGAACCATGTCTCACAAGCAGTGATGGAGAACCATGTCTCACAAACAATGATGGAGAACCATGTCTCACAAGCAGTGATGGAGAACCATGTCTCACAAGCAGTGATGGAGAACCATGTCTCACAAGCAGTGATGGAGAACCATGTCTCACAAACAATGATGGAGAACCATGTCTCACAAGCAGTGGAAGAGAACCATGTCTAACAAGCAGTGATGGAGAACCATGTCTACCAAGCAGTAATTGAGAACCATGTCTCACAAGCAGTGATGGAGAACCATGTCTCACAAGCAGTGGTGGAGAACCATGCCTCACAAGCAGTGGTGGAGAACCATGTCTCACAAGCAGTGATGGAGAACCATGTCTCACAAGCAGTGATAGCGATTCATGTCTCACAAGCAGTAATTGAGAACCATGTCTCACAAGCAGTGGTGGAGAACCATGTCTCACAAGCAGTGATGGAGAACCATGATTCACAAGCAGTTTTCAGAACCATGTCTACCAAGCAATGGTGAAGAACCATGTCTACCAAGCAGTGGTTGAGAACCATGTCTACCAAGCAGTGGTTGAGAACCATGTCTCACAAGCAGTTTTGGAGAACCATGTCTACCAAGCAGTGGAAGAGAACCATGTCTCACAAGCAGTGATGGAGAACCATGACAATCGAGAGAGTTGATAGAGAGCTATGACAATCACAAGTAGTAATAGAATACAATAACAATTACAATGATAGAAATCTATAACAATTATAAGTAGTGATGACAAACCATGTAAATCACAAGGATTGATGACAAACCTCGACACTCACAGAGAACCACGACAATCACATGTAGCAATGGAAACTATGACAATCACAAATAGCGATGGATAGCTACGACAATCACAAGTAGCGATAGATCACTATGACAATCACAAATAGCGATGTATAACCACGACAATCACAGGTAATAATGGAAACTATGACAATCACAAATAGCGATGGATAGCTACGACAATCACAAGTAGCGATAGATCACTATGACAATCACAAATAGCGATGGATAGCTACGACAATCACAAGTAGCGATAGATCACTATGACAATCACAAGTAGCGATGGATAACCACGACAATCACAAGTAGCGATAGATCACTATGACAATCACAAGTAGCAATGGAAATTAAGACAATCACAAATAGCGATGGATAGCTACGACAATCACAAGTAGCGATAGATCACTATGACAATCACAAGTAGCGATGGATAACCATGACAATCACAAGTAGCGATAGATCACTATGACAATCACAAGTAGCGATGGATAACCATGACAATCACAAGTAGCGATGGATAACCATGACAATCACAAGTAGCGATGGATAGCTACGACAATCACAAGTGGCGATAGATCACTATGACAATCACAAGTAGTGGTAGATCACTATGACAATCACCAGTAGCGATGGAAAACCATGACAATCACAAGTAGCGATAGATCACTATGACAATGACAAGTAGCGATAGATCACTATGACAATGACAAGTAGTGGTAGACAGCGATGTAGCGATGGATAACCATGACGATCACGAGTAATGATGGACAACCGCAAGTAGTGATAGAGAACCATGACAGTCATAAGTACGGTCACTGTCATTCACTAGAGAACTGGTAACTCTTAGGAATGTTCTGTTTACTCATCTAATTTGCAAGTCGAGATTCTAATATCTTAATATAAACATCACCCCTTTCTTGAACTCAACTTTGCTGGAGTTTTCTTATATGAACATGTCGAGTTCAAGTGATTCAGAGCCCACTGTAGATATGTTTGTTATATGTTTATGTTGTTTATAATAATACACCAAATCCGTCTATGATGATCTACACGTGGCACTAGATGTGTGAACATTAGGGGCTCTGTGGATATTGTAGACCTTCTATGATGCTCTAAATGTGGCACTAGATGTGTGAACATTAGGTGCTCTGTGGATATTGTTGACCTTCTATGATGATCTACACGTGGCACTAGATGTGTGAACATTAGGGGCTCTGTGGATATTGTAGACCTTCTATGATGATCTACATGTGGCACTAGATGTGTGAACATTAGGGGCTCTGTGGATATTGTAGACCTTCTATGATGCTCTAAATGTGGCACTAGATGTGTGAACATTAGGTGCTCTGTGGATATTGTTGACCTTCTATGATGATCTACACGTGGCACTAGATGTGTGAACATTAGGGGCTTTGTGGATATTGTAGACCTTCTATGATGATCTACATGTGGCACTAGATGTGTGAACATTAGGGGCTCTGTGGATATTGTTGACCTTCTATGATGCTCTAAATGTGGCACTAGATGTGTGAACATTAGGTGCTCTGTGGTTATTGTTGACCTTCTATGATGCTCTAAATGTGGCACTAGATGTGTGAACATTAGGTGCTCTGTGGATATTGTTGCCCTTCTATGATGCTCTAAATGTGGCACTAGATGTGTGAACATTAGGTGCTCTGTGGTTATTGTTGACCTTCTATGATGCTCTAAATGTGGCACTAGATGTGTGAACATTAGGTGCTCTGTGGATATTGTTGACCTTCTATGATGCTCTAAATGTGGCACTAGATGTGTGAAAATTAGGTGCTCTGTGGATATTGTTGACCCTCTATGATGCTCTAAATGTGGCACTAGATGTGTGAACATTAGGTGCTCTGTGGTTATTGTTGACCTTCTACGATGCTCTACACGTGACACTAGATGTGTGAACATTAATTTCTCTGTGGTTATTGTTGCCCTTCTATGATGCTCTACACGTGGCACTAGATGTGTGAACATTAGGTGCTCTGTGGTTATTGGTGCCCTTCTATGATGCTCTACATGCGACACTAGATGTGTGAACATTAATTTCTCTGTGGTTATTGTTGACCTCCTCATAATTCGTTTACACATCTTCTTTCCTGCGCAATTCTGAGGTCGAATCCAATCTCCTAAGAGATAGAAAAAAAATACACTGAGGCCAACCCCAAAGCTTAACCCCCCTAATTTACTCACCAACGATTTCCTATATCTTGATATAAAGTTTTCATAAAATAATGATAATAATTTTTAAAAAATTAATCAATCAAAACACTGACACGTGATATACTGTATAAAACATGTTTCATCTCAGTATTACGTTTGTTCTAATCTGATTACCTCACAAGAGGAATCGTTGTAGAGAACGCCCACTTCTTTAAGTTATTTACCTTATCTTGTTATTGTTTTCTTTTAATGACATGTCGATATTTTTACGGAATACATACAAAGATGTCGGTGATGGACCCAGCAGTTCTTCAAAAGGGAGGATCTGGCTTATGAAATTCACTTTCATATATATTTGAAAAACATAACACTACACACATTTCATAAGTAAAGCCCAGAATGTTGTTCCAATCTTAATAGACGGCATAGATTCTTCTACATACTCTTTCAATGATTATTGTTAGGCAAGTAACAGCTGTTTTACATAAACAATTTGATTTACAGCATTACTTAATACACACTGCAGTAACTCAGTCGTTGGCGTGCGCGGCCTTGACCCAGAGGTCCAAGGCTCGAGTCTTACCATTAGCCCTCGATGCCCTGCCTTTCGGGAGTGGCAGTAAAGCGCCGAGGTTACGTGTCACGATAAACGTTGACTCGTTAATCCATTCTTCACTGCTTCTGTTGCGTTAATCCATCCCTCGCTGCTTCTGTTGCGTTAATCCATCCCTCACCGCTTCTGTTATTCTGTTTCGTCGATACGAATGTCTATGCAGTGCAAAGTAACACTTGTTAAAGATCAAACCTGAATTATGGGTGCTGCTATCAAACCTTGGTTTTTCTGTGTCACACGAGTTTAGGTGAGTGTGACTAAGGAATTACTTGGTTTTTCTGTGTCACACGAGTTTAGGTGAGTATGCCTTAGGAATAACTTGGTTTTTCTGTGTCACACACGAGTTTAGGTGAGTATGACTAAGGAATGACTTGGTTTTTCTGTCTCACACACGAGTTTAGGTGAGTATGACTTAGAAATAACTTGGTTTTTCTGTGTCACACGAGTTTAGGTGAGTATGACTTAGTAATGACTTAGTAATGACTAAACACGAGTTTAGGTGAGTATGCCTTAGGAATAACTTGCTTTTTCTGTGTCACACGAATTTAGGTGAGTATGACTAAGGAATAACTTGGTTTCTCTGTGTCACACACGAGTTTAGGTGATTATGACTTAAGAATGATTTGGTTTTTCTGTGTCACGCGAGTTTAGGTGAGTATGACTTCGGAAGGAATTGGTTTTTTCTGTGTCACACGAGTTTAGGTGAGTATGACTTAGGAATGACTTGGTTTTTCTGTGTCACACGAGTTTAGGTGATTATGACTTAAGAATGACTTTGTGTTTCTGTGTCACACGAGTTTAGGTGATTATGACTTAGGAATGACTAGGAAACTTGTAATTTTAGCATTTAACGCCAACAAAATTAGCTGATAACGCTCAACATTCATTAGAATTTATCATTAAAAATAATGGAAAATATTAGAAAAGTCGCCGAAATTCATTCATTTTAAATAAAGTCATGTATACAAAAAAGTTACATTTTTGCTTTGAATTATATAAACATTTGATACATGAAACATTCATCAAATTAGTGAAAGATATTGCCATAAATGGCATAGCTCTTTTCTGAGTCATGAATGTGTCACATGTATTAAATGTTTCCAATCCACAATAATCTAGCTAGAGTGTGTTTGTTAATTTTTTAGTACTTCTAGAATATCCATACCCCCTTGATATAAAATATGATAAGTTTTGTGTTAAGTCTATATATATTCCATGTTTCCTGTCATCTTATTCTGAAAACAGAGAAGCAGTACACAGAATACAACTAGCCTGGCCGTTCTATGTGTGGACTGTCATCATGATAAAGAAGTTGGTCACAGTCATAAGAATGGTAAGTCCAAGCCTTATATGTCATATTCTCCAACCCAAACAGGTCATATTCTCGAACACACAAATCCTCCAACCCAAACATATCCTCCAACCCAATAAGGCTATATCCCCAAACTCAAACAGAACATATCCTCCAACCCAAACAGGCCATATGCTCAAACCAAATAATCCTTCGACTCAAACAGGTCATATCCTCCGACCCAAAAAGGACATATCCTCCAACCCAAACAGGTCACATCCTCCGACCCTAAAAGACCATATCCTTCGACCCAAACAGGTCATATTCTCCAACCCAAAGAAGTAATGTTCTCCAAGCCAAACGAGTCATATTATCCAAACAAAGCATATTCTCTGAACCAAACATATCCTCGGACCCAAACATATCCTTCAACCCAAACAGGTCGTATCCTCCGAGCCAAACATATACTCCAACCAAAACAGGTCAAATCCTCCAACCCAAACATATCCTTCAACCCAATCAGGTCGTATCATCCGACTCAAACGTATCCTTCAACCCAAACAGGTCGTATTCTCCGACTCAAACGTATCCTTCAAACCAAACAGGTCATATCCTCCGACTAAAACGTATCCTTCAACCCAAACAGGTCGTATCCTCCGACTCAAACGTATCCTCCAACCCAAACAGGTCACATCCTCCGACCCTAACAGACCATATCCTTCGACCCAAACAGGTCATATTCTCCAACCCAAAGAGGTAATATTCTCCAAGCCAAACAAGTCATATCATCCAAACAAAGCATATTCTCTGAACCAAACATATCCTCGGACCCAAACATATCCTTCAACCCAAGCAGGTCGTATCCTCCGAGCCAAACATATACTCCAACCAAAACAGGTCAAATCCTCCAACCCAAACATATCCTTCAACCCAAACAGGTCGTATCCTCCGAGCCAAACATATACTCCAACCAAAACAGGTCAAAGTCTCCAACCCAAACATATCCTTCAACCCAATCAGGTCGTATCATCCGACTCAAACATATCCTTCAACCCAAACAGGTCGTATCCTCCGACTCAAACATATCCTTCAACCCAATCAGGTCGTATCATCCGACTCAAACATATCCTTCAACCCAAACAGGTCGTATCCTCCGACCCAGATATATCTTCCTACTCAAACAGGTCATATCCTCCGACCAAAATCGGTCATACCATGAAACCCAAACATATCTTCAATCCAAACATATCCTCCAACCTATATATCCTCAAAAATATGAAGGTCTGCGACTCTGTGAGATGAATGGAATTTATATTTATATAACAGTGTTATGCTAGTTATACACGTAAGCTGTGGAGATAAGAGATTGGCCATGCTGAGACACCGAGTAGGTTTTTACTTCCACCGCATGATGGTTAATGCTGAATAAACAAGAAGTGTTGGGTCGAGTCAAGAAGCACACAGTCAGCATTGCGATCTCAAATTCCGGACTCGTTCCCATGATGAACGTACTCAGGTTCTTGGTTTTATCATACCAATGGAAATGTACGGCCACTACATCTGGCTGAAATAAATTGAAATGTATATATATATATGTAAGTTGTTCATGTTGCTTTAGATAAAACAATAAATTTACCAAAGGAAAACAATTCAATCAACCAATTAACGCGATAAATAAAACAACATTAACTTCAAAACTTTAAAACAAAAAGTTGTTTTGCTTACCTTAATAAATCGATTAAAATTTTATAAATACATGTATCATGACAAATATTATGATAATACTTGTCAGAACTATGGCTATGACCTATTACGGCTATTTGACTGTCTGTTACGGGGGAATAAGAAGGTCTACCAATGTATATATTGAAAGTCAGCGACTTTCTCTGTATGGACGTGTAGGAAGGTCTACCAATGTACATACTGAAGGTCCGTGACTTTCTCTGTATGGGCGAATGAGGAGGGTCTACCAGTGTACATACTGAAGGTCGGTGACTTTCTCTGTATGGGCGAGTGAGGAAGGTCTTCCAGTGCACGTACTGAAGGTCCGTGACTTTCTCTGTATGGGCGAGTGAGGAAGGTCTACCAGTGTACATACTGAAGGTCCGTGACTTTCTCTGTATGGGCGAGTGAGGAAGGTCTACCAGTGTACATACTGAAGGTCCGTGACTTTCTCTGTATGGGCGAGTGAGGAAGGTCTACCAGTGTACATACTGAAGGTCAGGGACTCTCTTTATGGGCGAAGGGGGAAGGTCTACCAGTGTACATACTGAAGGTCCGTGACTTTCTCTGTATGGGCGAGTGAGAAAGGTCTACCAGTGTACATACTGAAGGTCAGGGGCTCTCTTTATGGGCGAGTGAGGAAGGTCTACCAGTGTACATACTGAAGGTCAATGACTTTCACTGTATGGGCGAAGGGGGAAGGTCTAGCAGTATACATATTGAAGGTTAATGTCTTTCTCTGTATGGGCAAGTGAGAAAGGTCTACCAGTGTGCATACTGAAGGTCAGTGACGTTCTCTGTATGGGCTAGTGAGGAAGGTCTACCAGTGTACATACTGAAAGTCAATTACTTTCTCTGTATGGGCGAGTGAGGAAGGTCTACTAGTGTACATAGTGAAGGTCAGGGGCTCTCTTTATGGGCGAGTGAGAGAGGTCTACGATTGTACGTACTGAAAAACAGTGACTTTCTCTGTATGGGCGAAGGGGGAAAGTCTACCAGTGTACATATTAAAGGTCAGTGACTTTCTCTGTATGGGCGAGTGGAGAGGTCTACCAGTGTACATATTGAAGGTCAGTGACTTTGTATGGGCGATTGGGAAGGTCTCCCAGTGTACATACTGAAGGTCAGTGACTTTCTTTGGTCCATCATGCAGAGAATAATGACCACGACATATAGGTGAATTATCGATTAAGGTGTTACGTTAAAGAGAACAATATAGTGGTCAACATCACACAGATTTCTGTCTGGGCTGGTACGCCAAAGCACCACATTACAGCCACGTTCAGTTAAATATTGTGCCTCAGGAATTATAAAGCAGGAGAAGGTTTAGATGTAGGCCCAGGTAATGTTATATTTTACAAAATCAATGGATAATTGTTGACCCGTATGTGGCGTCTGTGATGGTTTTTTTTTCATGTATTAGCTAAAGAAGTAGTATGTTACCCAAGCAATGCAGAGAACGTTAATTCCCCTGTGTAATTTGAAGTCACAACAAACGTTCGGATCTTTTGCACTTTAAAATTTATCGCCCAATTCAAAATGTTTCTACGGCACAGATAAGTACAGTATACAATTTTTTTGTAATGTATCATATGAAAATACTTCCTGCCAGTCCTATATCTATATACAAATATTATACTATCAAAGTATATATGATCTATATAACCACTAAACCTTGTGTTGAAGGGTAAAAAGATACTAAAGATAAAAACTAGTATAATTAAAATTCTACTTGAATTTCCGGTGCTGTATGACAGCCTATAAATCGAACTTTTATAAGAATGGATCCAGTAAGTGGACCAGCTGTACCCGCGATACATCATCTTAAATCATTGCTGGTAAAATAAAACACACAAAACAAAGTCCAAGCATATATCAACCGTATTCAGTGGCGGATTTAGAGGGGGCCCAGCCCCTCTCCCTTTTCGGAAATTTTGGATCCGCCACCGGTATTAACACCAACATCTATCTTATATAAATCGTATTTTTACATACAGCAGACATTGATATTATAGGTTCTAATAACATTTTTATTATTGAAGTATTTGAAAAGGAATTGATTTAGGAAGAGGTAAATAAATTAACTATTTGATGTTGATATTTGCATCGTCATTTCATACTTTATTCTTAATAGCATTAATTTCCTGTGTAATTTTATATCCCATCAAATCACTATCTAGAGCGCAAAGACTACATGTATATAGTAACATGGGAAATCAGTTAAGTTGAAAGCTTTTACTTATTATTGCATTCCGACTACTAGTATTTTCCGATGGATAGGCAGAATAAAGGTGAAGTGCCCATTCCAAGATAGCGCTCGCTAATAACCGATTGTAAAATGTTACAGCCTTATCATATACATAATAGTCGTATAAACTATATGGGAAAAGATATTGATTATTTCGGCCGGAATCAAAATATAAAGCTATGGCGGTATCGTGTATGTATAGAGTGCCATATTGGTATCGTATTTATATAGAATGCCATAACGGCATCATGTTTATATAGAATGCCATAACGGCGTCATGTTTATATAGAATGCCATAATGGCATGTGTTTATATAGAATGCCATAACGGCATCATGTTTATATAGAATGCCATAACGGCGTCAAGTTTATATACAATGCCATAACTGCATCGTGTTTATATAGAATGCCATAACGGCATCATGTTTATATAGAATGCCATAACGGCGTCATGTTTATATAGAATGCCATAACTACATCGTGTTTATATAGAATGCCATAACGGCATCATGTTTATATAGAATGCCATAACGGTATCGTATTTATATAGTATGCCATAACGGCATCATGTTTATATAGAATGCCAAAAACGGCATCATGTTTATATAGAATGCCATAACGGCATCGTGTTTATATAAAATGCCATAACGTCATCGTGTTTATATAATGCCATAACTGTATCGTATTTATATAGTATGCCATAACGGCATCATGTTTATATAGAATGCCATAACGGCATCATGTTTATATAGAATGCCATAACGGCATCGTGTTTATATAAAATGCCATAACGTCATCCTGTTTATAGAGTGTCATAACGGCATGTGTTTATACAGAATGCCATAACGTCATCCTGTTTATAGAATGCCATAGCAGCATCGTGTTTATATAAAATGCCATAACGTCATCCTGTTTATAGAGTGTCATAACGGCATGTGTTTATACAGAATGCCATAACGATATCCTGTTTATAGAGTGTCATAATGGCATGTGTTTATACAGAATGCCATAACGTCATCCTGTTTATAGAGTGTCATAACGGCATGTGTTTATACAGAATGCCATAACGATATCCTGTTTATAGAGTGTCATAATGGCATGTGTTTATACAGAATGCCATAACGATATCCTGTTTATAGAATGCCATAGCAGCATCGTGTTTATATAAAATGCCATAACGTCATCCTGTTTATAGAGTGTCATAATGGCATGTGTTTATACAGAATGCCATAACGATATCCTGTTTATAGAGTGTCATAATGGCATGTGTTTATACAGAATGCCATAACGATATCCTGTTTATAGAATGCCATAGCAGCATCGTGTTTATATAAAATGCCATAACGTCATCCTGTTTATAGAGTGTCATAATGGCATGTGTTTATACAGAATGCCATAACGATATCCTGTTTATAGAATGCCATAGCAGCATCGTGTTTATATAAAATGCCATAACGTCATCCTGTTTATAGAGTGTCATAATGGCATGTGTTTATACAGAATGCCATAACGATATCCTGTTTATAGAGATGTCATAACGGTATCGTGTTTACATGGATGCCATAATGGTATCGTGTTTACATAGAAAAGTATAACAGCATCCTGCTTTTTATATAAAAAGTCATTACGGCATCGTGTTTATATTGAATGCCATAACGGCATCGTGCTTACTATACCCCCGCCACCAAAGTTTGGGGGGGGGGAAGGGTATATAGGAATCACCCTGTCTGTCTGTCTGTCCATCTGTCTGTCTGTCTGTCCGTCAGTCCACCAAACTTTGTCCGGGCCTTAACTTCTCACCCTGGGCACGGATTGCAATAATATTTCACAGAATTGTTGCTTAGGATCCACGGGTGTGTCATGGATACAAACCAAGGTCATAAGTTAAAAGTAAAGGTCAAGATAGACACAAAAAGTAAAACATTGTCCGAGCCATAACTTCTTCCCCTGTGCACGGATTTAAATAACATTTCACAGAACTGTTGCATAGGATCTAAGGGTGTGTCATGGCATTAAAACAAGGTCGTAGGTTAAAGGTCAAAGTCATAATAGACACAATATTTAAAACTTTGTCTGGGCCATTACTTTACACCTTGTGCACAGATTTCAATAATATTTCATAGAATTGTTGCATAGGATCTAACAGTGTGTCATGATTATCAATCAATGTCATAAGTTAAAGGTCAAGGTCACAATAGACACAATGGGTATAACCTTGTCCGTGCCATAACTTCTCATCCTGTTCACGAGTTTCAATAATATTTCACAGAATTGTTGCTTAGGATCCAAGGCTATGTCAAGATCTTGACCCAAGGTCATCGGTCAAAGGTCAAGGTCATAATAGACACAATAATTAAAACTTTGTCTGGGCCATTACTTCTCACCCTGTGCACAGATTTCAATATTTCAGAGAATTGTTGCATAGGATCTAAAGGTGTGTCATGACCTTGAACTAAGGTCAATGGTCAAATGTTAAGGTCACAATAGACACAATTGCTACAACCTTGTCTGGGCCATAACTTCTCACCTTGTGTACGAATTTCAATAATATTTCACAGAATTGTTGTTTAGAATCCTAGACTGTGTCATGACCTAGAACCAATGTCATAAGTCAAAGGTCAAGATCATAATAGACACAAAAAGCAAAATATTGTCCGGGCCATAAGTTCTTCCCCTCTGCACGGATTTCAATAATATTTCACAGAATTGTTGCTTAGGATAGAGAGATGTGTAATGATCTTAAACCAAAGTAATAGGTCAAAGGTCAAGGTCACAATAGACACAATAGTTATAAACTTTTCCGGGCCATAATTTCTCACCCTATTCACGGATTTCAATAATATTTCACAGAATTGTTGCTTAGGATCCAAGAATGTGTCATGACCTTAAATCACGGTCATAGGTAAAAGGTCAAGGTCACAATAGACAGAATTGTTATAACTTTGTCCGGGCCATAACGTCTTCCCCTGTGCATGGATTTCAATAATATTTCACAGAATTGTTGTTTAGGATCCAAGAATGTGTCATGGTTTAAAATCAAGGTCATAGGTCAAAGGTCAAGGTCCCAATAGACACAATTGGTATAACATTGTCCGGGCCATAACTTTTTCCCCAGTGCACGGATTTCAATAATATTTCACAGCATTGTTGCTTGGGATCCAAGAATGTGTCATGACCTTAAACCAAAGCCATATGTCAAAGATCAAGGTCGCAATAAACACAATTGGTAAAACATTATTATAGATGCTCTAGGGATGACTCATAGGTTGTCATAAAGAGATGAATCAATGCATGTCTGCACTTTGTTGCCGCGGACAACTCTAGTTATATAAAAAGCTATAACGGCATCTTGTTTATATAGAAAGCCATAACGGCTTCGTATTTATATAGATGCCATGACCGCATCGTGTTTATATACAATGCCATAACGGTATCGTGTTTATATTGAAAGGTATGGCAGCATCGTGCTTATTATATAAAAAGCCATAACGACATCATGTATAAAGAGAAAGGTATGGCAGCATCGTGTTTAGATAGAAAGGCAAGGTAGAAAGGCATGGTAGCATGGTGTATAGATAGAAAGGTATGGCAGCATCGTGTTTAGATAGAAAGGTATGGCAGCATCGTGTTTAGATAGAAAGGTATGGCAGCATGGTGTTTAGATAGAAAGGCATGGCGGAATTGTATTTAGATAGAAAGGTATGGCAGCATCGTGATTACTTAGAAAGGTGCAGCAGCATCGTGTTTAGATAAAAAGGTATGACAGCCTCGTGTTTAGATAGAAAGGTATGGCAGCATCGTGTTTAGATAGAAAGGTATGACAGCCTCGTGTTTAGATAGAAAGGTATGACAGGATTGTGTTTAGATAGAAAAGTATGACAGCCTCGTGTTTAGATAGAAAGGTATGGCAGCATCGTGTTTAGATAGAAAGGTATGGCACCTCGTGTTTAGATAGAAAGGTATGACAGCCTCGTGTTTAGATAGAAAGGTATGGCAGCCTCGTGTTTAGATAGAAAGGTATCGCAGCCTCGTGTTTAGATAGAAAGGTATGACAGCCTCCTGTTTAGATAGAAATGTATCACAGCCGCGTGTTTAGATAAAAAGGTATGGCAGCATCGTGTTTATATAGAAAGGTATGACAGCCTCGTGTTTAGATAGAAAGGTATGACAGCCTCGTGTTTAGATAGAAAGGTATGGCAGCATCGTGTTTATATAGAAAGGTATGACAGCCTCGTGTTTAGATAGAAAGGTATGACAGCCTCGTGATTAGATAGAAAGGTATGGCAGCATCGTGTTTAGATAGAATGGTATGACAGCCTCGTGTTTAGATAGAAAGGTATGACAGCATCGTGTTTAGATAGAAAGGTATGACAACCTCGTGTTTAGATAGAAAGGTATGACAGCCTCGTGTTTAGATAGAAAGGTATGACAGCCTCGTGTTTAGATAGAAAGGTATGACAGCCTCGTATTTAGATAGAAAGGTATGGCAGCATCGTGTGTAGATAGAAAGGTATGGCAGCCTCGTGTTTAGATAGAAAGGTATGGCAGCCTCGTGTTTAGATAGAATGGTATGACAGCCTTGTGTTTAGATAGAAAGGTATCGCAGCCTCGTGTTTAGGTAGAAAGGTATGGCAGCATTGTCTTTAGATAGAAAGGTATGGCAGCCTCGTGTTTAGATAGAAAGGTATGACAGCCTCGTGTTTAGATAAAAAGGTATGACAGCCTCGTGTTTAGATAGAAAGGTGCAGCAACATCGTGTTTAGATAGAAAGGTATGGCAGCCTCCTGTTTAGATAGAAAGGTATGACAACCTCGTGTTCAGATAGAAAGGTATGGCAGCCTCGTATTTAGATAGAAAGGTATGGCAGCCTCGTGTTTAGATAGAAAGGTATGACAGCCTCGTGTTTAGATAAAAAGGTATGACAGCCTCGTGTTTAGATAGAAAGGTGCAGCAACATCGTGTTTAGATAGAAAGGTATGGCAGCCTCCTGTTTTAGATAGAAAGGTATGACAACCTCGTGTTCAGATAGAAAGGTATGGCAGCCTCGTATTTAGATAGAAAGGTATGGCAGCCTCGTGTTTAGATAGAAAGGTATGACAGCCTCGTGTTTAGATAGAAAGGTATGGCAGCCTCGTGTTTAGATAGAATGGTATGATAGCCTCGTGTTTAGATAGAAAGGTATGACAGCCTCCTGTTTAGATAAAAAGGTATGGCAGCATCGTGTTTATATAGAAAGGCATGGCAGAATTGTGTTTAGATAAAAAGGTATGACAGCCTCCTGTTTAGATAGAAAGGAATGACAACCTCGTGTTTAGATAAAAAGATATGACAGCCTCGTGTTTAGATAGAAAGGAATGGCAGCATGGTGTTTAGATAGAAAGGTATGGCAGCATCGTCTTTAGATAGAAAGGTATGGCAGCATCGTCTTTAGATAGAAAGGTATGGCAGCCTCGTGGTTAGATAGAAAGGTATGACAGCCTCGTGTTTAGATAGAAAGGTGCAGCAACATCGTGTTTAGATAGAAAGGTATGGCAGCCTCCTGTTTAGATAGAAAGGTATGACAACCTCGTGTTCAGATAGAAAGGTATGGCAGCCTCGTATTTAGATAGAAAGGTATGGCAGCCTCGTGTTTAGATAGAAAGGTATGACAGCCTCGTGTTTAGATAGAAAGGTATGGCAGCCTCGTGTTTAGATAGAATGGTATGATAGCCTCGTGTTTAGATAGAAAGGTATGACAGCCTCCTGTTTAGATAAAAAGGTATGGCAGCATCGTGTTTATATAGAAAGGCATGGCAGAATTGTGTTTAGATAAAAAGGTATGACAGCCTCCTGTTTAGATAGAAAGGAATGACAACCTCGTGTTTAGATAAAAAGATATGACAGCCTCGTGTTTAGATAGAAAGGAATGGCAGCATGGTGTTTAGATAGAAAGGTATGGCAGCATCGTCTTTAGATAGAAAGGTATGGCAGCATCGTCTTTAGATAGAAAGGTATGACAGCGTCGTGTTTAGATAAAAAGATATGACAGCCTCGTGTTTTGATAGAAAGGTATGGCAGCCTCGTGTTTAGATAAAAAGTTATGGCAGCATCGTGTTTAGATAGAAAGGCATGGCAGAATTGTGTTTAGATAAAAAGGTATGGCAGCATCGTGATTACTTATAAAGTTGCAGCAGCATCGTGTTTAGATAGAAAGGTACATCAGCCTCGTGTTTAGATAGAAAGGTACATCAGCCTCGTGTTTAGATAGAAATGTATGACAGCCTCGTATTTAGATAGAAAGGTATGGCAGCATCGTGTTTAGATAGAAAGGTATGACAGCCTCGTGTTTAGGTAAAAAGGTATGACAGTCTCGTGTTTAGATAGAAAGGTATGGCAGTCTCGTGTTTGGATGAAAAGATATGACAGTCTCGTGTTTAGATAAAAAGATGTGACAGCCTCGTGTTTAGATAGAAAGGTATGACAGTCTCGTGTTTAGATAGAAAGGTATGACAGCCTGGTGTTTAGATAGAAAGGTATGGCAGCATGGTGATTACTTAGAAAGGTATGGCAGCATCGTGTTTAGAAAGGTATGACAGCCTCGTGTTTAGATAGAAAGGTATGACAGCCTCGTGTTTAGATAGGAAGGTGCAGCAGCATCGTGTTTAGATAGAAAGGTTTGGCAGCATCGTGTTTATATTGAAAGGTATGACAGCCTCGTGTTTAGATAGAAAGGTATGGTAGCCTCGTGTTTTGATAGAAAGGTATGGCAGCCTCGTGTTTAGATAAAAAGTTATGGCAGCATCGTGTTTAGATAGAAAGGCATAGCAGAATTGTGTTTAGATAAAAAGGTATGGCAGCATCGTTATTACTTATAAAGTTGCTGCAGCATCGTGTTTGGATAGAAAGGTATGACATCCTCGTGTTTAGATAGAAAGGAATGACAGCCTCGTGTTTAGTTAAAAAGATATGACAGCCTCGTGTTTAGATAGAAAGGTATGACAGCCTCGTGTTTAGATAGAAAGGTATGGCAGCATGGTGTTTAGATAGAAAGGAATGGCAGCATGGTGTATAGATAGAAAGGTATGGCAGCATGGTGTTTAGATAGAAAGGAAAGGCAGCATCGTGTTTACATGTACATAGAAAGGTATTGCAGCATGGTGATTGTATAGAAAGGTATGGCAGCCTCGTGTTTTGATAGAAATTGTATGGCAGCCTCGTGTTTAGATAGAAAGGTATGAACAACTATATAATATGTGTAACCGATAGGAACATTCAGTATTTGCTCTCGAGTATAAGCGATTTTCCTTCATAGCTTCATATCAAAATGACCATGTTCTACTCCTGTTAAATGAATTTGTTTACAATTCTATGTAAATGTAATTGGGATATTTATTGGATTTTATTTACTTATTTTCTTATTTATTTATTTATTTTCACTTATTTATTTTTTATTTATTTACTTATCTATTTATTAATTTATTTTAATTCCTTTTTTTTTTTTTTTTTGGCTTATATAAAATCAGTAAAGGAAAAGAAATAGTATGTCTTTACTATTTATTTTGTGTGTTAGCAATTGCCGCCGCAATGTTTTGCTTCCCTTGTTAAAAAACCACTGTCGCTGCGCTGGTACATGGTACCATAGATTTGAAATACCTCTAGTCGAATGGAAAAGGTCAATTATAGAGTTAATCATGCTTTAACATATTCTGTCTGCATTTCATCATCCTCTTTTAACAAATAAGTATTTTATTGATTTTCATAACTGGTCATTTTACGCCTGTTCTGATCATAAAACACACGAGAGCTGTCGGACTTCTTTAAGCACTGGCGTCAATTTGAACCTTTGAACTTCGTTTTACAAAGATTGATTTTGAACCTGTAACATATAGCCTGGTGTTCTCATAGGTACTCGGAACGAAAACTTTGATACGACCCCTAACTTTTCAGTATTTGATAAAGTATAGGCTGAAAAGTTAGGGGTCGTATCAAAGTTTCCGTTCCGAGTACCTATAGGTGTTCTAAGATAAAATCAAATGCATTGTCGGGTATATAGGAATACCTGTGTTATAGAGGAGGTGTGTGGAAATTCTAAATGTATTATGTTAAACATACAAGAAAATAACTATAAAAGTATGATAGAAGAACCAAACTCAAGACAACTTGTCCACGACCAACAAAGTACACTATACCTACCTGCCGTCTAAAGACATATCCCAGATAGTTAAGATGACCATATTTCTCTTGCAGGTAAAACTGTACCCAGTTGTGAAAACCATCGACTTTACTGGGGGTTGTTTCTCCTACAAACACGTGTTCAAAAGCGCATGTGTCCAGTGCTCCGCTGTGATGTGGCGCTCGAGGATAGAAGGTAAACCAAAGTCTCTTCAATGTTTGGAGAAAACTAGACATAGAAGAGCCGACCAATCCTTCACACGAAACGGAAGTACGTGTAATACAGAAAAAAGCAGAATATATAATATGTATCTAGGATTATATAAATACATAACTTTTTTCATTTGTATGTACCGTCAACACACAATTTACTATCAAATGTAAAGAAAAATATTAAAAATGAAAAACAAAAATCATATAAAAATTTGTCATTCATCGTATTTTAGATACATTGTATGTTATATATGGATCAACTCTCCTATCAGATTTGACCCTATAATAGGCTACTTTGAGGTCTTCCCCTGGGTTCTATACATTTCGTTGGAGGATAACCATACATCATTTTGTTGCTTTTTCATGGATATGGTACTCATTTAATTTTCGTCAAGTCTTGGGAGATTGAAAGTTTTGCTGTATAACTCAAACCAAAAATCCTTAGTTAGTGCTTTTAAAATCTATTTCAGTCCTGGAAATGCCCTTGTTTTGACATATATAATCTAACTCAGTACTTCAGTGACCATGCAGAGATTCTCACATACAGTCATGTAATTCTGTAACACCTCCTTATCATGGCCACGTCTCGCACAGAGATCAATCTATCAAGCCAACAAGCAAGTGCTGAAGTGAGAACCATTTGAAGTTGGAATTATGTCCAACACTATTACGCACATCTAAAACGAGAGTTGATCCGAATACTTTTTTTCAAAGTTTCTCGACTTCTGAAGATGTTCGATACCTTTGCTATGCAGAAATGCATGTGCTTCGATAATAACTCGAGTTTGTGATATTTCTGTAAGGAATCGTGTCTCTTCGTCATCTTCCGTAGATGTCTTGTATTCCGAGCTTCCCGTTTGTCTGTGATAATTATTCAGTAGGGCCAGGAACGTCGAGTATGTACTTTTAGAAAATAGTCTTTTTTCATCGAGATGTGTGAAAAGTCTAGAGAAAGAACAAATTAAAGTTACAAAGATATATATATATATATATATATATATATATATATATATATATATATATATATATATATATATTATATATATATATATATATATATATATATATATTTATATATATACACACACAATATTTATTTATTCCCATAAAACGATTATGGTAAATGAATTAATTAGTAGTAATAATGATAATATTATTTCACATCACAGGGTGTATATTAGTAATACATTCATATCAATAATGATACACAGTACAGAGAGTATTTCAATAAGAAATCCATACTGACAATATTAAAGTGCCTACCATCTTGTATAATGCAACCAAGACTAGTAGTATACCCATATTATACCATAATAATTTGAAGGTGACAATTATAGATAAAGGTTTAAGATGACCAAACTGCAAATGGCATCAGGAGATGATGCTACAAAGTACACAAGTACTATACCTATGTCAAGTGCAGATTGGTCAGCTGAATGATATCAACTGAAGAAATAAAGGAATTACCAGACTGCAAGAAACACCAAGAGACGATGCTAGGGGTGTATAATATATACCTCACTTGTATTTCATGCAGAAAGATAATTTGAGTTTATCACATAGTGGATATAAGATTAACCAAGGCTATAAGGATATTGATGTCCTCTGTAGTTATAAGCTATATAAGTTTGTCTCTATCATTAAGTTTATAGAAATTATCACAATTTTCTTGAATTTTCAAAAATAAAGTTTCCCTATCAGAGTCGTCATGTTACGAAAGCCGATTAGAAACAATTTTATATATTATCTCGTTATTACGAGATAATTAACTCGTTATTACAAGATATTTTCTCGTTATTTCGAGATCTTTTCTCGTTATTTAAAGATAAATAGTCATGAGTGACATGATGTCTTTAGATAAATGGTAGGATGCTGTGAGTGCCATGATAACATCAGTTACATGGTGGGATGTTCTGAGTGCCATGATGACATCAGTTACATGGTGGGATGTTGTGAATGTCATGATAACATCAGTTACATGATGAGATAATGTGAGTGCCGTGACACCATAAGTTACATGGTGGAATGATATGAGTGCCACGATGACATCAGTTACATGGTGGGATGATGTGAGTGCCATGATGACATCAGTTACATGGTGGGATGATGTGAGTGCCATGATGACATCAGTTACATGGTGGGATGTTGTGAGTACCATGATGACATCAGTGACATAGTGGACCGGTTGATGTGAATGCCATAATGCAGCAGTTACATGGTGGGATGATAAAAGTGGCATAATGACATCTATTACATGGTGGGATAATATGAGTGCCATGATGTCAACAGTTACATGTTGGGATGGTGTGAATGCCATGATGACATCAGTTACATGGTGGGATGTTTTGAGTGCCATGATGACATCATTTACATGGTGGGATGATGTGAGTGCCATGATGACATCAGTTGCCTGGTGGGATGATGTGAGTGCCATGATGACATCAGTTACATAGTGAAATGTTGTGGATGCCATGATAACATCAGTTACATGATGGGATGATGTGAGTGCCATGATCCCATCAGTTACATGGTGCGATGTTATGAGTGCTATGATGACATCACTTACATGGTGGGATGTTGTGAGTGCCATAATGACATCAGTGACATGGTGGAATGGTTGAGGTGAATGCCATAATGACATCAGTTACATGGTGGGATGTAGTGATTAAAATGATGACATCAATTACATGGTGAGATGATGTGATTGCCATAATGTCATCAGCTACATGGTAGGGAGTGCCATAACGACATCAGCTACATGGTGCGATGTCGTGAGTGCCATGATGACCTCAGTTACATGGTGGGATGATGTGAATGCCATAATGACATCAGTTACATGGTAGGGAGTGCCATAACGACATCAGTTACATGGTGGGATGTTGTGAGTGCCATGATGACATCACTTACATGGTGGGATGTTGTGAGTGCCATAATGACATCAGTGACATGGTGGAATGGTTGATGTGAATGCCATAATGACATCAGTTACATGGTGGGATGATAAAAGTGGCATAATGACATCAGTTACATGGTGCGATGTTGTGAGTGCCATGATGACATCAGTTACCTGGTGCGATGTTGTGAGTGTCATAATGACATCAGTTACATGGAGAGAGGTTTTGAGTGCCATGATGATATCAGTTACACGGTGGGATGCTTTAAGTGCCATGATTACATCAGTTACATGGTGCAATGGCATGAGTTCCATGATGACATCAGTTTTATAACGCGATGATGTGAGTGCCATAATGACATCAGTTACATGGTGGGATGTTGTGAATGCCATGATAACATCAGTTACATGGTGGGATGTCGTCAGCGCCATGATGATATCAGTTACATGGTGCAATTGTATGAGTTTAATGATTGACATCAGTTACATTCTGCAATGCCGTGAGTGCCATGATGACATCAGGCACATGATGGGATTATGTGAGTGGCATAATGACTTCAGTTACATGGTGTGATGTTGTGAGTGCCATGATGACATCGGTTACATGGTGGTGAGTGCCATGAGGACATCAGTTACATAGTGAGATGTTGTGAGTGCCATGATGGCATAAGTTACATAGTGTGATGTTGTGAGTACCATAATGACATCAGTTATATGATGGAATGATGTGAGTGTCATAATGACATCAGTTACATAGTGGGATGATGTGAGTGCCATAATATCATCAGTTACATGGTGGGATGTCGTGAGTGCCATGATGACATTAGGCACGTGGTAGAGTGATGTGAGTGCCATGATGACATCAGTTACGTGGTGGGATGATGTGAATGCCATGATGACATCAGTTACATGATGAGATAATGTGAGTGCCGTGACACCATAAGTTACATGGTGGAATGATGGTGGGATGTTGTGAGTGCCATGATGACATCAGTGACATAGTGGAATGGTTGATGTGAATGCCATTATGCAGCAGTTACATGGTGGGATGATAAAAGTGGCATAATGACATCAATTACATGGTGGGATAATATGAGTGCCATGATGTCAACAGTTACATGGTGGGATGGTGTGAATGCCATGATGACATCAGTTACATGGTGGGATGTTTTGAGTGCCTTGATGACATCATTTACATGGTGGGATGTCATGAGTGCCATGATGGCATAAGTTACATAGTGTGATGTTGTGAGTGCCATCAGTTATATGATGGAATGATGTGAGTGTCATAATGACATCAGTTATATGATGGGATGATGTGAGTGCCATGCTATCATCAGTTACATGGTGGGATGTCGTGAGTGCCATGATGCCATTAGGCACGTGGTAGAGTGATATGAGTGCCATGATGACATCAATTACGTGGTGGGATGATGTGAATGCCATGATGACATCAGTTACATGGTGGGTCGATGTGAATGCCATGATGACATTAGTTACATGGTGGGACGATGTGAGTGCCATGATGATATTAGTTACATGGTGCCATGGCATGAGTTCCGTAATGGTATTAATTTCATTGTCCGATGTTGTGACTGACATTATGATATCAGTTTTTTGGTGCCATGTTGTGAGTGCCATGATGCTATCACTTATATACTAGTAGTTCGATGTCGTGAATGCCATGATGGCATCAGTTACATGGTGCAATAGCATGAGTTCCATGATGGCATCAGTTACATTGCGCTATGTTGTGAGTGCCATCAATTACATGGCGCTATGTTGTGAGTGCCATGATGGCATCAGTTACATTGCGCTATGTTGTGAGTGCCATCAATTACATGACGCTATGTTGTGAGTGCCATGATGGCATCAGTTACATTGCGCTATGTTGTGATTGCCATCAATTACATGGCGCTATGTTGTGAGTGCCATGATGGCATCAGTTACATTGCCCTATGTTGTGAGTGCCATCAGTTACATGGCGCTATGTTGTGAGTGCCATGATGACATCAGTTACATGGCGCTATGTTGTGATTGCCATGATGGCATCAGTTACATGGCGCGAATATGAAGATGATTGCTATGTAATTATTTGATACGCACACAGGTTATGCATGGCTGGTTTGTGGATTGGTGCTGTCATGGTCGCTTTTCACATTTTATTAGCCATACTGCCACGTGAAAGCAGGAGGTAACCAACCTTTTAGGCACAGTGAATAGTGTACATATAAGGTAATTCCATTATAACAGTCGCAAGGGACGTAATAGAGGATCTAGAAATAGTGGACTTACTACCACAAACACCATGTGTTGATGACTTAAGCCTGACCTCAGTACTTGGGTGGCTGAAGGTGGGTGGTAAATTTTGAGTTTTCATCTGTTTTTATCCTTTTTTTCAGTCACACCATGACATGGAAGAATGAGGTATCCCTTCTCTACAAGGATGGCAGTGCCATCTGGTATCGAACCAGATCGCTTGCACTGTAATCGAGTGCTTAAGGATTACATCAAGGCTGTCCCTACATCTTATACAACAATAATAACTATCGTACTAGAATGAAACTTCCAATATTTCTCTCCCATTTTCTTCTTGTTTACGATTTCATCAGCAATTGACTGTCGCTCTAATTTCGTCAGAGAACTGTTATCAGCATACCCCGTAAATGTCATGTTGCTGCGTATTACCAACTATCTCTATAAATGTCATGTTGCTGCGTATTACCAACTATCTCTATAAATGTCATGTTGCTGCGTATTACCAACTATCATTATACATATCATGTATAACCTTAACCTTAACGCTCTTTTCACCATTTCCCCGTTCTGTTTTATACGAAACATGTAAACTCTATGTCATTTCACTTTTGAAAACCCTTTATGTAAAATATTAATGCCATTATTACCTTGTATTATTTACTTTTTCTTTATTAACCTTTTAAGTTACTGTCTACAACAATCTTTCATTAATATATTTTATAAACGCCATATCACCTTTTTTGACTAACTTTTTCTATGCGTGATTCTTCGTTACCTTTTATTGATGCTTCCCTTAACTGACAAACCGCTACCTATTACATGTATTAAACAGTCAAAGTAAAAGGGCAGAACAAATCCTTGCACCAACACAGAACCACTAACCTGAGGACACTAGTCCACCTTCCATCATTTCCCAAGCCGTAGTATCTGGATAGAACCACTGACCTGAGGACACTGGTTCCCCTATCATCATCTCTCAAGCCACAGTACCTGGATAGAACCACTGACCTGAGGACACTGGTTCCCCTATCATCATCTCTCAAGCCACAGTTCCTGGGTAGAACCACTGACCTGAGGACACTGGTTCACCTTCCATCATCTTTCAAGCCACAGTACTTGGATAGAACCACTGACCTGAGGACACTGGTTCACCTTCCATCATCTTTCAAGCCACAGTGACTGGATAGAAACCAATGACATGAGGACACTGGTTCACCGTCCATCATCTCTCAAGCCACAGTACCTGGATAGAACCACTGACCTGAGGACACTGGTTCACCTTCCATCATCTCTCAAGCCACAGTACCTGGATAGAACCACTAACCTGAGGACACTGGTTCACCTTCCATCATCTCTCAAGCCACAGTACCTGGATAGAACCACTGACCTGAGGACACTGGTTCACCTTCCATCATCTTTCAAGCCACAGTGCCTTGGTAAAACCACTGACCTGAGGACACAGGATCACCTTCCGTCATCTCTCAAGCCACAGTACCTGGATAAAACCACTGACCTGAGGACACAGGATCACCTTCCATCATCTCTCAAGCCACAGTTCCTGGATAGAACAACTGACCTGAGGACACTCCATCATCTCTCAAGCCACAGTACCTGGATAAAACCACTGACCTGAGTACGCGTAATCTACTTCCCCTTTCTTCATTTCTCAAATGGAGACATTATATACATGACAGTGACGAGAAGCCCATTGAGTTTCAGCCAAGCCCCTTAGTCTTTCATTTCCACTTACCTGGTGATTTTTATAATGTATTTATTGGACATTTTACATTTGATATACGTTATTTATTTTCCCTTTGATGTATATATTTACCTCTACCGTGCGTTAAACGTTCTACCTTTGACGTATGTTAAGTGCTTTTCCCTTGACTTACGTTTTGTCTTTAACGTATGTATGTTTACCTTTGACGTATGTATGTTTACCTTTGACGTATGTATGTTTTTCTTTGACTTGTGTGTTATCTTCGATCCATGTTGTTACATTACGTTTGTTACATGTTTTCCCTGACTTGTGTGTTATCTTCGACCCATGTCGTTACTTTACATTTGTTACGCGTTTTCCTTTGACTTGTGTGTTATCTTCGACCCATGTCGTTAGATTACGTTTGTTACGTGTTTTCCTTTGACTTGTGTGTTACCTTCGACCCATGTTGTTACATTACGTTTGTTACATGTTTTCCCTTGACTTGTGTGTTATCTTCGACCCATGTCATAACATTACGTTTGTTACGTGTTTTACTTTGACTTGTGTGTTATCTTCGACCCATGTCGTTACTTTACATTTGTTACGTGTTTTCCTTTGACTTGTGTGTTATCTTCGACCCATGTCGTTACATTACGTTTGTTACGTGTTTCCCTTTGACTTGTGTGTTACCTTCGACCCATGTTGTTACATTACGTTTGTTACATGTTTTCCCTTGACTTGTGTGTTATCTTCGATCCATGTCGTTACTTTACATTTGTTACGCGTTTTCCTTTGACTTGTGTGTTATCTTCGACCCATGTCGTTACATTACGTTTGTTACGTGTTTCCTTTGACTTGTGTGTTACCTTCGACCCATGTTGTTACATTACGTTTGTTACATGTTTTCCCTTGACTTGTGTGTTATCTTCGACCCATGTCGTTACATTACGTTTGTTACGTGTTTTCCTTTGACTTGTGTGTTACCTTCGACCCATGTTGTTACATTACGTTTGTTACATGTTTTCCCTTGACTTGTGTGTTATCTTCGACCCATGTCATAACATTACGTTTGTTACGTGTTTTACTTTGACTTGTGTGTTATCTTCGACCCATGTCGTTACTTTACATTTGTTACGTGTTTTCCTTTGACTTGTGTGTTATCTTCGACCCATGTCGTTACATTACGTTTGTTACGTGTTTTCCTTTGACTTGTGTGTTACCTTCGATCCATGTTGTTACATTACGTGTGTTACATGTTTTCCCTGACTTGTGTGTTATCTTCGACCCATGTTGTTACATTACGTTTGTTACGTGTTTCCCTTTGACTTGTGTGTTACCTTCGACCCATGTTGTTACATTACGTTTGTTACATGTTTTCCCTTGACTTGTGTGTTATCTTCGATCCATGTCGTTACTTTACATTTGTTACGCGTTTTCCTTTGACTTGTGTGTTATCTTCGACCCATGTCGTTACATTACGTTTGTTACGTGTTTCCTTTGACTTGTGTGTTACCTTCGACCCATGTTGTTACATTACGTTTGTTACATGTTTTCCCTTGACTTGTGTGTTATCTTCGACCCATGTCATAACATTACGTTTGTTACGTGGTTTACTTTGACTTGTGTGTTATCTTTGACCAATGTCGTTACATCACGTTTGTTACGTGTTTTCCTTTGACTTGTGTGTTATCTTCGACCCATGTCGTTACATTACGTTTGTTACGTGTTTCCTTTGACTTGTGTGTTACCTTCGACCCATGTTGTTACATTACGTTTGTTACATGTTTTCCCTTGACTTGTGTGTTATCTTCGACCCATGTCATAACATTACGTTTGTTACGTGTTTTACTTTGACTTGTGTGTTATCTTTGACCAATGTCGTTACATCACGTTTGTTACGTGTTTTCCTTTGACTTGTGTGTTATCTTCGACCCATGTCGTTACATTACGTTTGTTACGTGTTTTCCTTTGACTTGTGTCTTACCTCCGACATATGTTATGTTTACCTTTGACGTGCTTAATGTGTTTTCCTTTGACTTGTTAATCCTTGACATATGCTTTCTTTACCTTTGACGTATGTTTTCACCTTGACTTGTTTACCTTTGACATACACTTTGTTTATCTTTGATGTATGTCGTGCGTTTTCCCTTGAGTTGTGTGTGTACCTTTGACACATGCTTTGTTTACCTTTGACGTATATCGTGTCCCTTGATTTGTGTGTTTACTTTTGACACGTGCTTTGTGTACTTATGACATATGTTGTACGTTTCCCTTGACTTGAATGTTTTACCTTTGACTTGCATGGTCTGTAGTAGAACTCGTATCGGTGTGGGATTGAATGTTATAAGCGAGGTAAGGCGACACTGCAGCATTAATATCATCATTCCACAATCTGTTCATCAAGGTTGATAATTCACTGTCGGAGACATGTGTCGCTAACTGCACAAAACCTGAAGAAAAAAGTCAGAGTTATGATAAACATTATTATTAACAGTATTAAAAACATTATTATATTGATTGATTTATTCATTATTGTTTTACGTCACTCCACGACTATTTCACGTATATGGTGACGGCATCTGCCTGATGCATTGCATACAAATTTAGACCTTTGCAACGGACCTGCCCGAAGCAGTGAGGGATCTTTTATGCGCCACACCTATCGTGACACGGGACCTCGGTTTTTACTGTCTCATCCGAAAGACAGAACAACGATGTGCTCAGGGCGGGAGTCGAACCCAGGACCTCTCGATCAAGAGTCGATCACCTTATCCACTAAGCCACACCGGCTTAAACATTATTATAAATATCATTATAAGTATTAATATAAATATTATTGTGAACATAACATAAGTTGGTTATTGTTAAATGCCCCATCAGAACTATTGTGTGTATATAGTGGTGGCCTTTGTTGGCCATTGTTAAGCGCCTCATCAGAACTATTGTGTGTATATAGTGGTAGCCAGTGTTGGCCATTGTTAACTGCCCAATCAGAACTATTGTGTGTATGTAGTGGTGGCCTGTGTTGGCCATTGTTAACTGCCCCATCAGAACTATTGTGTGTATATAGTGGTGCCCTGTGTTGGCCATTGTTAAGCGCCCCATCAGAACTATTGTGTGTATATAGTGGTGGCCTGTGTTGGCCATTGTTAAGCGCCCCATCAGAACTATTGTGTGTATATAGTGGTGCCCTGTGCTGGCCATTGTTAAGCGCCCCATCAGAACTATTGTGTGTATATAGTAGTAGTGGCCTTTGTTGGCAATTGTTAAACGCCCCAACAGAACTATTGTGTGTATATAGTGGTGGCCTGTGTTGGCCATTGTTAAACGCCCCATCAGAACTATTGTGTGTATATAGTGGTGGCCTTTGTTGGCCATTGTTAAGCGCCCAATCAGAACTATTGTGTGTATATAGTGGTGGCCTGTGTTGGCCATTGTTAAGCGCCCCATCAGAATTATTGTGTGTATATAGTGGTGGCCTGTGTTGGCCATTGTTAAGCGCCCCATCAGAACTATTGTGTGTATATAGTGGTGGCCTGTGTTGGCCATTGTTAAACGCCCCATCAGAACTATTGTGCGTATATAGTGGTGGCCTGTGTTGGCCATTGTTAAACGCCCCATCAGAACTATTGTGTGTATATAGAGGTGGCCTTTGTTGGCCATTGATAAACGCCCCATTAGAACTATTGTGTGTATATAGTGGTAGCCAGTGTTGGCCATTGTTAAACGCCCCATCAGAACTATTGTGTGTATATAGAGGTGGCCTTTGTTGGCCATTGATAAACGCCCCATTAGAACTATTATGTGTGTGTAGTGGTGGCCTGTGTTGGCCATTGTTAAACGCCCCATCAGAACTATTGTGTGTATATAGTGGTGGCCTTTATTGGCCATTGTTAAACGCCCCATCAGAACTATTGTGTGTATATAGTGGTGGCCTGTGTTGGCCATTGTTAAGCGCCCCATCAGAACTATTGTGTGTATATAGTGGTGGCCTTTATTGGCCATTGTTAAGCGCCCCATCAGAACTATTGTGTGTCTATAGTGGTGGCCTGTGTTGGCCATTGTTAAGCGCCCCATCAGAACTATTGTGTGTATATAGTGGTGGCCTGGGTTGGCCATTGTTAAGCGCCCCATCAGAACTATTGTGTGTATATAGTGGTGGCCTGTGTTGGCCATTGTTAAACGCCCCATCAGAACTATTGTGTCTATAGTGGTGGCCTGTGTTGGCCATTGTTAAGCGCCCCATCAGAACTATTGTGTGTATATAGTGGTGGCCTGTGTTGGCCATTGCTAAACGCCCCATTAGAACTATTGTGTGTATATAGTGGTGGCCTGTGTTGGTCATTGTTAAGCACCCCATCAGAACTATTGTGTGTATATAGTGTTGGCCTTTGTTGGCCATTGTTAACCGCCCCATCAGAACTATTGTGTGTAAATAGTGGTGGCCAGTTTTGGCCATTGTTAACTGCCCCATCAAAACTATTGTGTGTGTATATAGTGGTGGCCTGTGTTGGCCATTGTTAAACGCCCCATCAGAACTATTGTGTGTATATAGTGGTGGCCTGTGTTGGCCATTGTTAAGCGCCCCATCAAAACTATTGTGTGTATATAGTGGTGGCCTGTGTAGGCCATTGTTAAGCGCCCCATCAGAAGTTTTGTGTGTATATAGTGGTGGCCTGTGTTGGCCATTGTTAAGCGTCCCATCAGAACTATTGTGTGTATATAGTAGTGGCCTGTGTTGACTGTTGTTAGACCACGTCATGATATATCCATAATCCCTATTTCTGATCTTATAACCATGATAACACCAGCACGAAGTTTACCAAACGATGTCAAGGTGTAATACTGCCATATTAACACTGAATGTAGCTTTACGTATATACTTACATGATAAAGAATGGCCAGTAGCCATTACAACATTTCACAAAAGGTGTGACCACATCTCGAGTTGAAAACAATAAGTTTCGTAGTACCCATATTTGATAAAATTGATAAAAAATGGTGTTGGTGTAAATCCGCACTGATTCCCATGGAAATTAACATACTTGTTTTAGATTCGCCAATATTCAACTGAAACATGCTCACTGTAGTTTCTCTGATATCTTTAAATAGTTCAGGGAATCAACATACACTTACCTTTCGCTACTCAGACCTATATTCTATAGATATAGTGCGACAGCCATATAGTGCCACTGATGTCTCAACCTGGACTGAGGAGAAAAAGAAAACGTATCACGAATGATGACTATTTCAAGTGATTTGTAGACGATATACTTACATATTTGATGAAGGAGATAAAATGCCACCAGAAGACTACCACATATCATCTTTCCCGGAAGACGGAAATTATTCCTCTTATGTGTTTACCAGAATGTCATGCTTCGACTATGAACCGTAGTATAATCGTGTCATGGTGATCTCAGATCGAGTCCAAAGTCCTGACCATACTTACTGAGGAGTAAACTGAGAATCCATAGGACTCTATTAGGCACATATTCTACTTACTGAGGAGTAAACTGAGAATCCATCTGACTCTATTAGGCACATATTCTACTTACTGAGGAGTAAACTGAGAATCCATCTGACTCTGTTAAGCACATATTCTACTTACTGAGGAGTAAACTGAGAATCCATAGGACTCTATTAGGCACATATTCTATCTATATTGCTGATTGCTGTATATTCTGATGAATATGAAGTATAGACATTAGTATAACAGAATACCCAGAAATGTATAACTTCAATAAAAATAATATCAATATTACATATAAAAACTTCAATATATTTACCAAAGCATTATGAAGTATTACATATTTCGAGAGAAGATGCCTACCCTACCATATACCTTATCCCTCTACACTTTACTATTTACCCTACCATATACGTTATCCCCTCTACACTTTACTACTTACCCTACCATATACCTTATCCCCTCTACACTTTACTACTTACCCTACCATATACCTTATCCCCTCTACAATGTACCGCTTACACAACCATATACCTTATCCCCTCTACATTGTACTGCTTACCCTATCATATACCTTATCCCCTGTACATTGTACTGCTTACCCTATCATATACCTTATCTCCTCTACATTGTACTGCTTACCCTATCATATACCTTATTCTCTCTGCATTGTACTGCTTACCCTATCATATACCTTATCCCCTCTACAGTGTACTGCTTACCCTACATTATACCCTTATCCCCTCTACACTGTACTGCTTACCCTATCATATACCTTATCCCCTCTACATCGTACGACTTAAACAACCATATAAGCCGGTGTAGCGTAGTGGATAAGATACATGGCTCGTGACTGAGAGGCCCCGGGTTCTACTCCCGCTCTGGGCGAACTGATGTTCTGTCTGTCGGATGAGACATAAAAAAAAACCGAGATCCTCTGTCACCGAAGGCATGGCACGTAAAAGATCCCTCACTGTTTGGTGGGTCCATTGCAAAGATCATATTTCTTTTAAACACATCAGGCAAATACCATCACCATATACGTGAAATATTCGTCGAGTAAAGTAAAACAATTTGTAATCAATTATACCATATACCATATATCATCACTGTCCTTCTTAGTCTACCATATACCTTATTTCCTCTACAATGCACTGCTTGCCCTACAATAAACCTTATCCTCTCTACACTGTACTACTTACCCTACCATATACCTTATCCCCTCTACATTGTACTACTTACCCTACCATATTTCTCTATACCGTGCTGCTTACTCAGTCGTTGCCACTTTTATTCCTTTTACATTGTACTGTTAACCATATCCATGTACCTTATCCTCTCTACACTGTACTGCTTACCCATATAATATACCTTATCCCCTTTACACTGTACTGCTTACCTTACAATATACCTTATCTCCTCTGCACTGTACTGTTTACCATACAATATACCTTATCCCCTTTACACTGTACTGCTTACCTTACAATATACCTTATTTCCTCTGCACTGTACTGCTTACCTTACAATATACATTATCCCCTTTACACTGTACTGCCTACCCTATAATGTACCTTTTCTCCATTAATCGTCACTCCACGATTATTTCACATATATGGTGACTGATGCATTTCAAAGAGAAATGACCCACCAGAAGCAGTGAGGGATCTTTTATGTTCCACGCCTACCGTGACATAGAACCTCTGTACACTCTACCATATACTTTTCCCCTTTACAATGCACTGCTTACCCTATCCTATACCTTATCCCCCTACATTGTACAACTACAGTTAACTGCTTACACAACCCATTACTTTACCCCTCTACACTGTACTGCTTACCCTACCATCTACCATATATTTTATCCCCTCTACACTATACTGCTTACCCGACCATACACATTATTCCCTCTATATTGTACTGTTTACCCTACCATATACTTTATCCCTTCTATACAGTACTTCTTACTCTTCCATTACTAATTTTATCCCCGCTACACTGTACTGTTTACCCTACCATATACCTTATCCCCCCCCTACACTGTGCTGCTTACCCTACCATATACCTTATCCCCTCTACATCGTAGTGCTTACCTTGCCATTGCTAATTTTATCTCCTCTACGCTGAACTGCTTACCCTACCATATATCTTAATTCCTCTACAATATAATGCTTACCCTACCATTGCTACTTGTATCCCCTCTACACTGTATTGCATACCCTTACCATCTACCATATACCTTATCCAATGTGCACTACACTGCTTACCCTACCATCTACCATATATCTTATCCCCTCTACATTGTAGTGCCTACCGTACCATTACTACTTTTATACCCTCTACACTGTATTGCATACCCTTACCATCTACCATATACCTTATCCTCTGTACACTGTACTGCTTACCCTACCATCTACCATATATCTTATCCCCTCTACATTGTAGTGCCTACCCTACCATTACTACTTTTATACCCTCTACACTGTACTGCTTACCAAACCATATACTTTATCCCCTCTACACTGTACTACTTACACAACAATATACCTTCTTCCCTCTACATTGTACTACTTACCCTACTATTTACCTTATCTATTCTATACTGGGCTGCTTACTCAACCATTGTCACTTTTCTCCGCTCTACACTTACTTTTAACAATATTCATATACCTTATCCCCTATACAATGTACTGCTTACCCTATAATATACCTTATCCCCTATACACTGTACTGCTTACCCTATAATATACCTTATCCCCTGTACATTGTACTGCTTACCCTACCATATACTTTATCATTATCCCCTCTACGTACACTGAACTGCTTATACAACCATATAAGTCGGTGTGGCCTAGTGGATAAGGTGCTCGGCTCGTCACCGATAGGTCTCGGGTTCGACTCCCGCCCTGAGTGCACCGGTGTTCTGTCTGTCGGATGAGACAGTAAAAGCCGAGGTCCTCTGTCACTGCTACGGGTAGGTCCTTTGCAAAGATCATATTTCGTTGAAATGCATCAGGCAAATGCCGTCACCATATACGTGAGATAATCGTGGAGTGACGTCAAACAATATTCAATCAATTACACAATCATATATCTTATCCCCTCTACACTGTTCTGCTTACCCTACCATGTACCTTATTCCCTCTACACTGCTTACTCTACCATGTACTTTATACCCTCTGCATTGTACTGCTTACCCTGTCATATAGCTTATCCCCTCGACACTGTACTGCTTACCCTACCATTACCTTATCCCCTCTACACTGCTTACCCTACCATATATCTTATTCCCTCTACATTGTACTGCTTACCCATATAATATACCTTATCTCCTCTACACTGTACTGTTTACCCTACAATATACCCTTATCCTCTCTACACTGTACTGCTTACACTATCATATACCTTATCCCCTCTACATTGTACTGCTTACTCTACCATATATCTTATCCCCTTTATACTGTACTGCTTACCCTATCATTGCCACTTTCTCTTCTACACTGTACTGCTTGCCCTACAGGCAAAAATCTTTCGCCAGAATCAACACAAGTGTGAAATATGAAAGCTCTACACATAGATATTGATGAGTTATTCGCAAGGTTAAAGGTAATGGAAAGTAGGTCAAGGTCGTAGGGTCAAAGATGAAAGTACCAATGACGAGATCTTGTCACAAGGAATGTACATATGATAAGTGAAAGCCTCATTTTGAATAGTTCTTATATGAATATATTTGAAGGAACGGCCAAGGTTTTTGTCTTCGCCGCCATCGCCGACGCGGACGCCGACACTAAGACTATGACATTAGCTTTCCCGAGGAGCTAAAAGGGTTATCTTGAATTTTCAAGATAGCATGTTGAATTTACAAGATAGCATGTTGAATTTTTAGATAGGTTCTTAATCTTCAAGATCGTTAATTGAAAATTTCAAGTAGGTTCCTGGAATTTTCAAGATAGAATCTTGAATTTTCAAGATAGAATCTTGAATTTTCAAGATAGAATCTTTAATTTTCAAGATAGAATCTTGAATTTTTAAGATGGTTAAGTTGAAACTTCAAGCTGGTAAGTTCAATTTTCAAGATAGTAAAGTTGAAACTTCTGGTCAGTAAGCGTAGCCCTAATTGGCTTCCGCAGTATGAAGTCTTTGGCTAGCAGAACATAACAGGGAAACTTTAGCTGCAAAAGAGATAAATTGTACCTTAAACAAACCTAATCATAACAAAATATACGTCTTGTCATGTCATAGTCTTTGGTTTGTGATAATTTATCGATTTATTTCAACCAATCAAAACATATAGCACCAAGCCTAGGTATGCAGGATCGACATGATAATAATTCATTACACAAAATAATGACGAATAATATAAGACTAGAGATTTATGAAAGACGACGACCGTTAATGGTTTTCTATCATATTGACTGTATGGACTCGAGAAAGACTACGACTACTAATGGTTTTCTAACAAATTGACTGTGAAGACTTGAGAAAGATGTATGATTTTTATGACGCAACCTCTTCCCCAAGAGAAAATGTCCCTTCCCCGAGAGAAAAATATTTAAGAAAGGATACATCAAGCGTCTCATCTCCTATCAAGATAATACTTCCCCTAGAGTATTGTAATCCATTCAAGGCTGATGTTAACAGCTTCATTGAAATACGATTTCTCAATAACAGTAAATAAAGTCCTTGTGGTGCACAATGTGGCTCAGATTTCTCCTTACGTCATCAATTATATCACCTAAGTATAGGCTAATTCCTGTTGTTGTTATAATGGCATTCAGAATAAGTTACTAAGACCGATCTATATCGCTCTACATCGTTATCAGTGTTAGCTGCAGCTGCAGCTCTGTCACTCTCTATCAGTATCATATGCTTTACATCTTAATACAAAAATTCAAATTTTGGAAACATTTGTTTATATGTCAGAGAGTTGGTATTATTCGATTATTTACGTATTACTAGAGTTTCTTCAACCATTGTCTCTTAATTGCCAACATTTTTTAAAACTTTTAATGAAATCCCTAATCATGACTTTATTCAGACTCGATAACCTTGAACTCATCGATGAATATATACCTTTTCCTAAATTGGGCATATGTAGTCAGGGACATAGGAAGCATTTCAAAAGTAGGAGGCCAAACCTTGAATTTGGTTTTTATTCGGAATCTGATTTTTTAGCAAAGAAGTGTCCGGGGAAATTTCACTTCACCAATTTTAGGTTATCTAATACATACATTAAAGAGGGTCAAAGATTCCGATAATTTCATCTCAATGGGTTCTAATAAAATCCTGGAAAACTCATATTTGGGCCCCTCTTTCGCCTTATGCAGACTTTTACTTCCGCCTTATGCCGACTTTTACCTCCGCCTTATGAAGACTTTTACTTCCGCCTTATGCAGACTTTTACTTCCGCCTTATGCAGACTTTTCCTTAGTGTTGCACTCTGACACAGAGTCTTAAATCTCATCCCCTTGACTGTTACTTGGAATCTTACAGATCACAGACAACAGCTTGCTTTCAGACAGGCAGAGCACGGTTTACTCATGTTAATATTCTGTAATAATTTCGATATGTATTCCACAATATTACTTGTGTTCATATACTTATGACCTCTCAAACCCAAATACTCATATATGTACTTTGCTTTCTATAAGGAGGAATTTTTAGAAATTTTCAAATATTTGTTCTTTAATTGTAAACTAGGAAGATAGATCCGTAATCCGATTAACTACACTAATTGAGTAACGATTGTGATTTTAATTGACCGTTTTATGTTGGTACCACAAATGGATTACTAACCAATATTTTTATGATGTCTTCTTGTGCCTTATTCTTCTGTGTTCTACATGTCCGTGACGAGATTACTCAAACAAATGAGTAAGATATCTACCCTTCTTTCTATTAAAATTACTGTAGCCACATTACGGAACCCGGTGTGGCCCAGTGAATGAGGTGCTCGGCTTGTGACCGAAAGGTCCCGGGTTTGATTCCCACTGTGGGCACACCGGTGTTCTGTCTTTCGGATGAGACAGTAAAAATCGAGGGTCCGTGTCAGGGTAGGCGTGACACGTAGAAGATCCCTCGTTGCTTCGGTTGGTTCCTTTGCGAAGGTAAAAAATTCTATGTGATGCATCAGGCAGATGCCTTGACTACTTACGTGAAATAAACTTGGAATGACGTGAAACAATAATCAGTCAATCAATCAACTAACCATTATAACAAATATAGCTACGGCCTCAATCAGGTCAGACCAACTCGAGTGCCAGGTCTCGGGTAATCAATTTGCAATATTGACCTTACACACGGGAGGTAATTAATTGTTTTATTATACCGAAATTTTAAAAGCATATGTATATCAAAAATGATGACCCGATCATTATATCATCATCAATAGATATCGCATGATATATATTTGAGTCAGAAGTCGTTTCTAATGATTATATAATCAACCAATTAGAATCCCAGATTGTTAATGGAAGTATAATAAATGGGGGGGGGGGGGGGGGGGGATGTAGCGCAGTCGGTAGCGCGCTCGCTCTTCAAAAATGCGGCCCGGGTTCGATTCCCGGTGTGGTACGTGAGATGGTGGGGCTGTCACCAATCTGGCTTCGTGAGTTTTCTTCAGGTACTCCGGTGTCCTCCCACACAAACGACACCCTTACGTCAAGATCCGTGCCAACGAGCAAGATTTGATTAAGTTGTTAATTTGTTTCTTAATCGTTGTAAAATAAATAAAGTTTTAATAAAATGCAAATAAATCATTAAAACATTATAGTAGTATAGTTTATTGATCAAAAGCTGTACAGCTTATAGATTTCAATAAATATAATCAACAGATATATAATAATAAGGTCAAGTATAAGAGAAAGAACATATATGCGCCTTGTTAAACACATATGTATACAGATATTAATAAATAGAAAATTAAAATACATCAGTGGAATATCGAAGAACATTATGCACATTTATACAGAATATTACAAAATAAATAAAATAAATGCATAGAAACAAGAAACACAAAATCGTCTACGTTTTAACAAGTATCAGTTCTTAATTTTGTAGAATGTAAAATATATTTAGCTAAACCGCATAGTTCTTTGGTGTTTTGCGTGGTTGGTAACTGAATTAATTTAAAGACTGAGGGCCGGATATAGTAATATTTCTTAATAAACTTTTGTCTAAATGGTTGGTAAAAGAGACATTTTAGTAAAAAATGAAATTCATCCTCAATTTCGGACTGGTCTTTACATAGACGGCATAACCGTCTTTCCTAAGAAATTTTTTTGTAACGACCAGTTTCAACTACAAGATTATGAGCTGATAAGCGTATTTTACAGATAAGTTTTTTGTATTTAGAAGAAATTGGTTTTTTCAAATATGTTTGGAATGTATGTCCATCGATTAAGTGTTTATAAATAGCAGCTTTGGGGGAAGAATCAATATCTGATAGCAACGATTGTCTGCATATGTCAAAAATTCTTTGTTTTGTTACACATAAAATAAAATCTTGAGTCATTGAGCCATGATTTGACCAAACTTCACCAAGTCCACTTTGTTGTAAGATATTATATACACGAAAAACCCAATTTTTACATTTTTTGTTGGTCAAAAATTCTTCATATAAAAAATTATAACAACCTTTTAAAATACAATTATTGGAATTAATCCATTTAAGCCAGTATTTTATTATTCTAAATTGTCTTATACAAGACAGAGGAAATCTTCCCAATTCACAAAACACCATTGCATTTGGAGTTGATCTTTTTACTCCTAGAATATTTTTGCAAAAATCTAAATGCACTCTCTCGATATCAGGGGCTGCATGAAATCCCCAAACCTCTGAACCATAAAATGCAATACTTGATATATATGTATCAAACAAAGATAAAAGCGTCACATGATTAAGTTGATAGTTAAAACATTTTCTTTTTAATGCAAATACTGCTTTTCGACACTGGAGAGAAAGTTGTATTTGGGTTTGCTGAAATTTACCATTATAATTTAAAAAGATGCCCAGATAACAAAACTGGTCTACATTTTCTAATATGTTACCTTCGTATGACCATTGCCATACTTGTTTCATTTCGTTTGAATCTTTGTGATGCAACACACAGACAGTAACGAGACGTTTTTTCAGGATTTAATCAATGATATGATTTGAACTACATGTAATAAAATGGGCAGTGTTACTAAGATTGCAAGTACAAAAATAATAAATTTAAATAGATTTACACTACACACATGAAAACTGTTTTCAGATTAAATTATTATTTTTTAAGCTTGAGTTGGATTCCAGTTGTCTTCTAGGCTTTCATTTGACTTTCTGGTACTCATGTTTGGACGGTATCATCCCTTCTTCTATTGTCAGGCAGTTCAAATAAAACTTTGACGTAATAGCATCCAACTGAAACCCTACACAGAGGTACAGTACACAGAGTTACAGTACACAGAGATACAGTACACAGAGATACAGTACAAAGAGATACAGTACACAGAGATACAGTACACAGAGTTGCAGTACACAGAGTTACAGTACACAGAGATACAGTACACATACAGTACACAGAGATACAATACACAGAGTTGCAGTACACAGAGTTACAGTACACAGAGATACAGTACACACACAGTACACAGAGTTACAGTACGCAGAGATACAGTACACAGAGATACAGTACACAGAGATACAGTACACAGAGATATAGTACACAGAGTTACAGTACACAGAGTTACAGTACACAGAATTACAGTACACAGAGATACAGTACGCAGAGATACAGTACACAGAGATACAGTACACAGAGTTACAGTACACAGAGTTACAGTACACAGAGATACAGTACACAGAGATACAGTACACAGAGTTACAGTACGCAGAGTTACAGTACACAGAGATACAGTACACGGAGTTACAGTACACAGAGATACAGTACACAGAGATACAGTACACAGAGTTACAGTACGCAGAGTTACAGTACACAGAGATACAGTACACAGAGATACAGTACACAGAATTACAGTACACAGAGATACAGTACACAGAGATACAGTACGTAGAGATACAGTACACAGAGATACAGTACACAGAGATAGAGTACACAGAGTTACAGTACACAGAGATACAGTACACAGAGATACAGTACATAGAGATACAGTACACAGAGATACAGTACACAGAGTTACAGTACACAGAGTTACAGTACACAGAGATATAGTACGTAGAGATACAGTACACAGAGGTATAGTACACAGAAGTTGAGTGTGATAGCTAATGTTAGATTGCATCAACTAAAATGTTAGGATTCAAATAGTTGGTGTATGGTCATTTCATTACTTCAAGATATAGCATCAATCAGTGGCGTATCCAGGATTTCCGAAAAGGGGGAAGGGGAGGGCGCACATGTGTATTAGTCAAACTACTCAGCCATTTTTTGGTGCGAAATCTGGGTTTTTACTTGTAAATATGTGTCGAAAAGGGGAGCCCCGGGCCCCCTCTAAATCCGCCACTGTCAGTCTATTATCTTCTTGCACAGGAATGTTTTGTTTGCAGGTTAATTGTATGACTGATAATGTGGTCAATAAGTCTATCTGAGGAAGCCTGATATTCTACTTTATCTGTTATGACGTACACAATAAAATGCAGTTGTAAAAGTGCCGACAACTGCATGTTTTCTTGCAAAAAGTAAACAAATGACCAATAATATTATAATTATCCCGCCTTCATTTACTGACAGTACTCTGATTCTTCATTACTTTTCTCAAAGCATGCCTCTTATTACAATATGAACTTCCTATCTGGTGGCATTTTCGTTCCAATTTTTAAAATCTTCACCTGTATCAGCGAGGAGAGAGGTGCACAGTTGCTGCCAATTGGAATGCTAACGGTTTGTTGGAGAACCTCTGCAAGCACTGCAAAAATGTTACCAATTAGAAAATCAACATCTTTGTAAGATCTTATTCAATGATCTATTTTTTTAAATGCTTTCTTTTTGATATAATAAGTTTTATCATGTTTTACAACAATGAATTGGAATTATCATTCATATATATGACTCAGTAATTGAGGTGCTCGGTTCGTGACTGAAAGAAAGGTCCCGGGTTCGATCTCCGCCGTGGGCACACCGGTGTCCTGGCTTTTGGATGAGACAGTAAAACCCGATGTCCCGTGTCGCGGTGGGTGTAGCAACGCGCATCAGGCAGATGCCGTCACAATATACGTAATCAGAGACATAGACTACCTAGTATAGTCTATGTCTCTGTACGTAATGTCTGGTAAGAGTAAGATATGACATAATATAGACTACTTAGTACAGTCTATGTCTCTGTACGTAATATATGGTAAGAGTAAGATATGACATAATATATACTACTTAGTATAGTCTATGTCTCTGTACGTAGTATATGGTAAGAGTAAGACATGACATAATATAGACTACTTAGTATAGTCCATGTCTCTGTACGTAATATATGGTAAGAGTAAGATATGACATAATATAGACTACTTAGTATAGTCTATGTGTCTGTACGTAATATCTAGTAAGAGTAAGATATGACATAATATAGACTACTTAGTATAGTCTATGTCTCTGTACCTAATATATGGTAAGAGTAAGACATGACATAATATAGAATACTTAGTACAGTCTATGTCTCCGTACGTAATATATGGTAAGAGTAAGATATGACATAATATAGACTACTTAGTATAGTCTATGTCTCTGTACGTAATATATGGTAAGAGTAAGATATGACATAATATAGACTACTTAGTATAGTCTATGTCTCTGTACGTAATATATGGTAAGAGTAAGATATGACATAATATATATGTCTCTGTACGTAATATATAAGATATAATATTTAGTATAGTATGTACGTAATATATGGTAAGAGTAAGATATGACATAATATAGACTACTTTATGTACGTAATATATGGTAAGAGTAAGATATACTTAGTATAGTCTATGTCTCTGTACGTAAAGACTATGTCTCTGTACGTAAGATATGACATAATATAGACTACTTAGTATAGTCTATGTCTCTGTACGTAATATATGGTAAGAGTAAGATATGACATAATATAGACTACTTAGTATAGTCTATGTCTCTGTACGTAATATATGGTAAGAGTAAGATATGACATAATATAGACTACTTAGTATAGTCTATGTCTCTGTACGTAATATATGGTAAGAGTAAGATATGACATAATATAGACTACTTAGTATAGTCTATGTCTCTGTACGTAATATAAGGTAAGAGTAAGATATGACATAATATAGACTACTTAGTATAGTGTATGTCTCTGTACGTAGTATATGGTAAGAGTAAGATATGACATAATATAGACTACTTAGTATAGTCTATGTCTCTGTACGTAATATATGGTAAGAGTAAGATATGACATAATATATGACATAGCTGCTGTAAATGTTCTAAGGTAGCTGTGTTTCTTTTTCTAGAGGTTTCCTGTGTTAAATGATAATGAGCAACGTTTGTATTATTGTTATTTTAATGAATTATTTAATCCGAGATCTGGATTTCACCGTCATATATTTTACATATGTATTATAAAACAAGGGAATCAAATACATCGTCCTGTAACGACACTTTTTCTGTTGTTAAATTTCTTTGCGTAATCTTTGTTTGTATATGTTTTCCTCCAGATTCATATTTCAGCGTGTTCGGAATAGAAGCTATATCTTTTTCTATATGAGTTCGAACACTCGTTCCTAATGTTGTACGCCTATAATGCGTAGTGGTATCTGTTACCTTGTTTAAGTCATGGATATTCTCGGCATTGGTATCTTTTACATCTGCTGCAGAATTATGTTGTTGATTTTTTCTCGTTTGATTTTTAAAATCACTTGATTCAGATATCGTATATACGTCTTTCCAATTAAATTTCGTATCTTTGAGCAATTTTACAAGTTCTTCATTCTCATTGTCAAAAAATTTCATTAAAATATCTTTAGTTTTCTGTAGCATAGGACCAGCTTTCTGTTTCCTTTTGGTTTGATATTTATGTGTTGATTCAGACATAGCTTTGAGATCCATTTCTCTGACGTCATCTAGAGAAAAGACAAAGTTATTGTTACTTGTTCATACTCTTTATTTTATTTCCACTCCGTCACCCACCTGGAGAATTGAGAAGACGGGACTCCGATAAGTCGCTGTTGAGACTTACATCCGACCTACAGGTATATGTACTTAAGTTTAGCGACTCTTTCGTATTTAAATAAAAGTAACAGAGACATTAGCGAAGACAAAAAACAAGTGGGCCTATATCGCTCACCTGAGTACCTAGATTATCAGTCATGCAAAAAGGAAGAATTATTTATTTTTATATTACTGTGACTAAGTCAACACAAATGTTGAAAATATGTTAAATTTTATTTCAGACCAGAATAAAAAACAACAACAGTTTTTTGCACATCCATTCAGGAGATTTTGATATTCAGCATTTGCTCTTTCTCTGCAAGATGTGATTCAGGGCAACAAATTTGTCATTTTCTTTAGATGGGGCCTTTTGTTGACTGATTTCAAGTCTGGGTCATGAACAAAAATTGTTTCTAATATTGTCCAGATCCAATTTAAAATGGCTTAATTTCATATGTTGAGTGTTGAGAAACATCTACAAACTTATTTAGATGTGTAAAGAAATGAAGAAAAAAAATTTTTTTTGAACACAGCGGGATTTGAACCGCTACTCTCCATATTTTAATTACCAAGTGGTATATGTCCCATTGTGAGGCCCAATTTTTAGACATGGTGGCACCATCTGTAGACCAAATTTGATGAACTATAAAAATTGATAGTGGACCTATAGTACTTCATGTATACCATGTTTCATTAAAATCTCTCATGTGGTATAACAGCAGAAGTTAAAAATGTGAAGAATTTGCCCTATACACCCTCATTTGGAAGTCTTTAAAAAATCTAGAAAATCCAGAAATTGAGATATTGACAAAATTCTTTCAAAATAACATTCCTTACCATAATTATGATCATAATGATCATGATCATTATGATCAAAGTCCATAAGAAATCATCATTATCAATTAACTAGGAAATATGACACGTTTCTACATTGAAATCACCAAGTCCAAAAAATTGTCGCAAAAATTACTAAGATTTCATTTTGGAAGGGAACCAAAATGACAGGATTTCTTCGCTCATCCCCCTATGCATTCTGATTGTCTCCGTATACAGCCAGTATGAAGAAGAAGATTGTCAAAGGAGGGTACTCTTTTGTGACCTACTTTTGACTGTGGTGGCACCACCTGTAAAGAGGTCTGGACGAAAACGACAGAATTTGAAGGGGATCATAAGTGATTTATATCTACCAAGATTTATCAAAATCTTTTGAACAGTTTTACAGAAAAAGTTGAAAATGTGATGAATGGCCAACCACCCCCCCCCCCTTTTTTTTTTTTTTTGGAAACCTTTAAAAATTCATAGAAAATCCAAAAATTGAGATATTGACAAAATTCTTTCACAATAATATTCTTTACCATAATTATTATCAAAATAGGCCATAAGAAGTCATCATTATCAATAAACTGAAAAACATGACACTTTTCTGCATTGAAATTACTAAGTCCAAAAAATGTCGAAAAAACGTCAAAAATGTTATTTCGGAACGGGACCAAAAATGATATCACTTCTTTACACATCCCTCTAGATCATTCCTATGCATTCGGTTTGTCTCTGTATGTCCCCGGTCTGAAGAAGAAGTTAGTTAAAAGAGGGTACCCTCTGTGACCTACTTTTGCTTGTGGTGGCGCCACCTGTCGACGGATCTGGACGAAAAACAACAACAGGTGTAGGGGACCATAAGTACTTCATGCATACCAAGTTGCATTAAATTCTGTTCAGCTATTCTGAAGAAGAAGTCGAACATGTGAAAAGTTAACGACCGACGGACGGACGACGGACAACGATTGATCACAATAGCTCACTTGAGCCTTCAGATCAGGTGAGCTAAAATTAAAAAAAAAACAAACAAACAAACAAAGACAGGAACAATCAAAAACTTTTTAAGAAAGAAAGAAGGAATCAGGTATCATGAAGGAGAAACATCATGATTCTTTTCAGACGTGTTCTTCCATTTATTTTGTAACTAAGTTTAGTGCAATATTTGTTTTGAAAACACAGAAATATATCAATATCAAATTCTCTTAATCGCAATATATTTTGCATGTTGTTTCTTTGTGTATTTTATCATTTATAGTGTTTAGCCACATATACCTTTATTCTAATCATAGTAAACTTACCAAGTTCTAAAAATTCAAATAGCTCCAGCAAATGTCCAGACAGATCTTTGGCAAAGTCCTCTGTGCGAATGATGTGAATTTGACTTCTGGGAAATGTCTTTAACCAATTGCTCATATGTACATGATAGATACTAGCATATAAAGGGGTCTGCAAAGAGGGAGCAAATATATTTACTTAATTCTAAAGAACTTTAAGAAAAATATGTCATTGTAGATTATTTATACATAATATTTCATCAAACGTCAGATTCGATATTCCTTTTTCATGTCGAACACCGTTCATTTATATTTATTCCATGTATTTCTTTTTACAAGTAAAAGCCGTACTAGAGTTTCCAAAAGAAATATATTACTCATCGTGAATTAACTTTTGTTGTTTTGTTTTTCAGCTTAATACGGCGGAGTGAATATAACAGGGAGAAATGCCAAAAATTCTTGAGCTTTTGATTTGAGTCATAAAGTATACTTTTTTATGTTTACGGTTTTGTCACTCAGTTTGCAGTATTATTGTATGATTAGTCACTGTGTACAGGGCTCCGATAGTAATAAAAACCCAAACAAATAAACAAAAAGAAAAACAAACAAAAAAGCTAAAATTATTGTTGCCAAGTGATTTCTAATCACTATTTATCTATCAGATATCTTTATTTTCTAACAAAATTACATTATAGTTTATCACCATAAAATTCATCTTATGTCATGCACCAGTCTCTTTGCTCTGTTTTCCCAAGAGTGATAACAGCATAATTCGCTTTATGATTGAAAAATGACAAAAACCATTGATTGTGAATAATTGTCCACACATGAAATAATCAATCAAAAGTTACAAAATATAAATCATTAGGAAAACCATAATTTTCAAAATTGGGAATAGGTGGCTTTGGAAAAGGGCCACAATAGTGCCTCATGGGTTTTATGTCGCCTCTAGGGCTTGATAGATGCACACATTGGATTCAAGATTTGCCAGATCGGCCCAAAATCCTCTGTCGCCAATATAATATCCTTTCTTCCAGTGGAAGATGACTTCTAAGGAGAATATTCTTTTGGTTTCTGTGAATGATGCCCATGGCAGTCGCCTTAGTAGTTAACATATCATTATTATATCAACATCTATACTGTCTCTAAAACATCTAGCAAAATTTACTAAATCCCCTGCAATATTCCTGGGATTTCTGCACCTGAATTCTCCTCCAATATGTTATATGTACATGTATTTTGGTTGGCATATTAAATTTCAATAAGTCTGCAAGTTGAGTCAAACTATCAAATGTCATAACACTTCATCCGCGAACCCGCACATCAAATCAAATCAGAGTTCAAATTTCGAAATTCTAGGAAAGTGTTAATAAAATCCCTCAACCTTTACACGCACGAATGTCCAATAACACAAACAGCCTGATATTTCGCCATTGTTCAACACAAAGGTAACGCTGTGACGATTATTCAAGGGAAGGCGGCCTTCACCTCTGACACTATGATTGCTTCCGATGTAATAGTACACACAACGTAAAAATTTGACCTACTTAGTTTTCTTTCACACGTTAACGATATAGGAAAGCACACAAAATAAAACAGTCACGTAAAACAGACACGTGAAACCAAATTATAACGTGATTTGTTGAAAACCGAATTAATCATCAATGAGATTGCATGAAACAAACATGTGACCATGAACTGTAATCTGATTGGTTAAAATTTTCTGGTAAAATTTATTCTTGTTTTAATTTATAAATAGTCTCACATGTGATGCCCTAAATGATATTATTATCACAATATAGATTTATTCTATGTGTGTAATAGTGAGATAAAACTGTTTCCGTTACCACGTAGATTTTGAAATAGGTACAGGTACGATACACGTTCATACATCATCCAATTTGCTTTCCGGTTTTATAATTTATTCAGTTATTTATTGGGGGAGGGGTTTTGTCACATTTAAAAACATAAATTAACTAATAAAATAAAACATAAAATTTCAAAGCATACTGAATTTTTTTAAGTTTAGGTATATGTCTTCGTAAACAACTGAAAATTCAAGTCCAAATTTAAAATAAAACGTCGATAGGGAAAATCAGACATATAATTCTTCTTGAATCTGATCACCCAAAATATCATGACATTGGCAAATAACTAGAAGAGAAAACAGAAGACATCTGACCCAGCTGTATGACAGAAATTGCCAAGAACATGCACATGCACACTAGAGTCTAAAAAACAATACTGTCAGTAAAGTGAGAGAATTTCTATGTAATGGAAGACTTACTTTCATCTCATTCATCACACTTTGATTGTAAAGACAAGAACGGAGAGTAAACGTCTTCTGACAGTTCCTAAGAACCTTGATGGACATCATGACGTCATTGTGAAAAGAAATGGGAGAATTACCGAAACCTCCATGAAAGTAATGACTGTATAATCTATAAATAGAACAATACTAAAGTAATGACTGTGTAATCTATAAATAGAACAATAATAAAGTAATGACTGTATAATTTATGAATAGAGCAATAATAAAGTAATGACTGTGTAATCTATAAATAAAACAATGATTAAGAAATGACTGTGTAATCTATGAATAGAACAATGATTAAGAAATGACTGTGTAATCTATGAATAGAACAATAATAAAGAAATGACTGTGTAAACTATAAATAGAACCATGATAAGATTGATTGATTGATTATTGTTTTACGTCACTCCACGATTATTTCAAGTATATGGTGACGGCATCTGCCTGCCTGATGCATTGCATACAAATTTAGACCTTTGCAACGGACCCACCCGAAGCAGTGAGGGATCTTTTACGTGCCTCGCCTACCGTGACACGGGACCTCGGTTTTTACTGTCTCATCCGAAAGACAGAACACCGGTGAGCCACGGACGGGAGTCGAACCCGCGACCTCTCGATCATGAGCCGAGCACCTTATCCGCTAGGCCACACCGGCTTACCATGATAAGAAATGACTGTTATCTATAAACAGAACAATAATAAAGTAATAACTTTGTAATCTATGAATAAAACAATGATAAAGTAATGACAAAGAAATGACTGTTTAATCCACAAATAGAACAATAATAAAGTAATAATTGTGTAAATTATAAATAGAACCATGGTAACAAAGGACTGTTATCTATAAATAGAAAAATAATAAAGTAATGACTGTTTAATCTATAAATAGAAAAATCATAAAGTAATGACTGTGTAATCTATAAATAGAACAATAATAAAGAAATGACTGTATAATCTATAAATAGAACAATAATAAAGAAATGACTGTGTAAACTATAAATAGAGCAATAATAAAGAAATGACTGTGTAATCTATAAATAGAACAATAATAAAGAAATGACTGTGTAATCTATGAATAGAACAATGACAAAGAAATGACTGTGTAAACTATAAAAAGAACAATAATAAAGAAATGACCGTGCAATCTATGAATAGTTCAATAATAAGGAAATGACTGTGTATACTATAATTAGAGCAATAATTAAGAATTACTGTGTAAACTATAAATAGAACAATTATAAAGAAATGACTGTGTAATCCATAAATAGAATAATAATAAAGTATTGACTGTATAATCTATAAACAGAACAATAATAAAGCAATGACTGTGTAATCCATGAATAAAACAATGATAAAGAAATAATATACTATAAATAGAACAATAATAAAGTAATGACTGTATAATCTACAAACGTAGCTTTCAAAAAGCTTTTAAGTTGCAATCGAAATAGCATTAAATGTTCAAGATGTTGGTCACAAAGTCAGATGGCTTTATGTAAACAGGAATTACCTGTTTTTGAAATTTATCTAAAAAAGTTAGATCCTTTTATAGAATTATTTCTTCTGATGCAGCCATCTGTTTTACGCAGTTGTGAATTTTCCCGCTTAAATCTCTAAATCCTCATTTTTCCTTATTAGGAAAGTAGACACAACTTTTTTCCATTTTAGGAAAATCTCTCGGGTATTATCGTTAATTTTCGGAAATAAGTATTTTTTGTAGTGAGCAAATCATTTGTTTTTAAATTGTGATCATTTCCATAAGATTTATTTCTAGAAAACTCAATATTTAAAATAGAATTATGTGCTAATATTGTTTCTTAGTACTAAAGTATTACCCAACATGCCACGCTTATGGAGTTTGCACTACTGCTGTCGAGGCCGACGATATGTGTATATCTCCTTATATCCATTATAAGCAACTTGACACGTTAAATGCTGCATTGTTATTGAAAGATTTCGTTTTACAGATAATATGCTTCATAAAAATCTCTTTATCTGTTGGCATATTATTCATATATGTAAAGAATATGCTAAGATAAGAGTTAAAAGGAAACAGCCGCAACTCGCTAATCGAATTTGTATACAAAAAGACGTTAATACAAATATGAAGACTTATTGGTGGTGTACAAATAAAGGGAATAATAATATCTTCTGTGTAGCATGTAATGGTCGATTAATATTGATTCGTGTCATTTGCTTTGTGAATCGAGCCATGGTGGATTATTAATTCATGCCGTTTGAATCAAGCCATGGTCGGCCATTTGCTGTCCGAATAAAGCCATGGTCGATTGTGAATGATTCGTACCATATGTTTTGTGTGGCGGATCATGGTCGATTGTTTTTTATTCGTTCAATAAATTTCGTGTAGTGAGCCATGGTAGATTTTTATTGATTCGATCTATGTGCTTTGTGAAGCGAGCTATCTTGATTGATTTGTACCATAAGTTTTGTGTAGCAGGCCATGGTCAATTGTTATTTCGTACCATTTATTTTATGGCACCAGCCATGGTCGATTTGTGCCATCTGCATTGACGGCCTTGTTGAAACCTCCTTCAGAGAAGACATGGTCCTGAACCTCGGCCTCTTTGACCATTAGTCGGGACTCCTACGGATCAAGGATCTGAACTCGTTTCATGACCGGCAGAGCAATGTTTCCTCATTTTGATGTCGCTTTATACATTTTTTATACCATCATGTTTTTCAGCATTATTTTATGTGTTTCTATATTTTTATGATATCTCAATTTGAGACACTTTTTTTGTTTGCTTACTGTTTTTTTTTTTTTTTTTCTTTTTGTTTGTTTTTTTTTTTATTATTATTATTATTATTATTTATTTATTCATTTCGTTTTGTTTGTTTATTTTGGGGTTTTCATTTGTGGGTTTTTTTATGGTTTTTTTTTTTTTTTGTTTTTTTGTTTTTTGTTTTTTTGTTTTTTTGTTTTTTGATTTCTTTTTTCATATCATTACATTGTATACTGTATATTTCTGTCGTGACAGCTAAGTTAGCAAATTTTCTTTCTTCCTTTTGAAGCATTGATGTTATTGATTCTTACCACATGCGTTGATGTTATTTATTCTTACTACATGCGTTGATGTTATTGATTCTTACCACATGCGTTGATGTTTTTGATTCTTACCACATGCGTTGATGTTATTGATTCTTACCACATGCGTTGATGTTTTTGATTCTTACCACATGCGTTGATGTTCTTGATTCTTACCACATGCGTTGATGTTATTGATTCTTACCTCATGCGTTGATGTTATTGATTCTTGCCACATGCGTTGATGTTATTGATTCTTACCACATGCGTTGATGTTATTGATTCCTACCGCATGCGTTGATGTTATCGTTTCTTACCACATGCGTTGATGTTATTGATTCTTACCACAAGCGTTGATGTTATTGATTCTTACCATATGCGTTGATGTTATTGATTCTTACCATATGCATTGATGTTATTGATTCTTACCACATGCGTTGATGTTATTGATTCTTACCATATGCGTTGATGTTATTGATTCTTACCACGTGCGTTGATGTTATTGATTCTTACCACATGCGTTGATGTTATTGATTCTTACCATATGTGTTGATGTTATTGATTCTTACCATATGCGTTGCTGTTATTTATTCTTACCACATGCGTTGATGCTATTGATTCTTACCATGTGCGTTGATGTTATTGATTCTTACCACATGATGTTATTGATTCTTACCATATGCGCTAATGTTATCGATTCGTAGCATATTTTCATGTTATTGATTCATACCAAATGCTTTTATAATATTGATTCGTACTTTATTTTCTATGTAATTGATTTGTACTTTATGCTTTGATGTTATTGATTCGTACCATATGCTAATATGTTATCAATTCGTACCATATGGTTTGATTTTATTGATTTTACCATATGCCTTGATGTTATCGATTCGTGCCATATGCTTTGATGTTATATATTCGTGTAATATGGTTTGATGCTATTGATTCATACCATATGCTTTGATTTTATGATTATCATGTATTATGTGCATGTCCTTGGTGATTTGTGTCATACAGCTTTGTCAGATGTCTTCTCTTGTTATCATGTTTTATGTGCATGTCCTTGGTGGTTTGTGTCATACAGCCTGGTCAGATGTCATCTGTCTTCTCTTGTTATCATGTTTTATGTGCATGTCCTTGGTGGTTTGTGTCATACAGCCTGGTCAGATGTCTTCTGTTTTCTCTTAATATCATGTTTTATGTGCATGTCCTTGGTGGTTTGTGTCATACAGCTTTGTCAGATGTCATCTGTCTTCTCTTGTTATCATGTTTTGTATGCATGTCCTTGGTGGTTTGTGTCATACAGCCTGGTCAGATGTCTTCTGTCTTCTCTGTACTATGTTTAGATGTTATCGATTCGTAGTATAATGCTTTGATAGTAATTTCACTAGTATACCTTTACCTTTCTATGGGATCCCGTAACATAACAATCAACTTAATACTGGGTAAAATGTGCTTCATGAGATCGGGAGATGTATATTGTGGCTCACTCCAGCTCAAATTGTTTTGAGGTATATATTTCCACTGAGTTTGGTCCCAGAAATCCATGGGATCAGCACTTCCTATTAATATTAAAATGAACGATTCAAGTGTTTTCAAACTATGATTATTCAATGAATTAATTATAAATAGATGAGACCAGAAAACTACTAACTGGTTGATTAAAGATTGGGATTTTAAATTTCAGCAATCTTTCTGTCATATTGCGATTTGGGAACAGGAGGTAGTCAAACTCTTAAACACACTATTGCAGTTTGAGCATAGAACACGAATCATCTAGAGGACCTCCACATTTAGTGATACAACTGATGAATCCTCACAGATAACTGTAGAATCTGATGACTCCTCACAGATAACTGTAGAATCTAATCATGTCTCCTGTGCCATTTTGATTTAAATATTTTTGAAACAATACTTTGTCAGTTTTTAAAAGACAATACATAACAAATCGTAATGAAACAGTATTGTGATGTTTTGGCGTTTTACATTTTGTGTAAGCATTGCTTTTTTTTTAATTGTATTCCAAAATAATCGCTATGATGTGTTTGACATAAGTGAAATACACTACCTGTTACTTTATCAGAATAAAGAGTATGGTTTTCATTGGACACTTTCTTCTCAGATAGACGTCTAGCATCAAATAATTTCGTATACTGATCAAACAACATTATTGGATGTCTTTTACTATCTGCAATGATAATGATAATTATTACATAATAATGATGATATGTTCCTTACCTTATGTCTTTATTTTGTCAGTGATTGATTTGTCTATGCCGGAGTAACTCTTTATGCACTGTCTAAATGATACTCATAGGAATATGATCTTATTGTTCTCTGATGACCGTGTCTCTGCTTTCAATTGTGTGTGTGTGTGTGTGTGTGTGTGTGTGTGTGTGTGTGTGTGTGTGTGTGTGTGTGTGTGTGTGTGTGTGTGTGTGTGTGTGTGTGTGTGTGTGTGTGTGTGTGTGCATGCGTGCATGTATAGGTGTGTTTATGTGCGCGATATTATGGAACATGGAAATTTCTTTGTATTTTGCAGCTATATGTCTTGATCATGAATTGATTTTTACGTAACTCGCTTCTACTTGTAAGTGAATCAAATAACAGGAAACGTTCTTGCATTGAACCTACTCATAAAATACAGGGTTTATACCTGATGTTGCCTATCATGTGTACCTTAGCCAATTAATTATTTGATTATTTCATTACAGTTAAATAAATTTTTCCAACAAAGGTAACTCTTAATTCCAGACTTTTACCCGCTTTCTGTGGTGAATTGCTTATGAATTATGAAATTAAATGCTTTGCCAAAAGACAAAACACGAGCACACTTTATCCAGCTTGCCATGCAGTATACATAATAATTAATTACCACGCAGTTACATGGATTTAACCAATTACAATAAATATTTGCAACAACATAATGACGACATAATGGTGTAAACTTTTCTTTGCTACTCTTCGACCGCTAGAGTTGTGCCTGATGGTTGGTTTTCTCTAGCGTGCAACTCATGTAGACAAACATCCTGAATAAAAAATGTTATATACAAAGAAGTCATTCAGACAGTCCAATGTTTATCTTTGTGCAATTAAGCAAACAATAAATGTATAAAGGGGCTTAGCTTCAGTTAATAAATTATAGTTCAGTCAATATCATAAACATACAATTTTTATTATTAATGTTTTTGACTTTTTTCATAAGATTGACGTCATCTCAGTAGTCTAACATTACGAAACTGAAGGACATACAAAATCAGTAAAGAAAAAATAAACAGACAGCAAACAAAACAGCTTCCCCCATTGTGGACAGGAAAATCCATACAAATACCTGGGTAAAATATCTTTATCTTTAAGGGGTAGGGTAAGAAAAAAAAGGAGTTACTGGCTCAGTTATGTGGCAGAAGTCACAATGGAGCTATGCAATACATGAATATAAATAATATACTAGCACATATAACACATTACAAAAATATTTGATTGTAGTGCTGTTACGATACCGACTTAGGACGGTCATTTAATTTGACAAACGCCAAACAAATGGTGTGGTTAACCGGTTTACGGGCCCACCTTCCCACTCACCGAAACAGCAGAACAATCAAAGGACGTACATTTAAAAATCTATAATCCTCCATGTAAAGAACAAGGGTCAACAGGTATTGCATACTGAGAGGTCATATTCACGTGAACCAGAATTGACGGAACTACATTTTACTGCAGTACTATTTCGTCTCTTTGCAGACCTAAACAAATACAGCCGAGATTATCGAATACAAACATGGCGACTTAGTTTCGTTGACAAATGGTTTAAAAGGGAAAATTCCGCTAGATTCTAAATTACATGGATTGTGTGTCGCAATAACTCACGGATTCTACCTTCCTCTCTGATGTATCCTCAAATTCCGAGTAGAACTTCTCCTTAATTGCACATTCAAACAGTTCAATTCACCCTATATTTCACGGAGCTGGGTTTCTATCCACGGATGCACTCATTTAATTTGAATATGCCATTTTGTTCACAATCAGAAAATTAAATCTTACACATATACATGTACATATATACTTGCACTGCATTGTTCAAAGTTGACTCAAAGGACCACATGTATAGATGTGACATCAGAGCTTGATGACATCAAACCATCAGGGTTGGGATATATCTGTCCATCACTGATAGTAGTGATAGATTCTATTAATCTACTTTTTAGAATATGTAAATCTCCAAAAGGGAGTGAGATCAAATGCCCAAGGAGAGTAAGCATCGCCTGCTTGCTAGAAACACACGTCACATGTGTCCAGTAAAACTTGTCGTATCCGGTAACATCCAAATATAGGTGTCAAATTTGATGTTCAAAAAAGGTCGGGAAAAGTTTCAATTCAGAATATCAATCAACGTTCTGGATAAAGAGGTATTATATTTCAGTACCTCTGTCTGACCTGAAATTGTGCTGTGAAAAACAGTAATAATACACGCACATATGGTGCACCAAAACAATACACGCATATAAGTTCTGATATCTATCATATTGGTCAACATTCTATTGACCATACAACGTCATTGGCGGATTGGGTACCATCTATATATCACTGTCTGAGCAGCTTAATGTTTTGTCTTCAAAACAAAATAAGTTATAGATATTTGACCGTATTAACTCTGATATGAATACGCCATATACAGGCAATGGTGGGATATTGTATTACAATAATTAGCAGTTCTGTAATGCTGAAATTGACAACGTCACGTTAGTCATAAATTGAGGTGTTTAGGTGGCCATTGATATGGTTGGACAACCTGATATCTGCGGGTAGGATAGTTTATATCTGGGGTTTCCTTTACTTCCAGTTCACTTGGATATATAGCGCTAAAGTAGTATATAAGCATGTATTGCTTATTGGATGAGGTGCTTGGCCCATGATCGAGAAGTCCTGAGTTCGATTCCTGCCGTGGGAGAACGGGTGTTCTCTCTTTCAAATGAAACATTGAAAACCTAGATAGACGTGGCATGTAAAAGATCCTCACTGCTTCGTGTTGGTCCGTTGCAAAGCTATAACATACTATGTAATGCATCAGTCAGACGCCTTCACCATGTACGTGAAATAATCTTGGAGTTATGTAAAACAACAATCAATAATATTAAGAAACGTAATATGCGAGTAAAGGATTATTAATTAAAAGCATGTTGTTTATGAGTTTTAAGGGTGAACAGTAGGGCTAATTGTTTGAGGAATGACTGAATGAATTCAGCTTGTTATGAGTAAAAAATACATCAACGAGAAGTGGGGCACAGTTTGAAATGCAAACCATTGCTTAGAAAAACCTTCCCACATGAAACACCAAAGAACAATGACTATGGGTATGGTTGGATACTTAGTCCATATGGACTGATTATACTTCTTTTATACTAGTATTCAGGAGATGCTTACTCCTCCGGACACCTGGATTACGTCTGAAGTTCAGGGGTCCGTGAATGGCCGCTGTGGTACATTGTTGTCGGTACTAAAGTCACGTGACACCAGTTACCTTCGTATGTTGCATTAATGTCACAGTTATTGCCTTTGTAGTGTGGAGCTCGCAGAAAAGGGCTTGACTTGAATGTTATTCTTTTTCCTGATGTTAAGGGGCAATGACACTTTCTACAGTGATGGTTCACATTCATTTATACATACAATGGTGAGTTATTTTGTTTATTCTGTATGTAAGGGCATTCATGGTCGGTGTTGCTAGGCACTCAGGAGATGCTTACTCGTCCCGTGCACGTGGTCTTACGTCTGAATATCAGGGGCCCGTGAATGTCCACTGTCGCACATTGTTAGTACCATAATCACTTGACACAAGTTACTTTCGTATTTTTAATCGTAGATCAGCACTTGAATCATTAAATTTTACCATTATGGATCTATAAACCATTCAGCGGAATATATGATTAAAAATGACTTCTGTGTTTTCTAAACTAAGTCAACTAGAAGGACATGCGGACATGACCTTTAATACTGTAAATGTATTTATATTAAATATAACAAATGTTACTCCAATATGTCCATTACGTACAAATACAAGGGAAATAAAAACCTTCATGAGGTAACATTTATCAAAATTTACTCTCACCTTTAAAAGACTACAACTACATGTAAATATGACATTTCTTCCATTACAAAGGCAACGAAGGATGAGGGACAAACGGATCGTCAATGGATCATTGTGTTATTCTTTAATTGTATAATATTGTAAAATATAGTAACAAAACTGTAGACAAAGTAATCTTATCGATGTCTGTGCATTTTGTAAATAGTTAGAATAAACCACTTTTTGACGTTCGCATAATTATAATTTGACAACAATGACCTATAATAATTCTCAAAATGAAAGCGGCGTATTCATTATTGTGTTTTCATACAGTATGTGTAGATGGATATAACAGTAGATGTCATACAGTATTAATTGATGTAGTTTTGCTACTTGCTATCAGGGATATTGTGTATGTCTGTTACAGTAGATGTCATACAGTATTAATTGATGTAGTTTGCTACTTGCTATCAGGAATATTGTGTATGTCTGTTACAGTAGATGTCATACAGTATTAATTGATGTAGTTTTGCTACTTGCTATCAGGGATATTGTGTATGTCTGTTAAAGTAGATGTCATACAGTATTAATTGATGTAGTTTGCTACTTGCTGTCAGGGATATTGTGTATGTCTGTTACAGTAGATGTCATACAGTATTAATTGATGTAGTTTTGCTACTTGCTATCTGGGATATTGTGTATGTCTGTTAAAGTAGATGGCATACAGTATTAATTGATGTAGTTTTGCTACTTGCTATCAGGGATATTGTGTATGTCTGTTACAGTAGATGTCATACAGTATTAATTGATGTAGTTTTGCTACTTGCTATCAGGGATATTGTGTATGTCTGTTAAAGTAGATGTCATACAGTATTAATTGATGTAGTTTCCTACTTGCTATCAGGGATATTGTGTATGTCTGTTACAGTAGATGTCATACAGTATTACTTGATGTAGTTTTGCTACTTGCTATCAGGGATATTGTGTATGTCTGTTAAAGTAGATGTCATACAGTATTAATTGATGTAGTTTTACTACTTGCTATCTGGGATATTGTGTATGTCTGTTACAGTAGATGTCATACAGTATAATTGATGTAGTTTTGCTACTTGCTATCAGGGATATTGTGTATGTCTCTTACAGTAGATGTCATACAGTATTAATTGATGTAGTTTTGCTACTTGCTATCAGGAATATTGTGTATGTCTCTTACAGTAGATGTCATACAGAATAATTGATGTAGTTTTGCTACTTGCTATCAGGGATATTGTGTATGTCTGTTACAGTAGATGTCATACAGTATTAATTGATGTAGTTTTGCTACTTGCTATCAGGGATATTGTGTATGTCTGTTACAGTAGATGTCATACAGTATTAATTGATGTAATTTTGCTACTTGCTATCAGGGATATTGTGTATGTCTGTTACAGTAGATATCATACAGTATTAATTGATGTAGTTTTGCTACTTGCTATCAGGGATTATGAGTATGTCTCTTACAGTAGATGTCATATAGTATTAATTGATGTAGTTTGCTACTTGCCATCCGGGATATTGTGTATGTCTGTTACAGTAGATGTCATAAAGTATAATTGATGCAGTTTTGCTACTTGCTGTCAGGGATATTGTGTATGTCTGTTACAGTAGATGTCATACAGTATTAATTGATGTAGTTTTGCTACTTGCTATCAGGGATATTGTGTATGTCTGTTACAGTAGATGTCATATAGTATTAATTGATGTAGTTTTGCTACTTGCTATCAGGGATATTGTATTGATGTAGTTTTGCTACTTGCTATCAGGGATATTGTGTATGTCTGTTACAGTAGATGTCATATAGTATTAATTGATGTAGTTTTACTACTTGCTATCAGGGATATTGTGTATGTCTGTTACAGTAGATGTCATACAGTATTAATTGATGTAGGTATGCTACTTGCTATCAGGGATATTGTGTATGTCTGTTACAGTAGATGTCATACTGTATTAATTGATGTAGTTTTGCTACTTGCTATCAGGGATATTGTGTATGTCTGTTACAGTAGATGTCATACAGTATTAATTGATGTAGTTTTCCTACTTGCTATCAGGGATATTGTGTATGTCTGTTACAGTAGTATAGGTTTCAGTTTGATGGTTATGATTATGATGATTATTTATATACTTACTGGCAGTTATCTTGAAAGTACCTGCAATGGACAGTGCAACAACAACTACATTAATGTTCGTTTTATTATCAATGAATTTAGAGGTATGTCAAAAAATAAATTGATCATGTAATGCGTATGTAGGATACAGTTTACTCCATTAAATTTTATTAGATTTAGATATTCTATATTTATTTGAGAACAGCACTCATACCTTTTCCATATCTTTTCCAAGTCCAGTACCAAGTTTCTTTATGTATTATTCCTTTATTCGGTATGATTTGTGGATGTTTAATCAAACGACTAAATAAGTCTGTCGTTCCTGACTTGCACACTCCGAATATATGGAAATAAGGCAAACATCGCAAGTCGAGTGTTCTGTTGTTTCCATGATAATAGCATGGGTTTTTGAACTCTTTTAAAAATTTTGGAGGTTCCTTGTAAAATAAAATAGGAAATGCAAATAAAAAGTTTAAGAATCGAATATCTAAAAACAACAGTCATTCAATAAGCAAATAGAATATCATTTTCCTTTGTTTTTTAACTTAGGTTAACCCCACATTATTTCTTGAAGTTTACCCTTTCTAACACTGACTAGTGTTCAATGCTTCTGTACTGACTCAAATTATACACTTCAAATTCATTATGACAAAACTTGTATATTATTCCAAAAGTAAGTAGTGTCTCTTCCATATACAGCTCTGTCATTAGATTGGTTCTTTTGGGTTTTACTTTTAGTTTTATTTGGTAATTAGATTTTTTAGTAATTATGTTTTGTGCCTCTGACACCTTCTACACATTGAACTTCCACTTTCTAGATATTGTCCCCTTGTTTTTCCAATTTTTACATATTCTAGATCTGCAAGCTACATATAAATGTTTTACCATCTTGTCTCCCACTCTAAGATTGTTTATCATCTTGTCTCCCACTCTAAGATGGTTTATCATCTTGTCTCCCACTCTAAGATAGTTTATCATCTTGTCTCCCACTCTAAGATAGTTTATCATCTTGTCTCCCACTCTAAGATGGTTTATCATCTTGTCTCCCACTCTAAGATGGTTTATCATCTTGTCTCCCACCTTAAGTTAGTTTTCATCTTGTCTCCTAATCTAAGATAGTTTATCATCTTGTCTCCCACTCTAAGATAGTTTATCATCTTGTCTCCTAATCTAAGATATTTTATCATCTTGTCTCCCACTCTAAGATAGTTTATTATCTTGTCTCCCACTCTAAGATGGTTTATCATCTTGTCTCCTAATCAAAGATACTTTATAATCTTGTCTCCCACTTTAGAATGGTTTATCATCTTGTCTCCCACTTTAAGTTAGTTTTCATCTTGTCTCCTAATCTAAGATAGTTTATCATCTTGTCTCCCACTCTAAGATGGTTTATCATCTTGTCTCCCACTCTAAGATAGTTTATCATCTTGTCTCCCACTCTAAGATAGTTTATCATCTTGTCTCCTACTCTAAGATGGTTTATCATCTTGTCTCCCACTCTAAGATAGTTTATCATCTTGTCTCACACTCTAAGATAGTTTATCATTTTGTCTCCCACTCTAAGATAGTTTATTATCTTGTCTCCCACTCTAAGATAGTTTATCATCTTGTCTCCCACTCTATGATGGTTTATCACCTTGTCTCCCACTCTAAGATAGTTTATCATCTTGTCTCCTACTCTTAGATAGTTTATCATCTTGTCTCCCAATCAAAAATAGTTTATCATCTTATCTCCCAGTCTGTACTTTGAAAGTTGGTTGGTTGATAGGGGATTTAATACGCGTTCAACAATTTTTCAGTCACATCGTGACATGGAGACAGGAGGCTACCAACCTCTGGAAATCGAATCCAGATTCCCTGCAACGCAAACCAAGTGTTATCCACTACCCCACGCTTACCACCTGTCCTTTGTAGGAGACAGTATAAACTGAAGCCCGACTTCACGTGTATGTTGGTACTGAAAAGACCTCTTACTTCTTTTTGTGGCCCCATTGCATAGTTAAATTGTTATTGGTTATACACCACAGATAGGCGTCGTCAATACTAAACGCCAAACTAAACAAAAAATCTCTGGTATATACGAGAAATTCTGTTTGGCGGCAAACAATAAAGAGATCTGTGACATATACGAGAAATTCTCTGTAGAGAAAAACAATAAAAACAATAAAAAGAAATCTTTGAATTTAAAGTTCCGTTAAAAGTCTAATGCAATCACAAAAGAAAACAGAAGATAATATTACTGTAACACAGATGTAGAAATCGAAAGTAACGTGTTACATACAAAGGTATTGTAATCTCATTCTAATTATTGTAATCGATTGCATGAATGTAAATAGCCAGAACGGATTGTCATCCGAGCAGAAATCTTATCTTAAATCTGTTCCCTAGGGAAAGTATTTAGCGTGGATCGACTCCTCTTGGTTTTTTTTCAATAATTATTATTTTTTAATGTTTAGTTATTAAATCATTTACCTTACAAAGAAGGTCATCAGCATACCACCTACGCCTTGTGGGACTACAGTCGTATTGTGGTTTGCGAGGAGGTGATGAAGATTGTTTCGGATTCGTTGTTCCATTCACTGCATTGTACTGTGCGATGTAGTGTATATGAGATAGAATAATTTTCGAGTTCCAGTGAAAATCAATAGGAACCCAGTAGAAAAAGAAGAGACAGATGATTACGGAGATCAGCAGGAATACGAAAGTTTGATGATAGCTGAAATACGAAAAAAAAAATTTTGATAATTTTACAAGCAAAATACTTGATGTTAGAAACGTTTGTTTGTAATATTAATCACCGAAGTCCGTATATGACATTGTATGTCTATAGGTTACTGTAATTTGTTTCTTTTTCACACAGCTGCAGGATTATTTCACCAATATTGTAGCGGCCAGTAAACTCTTGCCCGAGAGAAGACCACCAACCTTTTAAAAGCATAGAACCAGACATTTCCAATTATTCGAACCTTAATTTGAACAAGTGAGAGTCATCAGTAAATTTAGACATGCTGTTTTATTAAATTGTACTTAATTGATCATGGTTTAAGTGCTACACCTAGGTAATTTCAGTGATACGGTGGCGACAGATTCTGGCCTGTGGTTAAGGCCTGTCCTCCGCAGATATTCTGTGGCCAGTCATCATCTGGTTGACACAGACAAAATGTTTTCCTTTGTTGATTGTATGGCCAGAATCCACGAGAATGAAACAGAATTTATTCCCACAACCACACACGCTCAACAGGAATCTGGCAATACGCGTTGGGTATCTGGCAGCAATACCCATGAGTGATTATGAGAGTATACCCGGAATATATGGATTAGAAACACAGCAGACTAACGCGTCTATAGATTACCATGTCGATTATTTATGGCAAAGATTTTCCAGTCATAGCCTATTGACATAAGGCCAAGATGCAGATGTATCATCTGTGAGATCGACCTTTGTATTTGGCCTTTTTCGTTTGACGATTGACGTTGGGATAAATGTATAATATCACCACTTGTTAAATACTCAGATAATAGCATATTTGATGAAAATTACGTACCATTATATTCTCATCAGTGATTAAAATAAATTTAAGAATGTATATACGAGATACGAATCTTAGTTGAAGATTAAAAATAAAAAACGAAGAAGTACCGAAGGGTAAACATTATCTCATAGTCCAACGAATTAAAAAGGCAATATCGTGAATAGTGTCAGACAAATGCGAACCCCGATAAAATCGAGATGAGACCAGGTGCCCGGGAGGAGTAAGCGTTCCCTGGTTGCATTCAACACCCATCGCAAAAGTCTGCAGAAACCTTTCAAGTCGAGGAGGTAAATACATAAATATACACGCACAAACACACGAAGGAGATCAGATCACGAAGTCAAATTTTCCATTCAAGGCAAGAAAAGCTGCCTAACTGATATATATATATATATTATGTCAAATCAAGTATAGTCAAAAAGTTAAGGCCCCAAAATATCGGTTAACATTCTTGAAAGAGAAATCTGAAATTGCACTAGATCCCTATATCGACCATAGAACTTCCTCAGTGACAATTTCAAACGTTCCTCAATATATACTTGTGAGAGTAGTTTCGTAGCAAGAACCTCGCTCTCAAGACGAAATTTTCGTATTTAGAGCATGTCCTGGCATAGCGTATAAGTTGTGAAATGAAGACGCCATATGCGGGAGAGGAAGGTATGTTCCTACTCAGAAAAGGGAAATTGGTAATAATGAAATTGAAATCGTCACGTTTGTCAGAGAGAGAGGTTACTAATGAACCATCGTCACTAATTGATAGGAGTATATCGAGGTATGAAGCAGAAGATGTGCTCTCTGTTGTATCTTTTATCTCGAGTTCCTTTGGATATATGATGTTGAGGTGATCCTTGAATCATCGATGTATCTGTATGTAAAGTTGAACTGAGAATTGCTAATTGTTTATTGCCTTTAGAGAGCAGAGACTGTATGAATTCTGCTTCGTAAGAGTAGAAAAATATGTCAGCCAGAAGAGGCGCGCAATTTGTACCCATAGGAATGCCAACAATCTGTTGGAACACTTTCCCACCAAATATCACAAAAATATTATCTATAGAAATTCTAACATTTGGATGATCTCTTTTTCTGTATATTTGCTGCTGGAATCAGACTGTTCCTTTACAAAATATGTGTCGCTGTGGCCTAAAACGAGGTACTTATACCTTACTGATTCCTTTTTTGTAAAGGAAGGCGTATTGAATAAATGATGGTATTCTGTTCTTCAGTTTTTGATGAGGAATGGTTGTATAAAGAGACGAAAATGCTAGTGATATTATTGAAAATAGGAGATTTTAAGTGTTCTAGACGTTCCTTGGGATTCTTTAGGATCCACATCTGATTGATTTCACTTCTCGAGTAAGCAGTAGAGCAGTATGTTTGAAGACAATATTTGATTTTTGTTAGAATTTTGGTGAGTAACATGGAAAGAGGCTTGGTGGAACACTTGGAAGATCCAGCTATGAATCGATGCTTATATGGAGTTTTATGCATCTTTGGAATCCGAAAAAGGTATGGTAGCTCGAGATCAGATTCATATGTAGTAATACCGAATGAACTGAGAACTGACTTGTGATTATCCAATACCTCTGAAGGAGACAGATTTGTAACTGTGTAAGTTAGAAAACTAGGCGTTAAATGAAGACCAAGCTCTTCTAAAACATTTAATATAACACGCCTAGCATACGAAAGTGTAATTGTTAGCTGCCTTTTCTGCGTGAACAATAATGAAATTTTCGTTAAGTAGAGAAAGTTCTCTAACGACATTGGAGTCACGAAATTAAGAACGGTATTTGCTCATGAAAAAAATGCGAAGTCTTCGAACTCTTTTCTTTAGCAGACTTCTGATCGATTTCAGCCATTCAGAAAGAGTGTCTAATTCGACCCTCTCTCTCTTAGCCCAACGTCTGGCATACTCTTCACATGAGTTCATAATGATACCAAAATTTTGACGCCATGTAAATGACTATGGCTCTCTATATTTTGGGCCTTTACTTTAAAGATCTCTAAGTTTTTCATTGCCAACAATATCAAGATCTCCTGTCACAGCATGACCACATGGATTATATTTAAACTCAGAAGGGGCACATGACACTCTATAGGGTTATGAAAGTCTTTCACGTCTACACATTTCAAATTTTTTTTATAGTTAAAGATTTTGGAAGCAACTGTTTGTGTATATTCATAGGAAATACACGGCGATTCCCTCATTTTGAAATTTGGAGGGATATCACCTTTAACAGACTTATGATTTAAAATGTTACTTAAATTAAGAGCGTCAGTTCCCTTATTTGCAAAAACCACTTTTAGGAGTGCCAGATTCGGTAAAATGTAGGGTTTCTCGCGGATTCATACAACTCGTGTAGTTTTTGTAAAGGTAGCGAATAAAGCTTAATTCTAATATAATGAGGACCTAAAATTGGATTGATAAATGGTAAAAGGCCATCAGGAGACGTTATGGTTCTCAGGTCTATTCTACTTTCGTTTACCATGATTTCGACGTCTTCTTAGCGTATTATCAAACAAACGCATGACACTTACTGACCGACATCCAGGACTTTTAAGATATTAGACTCCGAATCCAACGTTCAATGGTTCAGTTCCTCCCCTTTATTTGTAGAATGTGCATAGAGACAACGATCTATCTTTTTTTTAAAATTTAGCTACATGTGTGATATACCGCATTTTTCTTTTCCATAATTCTTCATACCAGTCGAAGAATAAAGGAAACGATCTGCAACTTATTGTAGATGACATCATATCAAATGGTCATACGCTAATTATCATAAGAGACAGAAATCATAACGCATAATCGTATGCAGAAGCGCATCTTCGCTAGCCAAGGTCTCGATTCGCTTCTCTCTTCTCCCGAGAGAAGCGAGTAGAGACCTTGGCTAGCGAAGATGGCAGAAGCGTAGAACATGTGACGGATATGGATGTGGACATAGGTGCTGATGGTCATTTTACTACTGCAGAAGCGTAGAACATGTGACGGATATGAATGTGGACATAGGTACTGATGGTCATTTTACTACTGCAGAAGCGTAGAACATGTGACGGATATGAATGTGGACATAGGTACTGATGGTCATTTTACTACTGCAGAAGCGTAGAAAATGTGACGGATATGGATGTGGACATAGGTACTGATGGTCATTTTACTACTGCAGAAGCGTAGAACATGTGATGGATATGGATGTGGACATAGGTACTGATGGTCATTTTACTACTGCAGAAGCGTAGAACATGTAACGGATATGGATGTGGACATAGGTACTAATGGTCATTTTACTACTTCAGAACTTTGTTATTTAGAAATCAAAGGTGTAACTCTAAAGATTATCGCCATGAATCTCATTTCTAGAAGTTTGGACAATTTACTATAATTCCGGGCACTACTATCTACGCAGACTGACAGATTGCAAACTCAAACAAAAACTAGAATAGCCTTTCACCTCAAAACGTAGGCACATTTCCTATGTAAGACATAATGATCTCTAAAATGATTAGGTGATATTATACAATAGATGATGTAATATATTAATATATCTTAAATCTAAAAGAATTTCCAATTTCTGATTGACATTTTTCTTCACTTTGGCTTTTTAACCTCAAACTTAATAGGGATCTTTCTCTCGTTGTATTAAAACTACATGTGAATAGGAACCCAATACGACTACATTTGCGACTTCTAAAGTGTCTAGAGGTTTTCCATTTTCTATAATTACCTTTAGTGACTTTTAACTCTGCCCTTTCGTCTCTACATTCAAGGGGGATCTTTCTCTCCTTATACTAAATATGTAATGCGAGGTATGAATCCAACAGGACGAAAACTGTGACTTCTAGAGTGTCTATAAGGTATCGTTGCAGACACAAGTACGCACCTACACAATCCCTCTTACAACGTTGGAATATTTCTCTCATGCATAGTTCTGTCCTTGTATAAGTTCTTCTACTATTTTTTCTACTCTTACTTTAGGTCAATTTAGTCTGCTGTTTACATATTTATGGTTTTGATTTACACAGTCTCACCCCTGAGCATCACTGAAGAGACATTAGTTGTTGAAATGGTCATTAGAGACCTAAATTGATACAAAGTCATACGCACATTGATAGTACGATTCTGCTATATATATATAAATTTGCAAGCTTGGAGGATCATTTATAGATTTTAAATGTGTGTCCTATAATTACACTGCTTTTGTGGTGAGTGGGATGGTGGGCCCGTAAACCGTTTAACCATACCAATTAATTGACTACTGTCATATCAACTGACCGACCTAAGTCGGTGTTGTAACTGCAGTGTGATCGAAAGTTTTTGTTATGTTCTTATGCGCTTTTTTCAAATAATACACTATCAACAGTGCATCTCTTTGATGTCTTCTATCATACGGCTGCGTTAGATGCATTTGTCTTTTCCTTTACACAGGACTATCACATTTTGTTCAAAATAGTATTATTAGTATTATTCCCAATCGCAGAAGTAGGGATTTACTAGAAAACGGCACAGACGTAGTCACATATGGTCTGAGGAATATTGACTTAAGGCATGATATCTCATTTTCTTGTGATAGTAACTTTTCTTCCAGGAGTTTTCCTCGATATATAAAGGAACGATCCTCAGATGAAGTTCGAGCATACCGGATCTTTTCAGACACATGAACATCATACGCACGTGATAAAGGAATGTTACTACGTTTGTCATAAAGTAAAATAGAAAACAGAAGACATCTGACAAAGCTGTATGACACAAATCACCAAGGACATGCACATAAACGTGATAATAGTAGAATGTACACGGAAAAACGACATTGCAAAAATTACGCTGCAGTTATGATACCGACTTAGGACGGTCAATTGAGATTTATAAATAATCCTCCATGTAAAGAACAAGGGTCAACAGGTATCGCATATTGAGAGGTCATAAAAATATAAACACGTAAGGTATTGTAAAACACATAATGATATAAAAATATATGCAACATCATCATGATAAGCCGTGCTCTGCCAGTCTGAAAGCGAGCTATGACCCTAGATCTGTAGGAGTCCTGACTAACAGTCAAGGGGACGAGGTTCAGGACCATGTCTCCTCTGAAAGAGATTTGGACAAGGCCCGTCATATAGTCCCCACCGCCCTGTTAGTCAGCGTGCAACGTTCAAGTAAAAGTATGCATAAGGCTGTAGAGGGGCAAAATACAAGACCTACAGTCTTTTTGATGATCTCAATGTCATATTGTCTATTTAGAAAACGTTTGACTATTTTATTGCATGATAAAATAACGTTATCGGAGCCTTTTACTTTCCTTAGTTTATATACGAGATCACCGTAAAAATGAGGATGGGAAATTCCATTGGATACATACTGTTGAAAAGAAACATTTCCAAATTTAGATAGAAGTTCTGAATAAGATCTGAAGAATTTGCCGAATGTAAATTTCGTTTATGAAAGTCCAAAACATCGGTGCAGCCTCTGACAAATCGAACTAATTGAGATATATAGATACCATATGATGGGAGTCGAGGGACATCGCCATCCAAGTAAGGAAAATTTACAAAAGGAAATCCAAAATCCTCATGTTTATCATAAATATTAGTATATATTAGGTGGTTGATAATTTTGATGTTCAAATCTAAGAAAGGTGTAGATTTATCTCAAGTATTAGCTTTGTTCAATTTGAGATCTGGTGGATATATTTCTGATATAAATTGTTCGAATTCAGGGTTGTCGATAACCAAAATGTCATCCAGATATCTGCAACGGTACTATCGAAACGTCTGTTCTAACTGAAATAAAAGATCATATTATCAAATATTGTGATGTCGCATTTCATAATAGTAACATCAATTACTATTGGTCGATTAAAAATTTTCATGAAGTTATAGACAAACTTCTTTCGCTAAATTTCAAAGCGACTCAAATTTCTACATTTGATTTTTCTACACTTTATACATCTCTGCCTCATGATTTGATTAAAAGCAAGTTGCTGTCTCTAATACAATGGTGTTTTCACAGAGAATCTAAAACGTACATATGTACTTCCAATAACTCTGGATTCTTTTCCAACAAACAATATACTTCATATAAATACTGGACTTGCAAGGAATTATGTAAAGCACTAGATTTTCTCATGAATAATATTTTTGTGCAATTTGATGTCAAGATATATCAACAAATAGTTGGGATTCCTATGGGTACTAACTGCGCGCCTCTGATAGCAAATTTATTTCTTTATTGTTATGAGAGGGATTTTATGGTTTCTATTCAAAAATCAAAACGTTTTGACCTCATTGACAAATATAATAATACTGCAATTTTTAAATGTACGTCTTTTGATTGTTCTGCTGTTACGGTGAGTGGGAAGGTGGGCCCGTAAACCGGTTAACCACACCATTTGTTTGGCTTTTGTCAAATTAAATGACCGTCCTAAGTCGGTATCGTAATTGCACTACAATCTAATATTTTTGTAATGTGTTAAATGTTCTATTATATTATTTATATTCATGTATTGTATAGCTCCATGGTGACTTCTGCCACATAACTGAGCCGGTAACTCCTCTTTTTTCTTGCAGATATCTGGATGACATTTTGGTTATCGACAACCCTGAATTCGAACAATTTATATCAGAAATATATCCACCAGAGCTCAAATTGAATAAAGCTAATACTTGAGATAAATCTACACCTTTCTTAGATTTAAACATCAAAATTATCAACCACCTAATACCAAATTCTTCAGATCTTATTCAGAACTTCTATCTAAATTTGGAAATATTTCTTTTCAACACTATGTATCCAATGGAATCTCCAATCCTAATATTTACGGTGATCTCGTATATAAACTAAGGAAAGTAAAAGGCTCCGATAACGTTATTTTATCATGTAATAAAATAGTCAAACGTCTCCTAAATAGACAATATGATATTAAGATAATCAAAAAGAATGTCCAAACCTCTTTCAGAGGAGACATGGTCCTGAACCTCGTCCCCTCTGACTGTTAGTCGGGACTCCTACAGATCTAGGGTCTTAGCTCGCTTTCAGACTGGCAGAGCACGGTTTATCATGTTGATGTCGCATATATTTTTATACCATTATATGTTTTACAATACCTTACGTGTTTATATTTTTATGACCTCTAAATATGCGATACCTGTTGACCCTTGTTCTTTATATGGAGATTGATTTATAAATTTTTAAATGTACGTCCTTTGATTGTTCTGCTGTTAAGGTGAGTGGGAAGGTGGGCCCGTAAACCGGTTAACCACACCATTTGTTTGGCTTTTGTCTAATTAAATGACCGTCCTAAGTCGGTATTGTAATTGCACTACAATTAAACATTTTTGTAATGTGTTATATGTTCTAGTATATTATTTATATTCATGTATTGTATAGCTCCATGGTGACTTCTGCCACATAACTGAGCCAGTAACTCCTCTTTTTTGTTCCATAGGAATCCCAACTACTTGTTGATATATCTTGCCATCAAACTGCACAAAAATATTATTCATGAGAAAATCTAGTGCTTTACATAATTCCTTGCAAGTCCAGTATTTATATGAAGTGTATTGTTTGTTGGAAAAGAATCCGGAGTTATTGAAAGTACACATGTAAGTTTCTCTCTCTATGAAAACACCATTGTATAAGAGACAGCAACTTGCTTTTAATTAAATCATGAGGCAGAGATGTATAAATGGTAGAAAAATCGAATGTAGAAATTTGAGTCGCTTTGAAATTTAGTGAAAGAAGCTTGTCTATAACTTCATGAGAATTTTTAATTGACCAAAAGTAATTGATGTTACTATTATGAAATGCGACATCATAATATTTGATAATATGATCTTTTATAGCAGTTAGAGCAGACGTAATATGTTTCGATAGTACCGTAGTAGAGCAGTGGCTAGAATTAGATATGAAACGTGATTTATATGGACTTTTATGTAGTTTTGGGAGCCAATACATGGTTGGTAGATCAGATTTATCGGTTTTAATTTTGAAGTCGGACATGATCATGAGGTGATCATGCAAGGTGCTGTCTTTTGAGGTAGGGCTTTCCACATATGTATGAGTGGAATTTAATTCGTTTTTAAGTACTTCATTATAATATAGTTTTCAAACAACTATTATGTTATTACCTGCTTTATCAGCAGGAACAAAGACATATTTAGCATGTAGGTCAGCTATCCTCTTTTTAATAGAATTTGCCGTCAATGTATTAGGCTGTTGAAATAAATGCGGATTTTCCGTAAAGTTCTTAATACGGATATCGACAATTCTTAAAATCTCGTATTTCCAATCATTAAGAGCATGAACGTTTACCTGTTCTTCTTTACATCAACGTTTACAATATGTAGTTAAAGCATCTTCTATAACGTCACGGTATTTATTGAAATCTATCCTGGACGGTAACCTGTATTTAGGTCCTTTTCCAAAAAGGGTGCGCAATTCCTTGTCCGAAATAAAGTTTAGGTCACCAGTAATAACATGACCTGCCGGTAAGTATGTGCAAGATGTAGCTACATATGAAGCACATGAAATGAACTATGTAGTGTCTTTGATTTCCACTTCATTGAATATATTGTATGTACGCATGTATCTTGTAATTTATAGACAGTGCATTACCAATTTATGAATCAATCTCTGTGTCTTTAATAATAAGTAAAGTACATTATTACCTCTTTACATCAAGTATAACCTATCAATATAACAGATGTTACAATGATGAGTCCATCTCTTCTGACCGATTTTCCTTGCATGATTATTCATGTGGTAGTGATCATTTTCAACTCCCTTGTTATTGTACCGATAGTACATATAAAAGGGCCGTTTTGCCTATATTGGTTGTTTGCTTATTTCGAGAACATGAAGTTGCCGCCATTTCTACAGCTGAATTTTACTGTACATATTATCTTTCTTCTGAGTAATATATCTTCTTTTAAAGTATTGAAATCATACACCAACTAGTAGAATTCCGTTATTCATAGCTGAGCCAATCTAAAATTAGTTGTCAAATTCTGTCCTCATTTTATGCGCTCAAAATTAACAATGATGTTTTGGCAAAAAAAGAGAAAAGAAATACTACACAATACAAAATGGATAGAAAGAAACCACCAAAATATGCGTACTTTTACTTCAAATTACGTTTACATATTGGAAAATTCAATCGAAGCAGCTGACATAGATTAAGCAATTTCAATGCGATTTCCACATACAACTATAAATCACGCGAATATACACATTTTTGACATGTATGTAAACTAGGCCCATGAAAATTTCGTTACGTAATCTCGAAGAAATTTATATAAACATACAGGATATCGAAATTTACTTATTCCAGTTTTCGTAATCAAACTAGTTTTTCAACCAAACCTTAAAATGTGGTTTTGCTGTATATCTCTGTATATGTTTTAATTAGAAACCATCAGGTTAATAGCCGTTGTTGTACAGTAACCCAAAAGACGGGAATAATTGCATAAGCAATGCCTGGTCAAAAAAAAGAGAAATTCCTCAAACGTAAAAGGTATTACAACGCTTTAAAGACCATACTAGATTCAGTTACGGGGATACGGCCTATTGTATAACCAGACTCTTAATTTGTTATGGATGCTGATCGGATCAATGAAGTTACCGTTAATTTCATAACTGACTATCGTTCTCGCTACACATTAAGTTTTCAAAATCAATATCAGAAAGTTTTAGATATTTGTATAAACAATTTTAACCCAATATACATTGGGAAGCTGATAGTACATCATTACTTCATCTGTATAGGTTCCTGGTATGATCAAAGTTGGACTATGGCTGCATTGTTTTTGTCTACCAAAGTCAACGACTTCTAGATATCACATATCATCTGGACTTATATTTCTAAATCAGTACAAAGTCTTTTTACTTCTTCTTCTTCCAATTAGAAGCGTACTCAAAAGTTGAGCGTTATATTTCATGGTATAGTAAGGTTTTGTGTTTAGAACATAAATCATACTACGCACAAAAGTCCCTAAAGATGATGGCAGAGACGCAGCTGCTGCAATACATGATGATGACGTCCCTTTGTTTATTCGTTTACTGAATGTTTTATCAAAGGGCTAGATCTTTACTTAAAGGAGCATGGTCCGATTGAAGACGGGAAAAGTATAAAAAATGTAAACGGATTTCTTAAACGGCAATCGATTGTTAGTATATTATCTAAGATGTGTAAAAAGTGTCGTTACAAAATTCGATGTCGTTAACGAGATATGCCCGTTTTAAATTTGCAACATAACCAGGCCAACTTCTTGAATATTGACGAGATCAGTCAGAGGAAATCACGTGACAATGAAACTCGAACTTTACCCGATTCTAACATTTGTTCCACTTTTCTTTCTTTTTTTTTTTTTTTTTTTATTTTTTTTTTTGCCTTTGAGACTGTATATAGTTATTTTCTACCACACGTTTGCTTACATCTTGCTCGTTTTCCTCCATATGAACCATTTTTGTTGTTTTCTTTAGTGAATATCCGCGCACGCGCATGATTATGGGCGGAACATCGCCTTATTTGGGGAATAGATACCAGCCGAATTTAATTCGACTCAATTACCTTTATTCTACGAAAACATTGAGGGATTTAGTTTTGAATTTTGCAATTAACACAAAACTTATAATTTATGTAATACAGGAAAAATAAGATATTGTTGTAATTTTTTTCTTTTCATGCTAAAATTTCCCAGTCTCGGACTATGTCCCTTTAAAACACTTCGTATAAAACGAAATGAATATTAGAAGAACATATTGATTTTCGATTGTTATCGTGTTTCAAGATTCTTTTATATGTATAATTCACCCTAATCCAGATATTTTGAGGACTTTTAACAAACTTTTTCGTCATCAAACAATTCCGACGTTGTATCTTGTTGTCTGCTTGGATGCATGTTCATAACAATATCATAACTAATAAGTAATGATAAAGCGGATGCAGGCGATTGAAAGAAACCATATATAATCAAACATTTTAAGCGAAATATTCTATACAGATGTTAAACATCCCTTTTTAAAATGCATTTTAACACAATTTTTAATATGTGCATAGCATATACCATGAAAACTGGTCTTTCCAAAATATTTTAAGTCGCTATTTTTCTAAATATGATGCTGATTTGTATTTTTTTTTTTTTTTTTTTTTTGCCATCGTCATATGGATGCAATGTTTCCGAGCAGCACACAGCATTACGTTTACAGTAAGCCGGACATATAACTTATATAAAAAGAAAATAATGATTGAATTGAACGCTTCGCTTTTAACATCTGTCTACATACCGAGGGCTATTCTAATTGTTTGAAATAAAGACTTTACTTGCCCATATGACACATCGTTGTCTGACATATTGACTTCCATAATTCAGAATAGTTAGACCGTCTACATTACCACTTTGCAGTACTGTATTATTTATACCACTGACTATGACATATATCAATTGTGACTAGGGCTGTGCCGTTTCCTACTACTTCAAGATATATATATATATATATATATATATATATATATATATATATATATATATATATATATATATATATATATATATATATATATATATATATATATATACAGAGAGATAGAGAGAGAGAGAGTTGTGGAAATCGGATCGGCATCTCAGATTTTACTTGCTACATATGCCAGAAATTGTGATTACAGCACTTTGTTCAATACAGTGTGCATTGTGGTTACAAAAACTGTTTGTTTACGGATATTAGTGGAAAGTGGAAGTGGTGATGGAGTGGACAAAGCGCATCGCACTTTATATATGTCCGTCAAATACTGTTAGGGGTAAAGGGAAACTTATCACATAGAGCTCATTACACGACCGGGGTGCCCTCTATGTACCCGTCATACATCTGTGGTTCGTCGGGAATAGAAGGCAAAGTTTGACAGATTACTGTACCAGACATAGGCTGGAGGTTTCTTCAAAGGTTTGGCACAGTACCTCTCAAGGGTTCCCTCCAAAGTTTGATAGAATACCCGTAGTACCTCGGAGGTTACCCCATAGGTTTGATAGAGTAACTATCGTCGCTCGGTGGTAAATTGGAGGATGTGATAGAAACCCGTCATAAATTGGTGGTTTTTGTCTAGGTACTCTAGTTTGTCTTACCATTAAACACGGGCATTATCGTTTTGTCGATGTTATCTTTGTGATTCGTTAACATTGTATTTAGTTATTGTGTATGTTATTGTGACACTCAGATTGCTATACCATGGTGCGTTATACCATGATGCGTTATACCATGGTGCGTTATACCATGGTGCGTTATACCATGGTGAGTTATACCATGGTGCGTTATACCATGGTGCGTTATACCATGGTGCGTTATACCATGGTGCGTTATACCATGGTGCGTTATACCATGGTGCGTTATACCATGGTGCGTTATACCATGGTGCGTTATACCATGGTGCGTTATACCATGGTGCGTTATACCATGGTGCGTTATACCATGGTGCGTTATACCATGGTGCGTTATACCATGGTGCGTTATACCATGGTGGGTGCGCTATACCATGGTGCGTTAGACCATGGTGCGTTATACCATGGTGCGTTATACCATGGTGCGTTATACCATGGTGCGTTATACCATGGTGCGTTATACCATGGTGCGTTATACCATGGTGCGTTATACCATGGTGCGTTATACCATGGTGCGTTATACCATGGTGCGTTATACCATGGTGCGTTATACCATGGTGCGTTATACCATGGTGCGTTATACCATGGTGCGTTATACCATGGTGCGTTATACCATGGTGCGTTATACCATGGTGCGTTATACCATGGTGCGTTATACCATGGTGCGTTATACCATGGTGCGTTATACCATGGTGCGATATACCATGGTGCGTTATACCATGGTGAGTTATACCATGGTGCGTTATACCATGGTGCGTTATACCATGGTGCGTTATACCATGGTGCGTTATACCATGGTGCGTTATACCATGGTGCGTTATACCATGGTGCGTTATACCATGGTGCGTTATACCATGGTGCGTTATACCATGGTGCGTTATACCATGGTGCGTTATACCATGGTGCGTTATACCATGGTGAGTTATACCATGGTGCGTTATACCATGGTGCGTTATACCATGGTGCGTTATACCATGGTGAGTTATACCATGGTGCGTTATACCATGGTGCGTTATACCATGGTGCGTTATACCATGGTGCGTTATACCATGGTGAGTTATACCATGGTGCGTTATACCATGGTGCGTTATACCATGGTGCGTTATACCATGGTGAGTTATACCATGGTGCGTTATACCATGGTGCGCTATACCATGGTGCGTTATACCATGGTGCGTTATACCATGGTGCGTTATACCATGGTGAGTTATACCATGGTGCGTTATACCATGGTGCGTTATACCATGGTGCGTTATACCATGGTGAGTTATACCATGGTGCGTTATACCATGGTGCGTTATACCATGGTGCGTTATACCATGGTGCGTTATACCATGGTGCGTTATACCATGGTGCGTTATACCATGGTGCGTTATACCATGGTGCGTTATACCATGGTGCGTTATACCATGGTGAGTTATACCATGGTGCGTTATACCATGGTGCGTTATACCATGGTGCGTTATACCATGGTGCGTTTTTCACGGACATCTGAAATCAGAATGTCTCTATATGCCCGGATGAAATAAGGCTCTTATACCGCTTCATCCGCTTCAACGCCCATTAATTGCAAGGACAAAGTCGCAGCTACACAACATAAAAAGAAGGGTTTAAAACGCAAATGAAAACATCCCATTGAAAATATTATTTGATATCGTATATTAGGTCATGGAACGATGTCTGGAGATCGGTAACAAATCTTTGTAGTGGTCTGGTCCTAGTGCACCACCGTGCGTGTGTGTGAAATTTAATATTTCTCATAATACAGTGTTCAGTATGAAACAGTTAAAACCATAATGAACACATACGAATTATTCGACCAATTTTCTAAGGCAATCCGCCGGTCTCGGCTTAAATTACTATTCCATTTGTCCTTTTCTAGACTCCAGGTTGAACCAGTTTGATCATTACAAACCTCATTATATTCATTACACACAGGAATGTGTAAAATCATGGATCGAAAACATTTAAAAGTGTGAAAAACTTGCATGAACGTCTAAATATTTTGTTCCTATCAGTTATAATTTTACCAGAATTTCATCTTCTATAAAGACATTAAGGTGTTTCCTAATGATCACGATCCTGATTCTACGGCACAGTTTACATTTATACATCTTTTGTTGGAAAGGAGCGTGTATGACAACGCTGAAATAAATATGTATTAGCGAAAACAATATTTACCATTGAGATCTATCCGCACGGTCTAAACACTTATGCTTTATGGGATACATCGGGAAAGTTAATGCGCCTTCCTAACACTTTCAGATGTCAATTGTTTTTTCATAGTCAGTTCTGTCATTTCTCTGAAGCAAACGTCGTTTCTTATTGATATTCCTTTGTAGTAAGTATGAAACATATTGTGTTCATTGTTATCACCCTGGATGAATGATACGGTCATGAATAAGTTATCCCTTATTTTAAAGTTTTTTTGTCGATGTTTTCACGTCCAATTAATAACAGAACTCTCACGAGGTATGATCAAATAGTTCTCGGCCCAATGTACTTTGCTACAATAGATAAGTATATAAAGCCAATCAAACCATTATTGAAACATATTGAACGTTTTTAGGTAGAGAAAGCAGTATTTCAAATCTTTCGATTATACACAGAATTCACTGTTGAAAGTTGAAATCAAACCGCCAACAGGAAAAAACTGACGATAGAACAATGATTGAGTATTTATGTAAGAAACGGATAATTCCCAAGGACATGGCATGAAGACTTCATGAATTCCTCTGGGAAGGATTCACCTCATAGTACTGTTAAAAAGTGGGCTGCTTGTGATGTATAAGAGGGAGGAAAAACATTGAAGATGTTGGCGGTCTGGACATCCCAAGGAGGCTACCAACAGATGAAAACATTGTTATGTATGACAGTAAGAGAAAGCTAACCGGAGGCGTTCTGCTCCTGCAGGACAATGCACTTGCTTACCCTTCCCAAGCAGCAATGGTGGCGGTGACGGAATGCAGCTTCGAGGTACTTCCTCATCCACAGTATATTCTAGATTTAGCCCCATCTGACTTCTATCTGTTCCCAAAAATGATATCTTACCTACGTGGAAAGAATTTTGATGCTGTATATTAGTACTTAGGGGACCAGAATGAAGCACTCTTTTTAAAAGTGATTCAGTTAATGCAAAAAGTGCATTGAAATGAAGGGAGATTTTATATTGAAAAGTAAGGACAATTCTTTCAATCATATGTATTCCTAAGTACAATGGACCAAGAACTTTTTTATCATACCTCGTAGAGCAATCTACGAATCCACCATACAAAGTGGAGGTATAGCTACTGTCCTATGACATATTTGTGATTTGGGAAATTAAAGCATGCATTACAGATTGGTCATAATACACTACCCATGACTACGTTTTTACTCCAGTGATGCTGAAACCCACGAACTCCCAAGGTATTTGGCACTTTTAAGTTTTATCGTTATATCATTAGTGACAAAGAAATACTTTTTAATATGTCTAGGGATACAGTTTTCAGTATGCAGCAGTTAACTCCAAATACATTTTACGTAAAACAAGGATGACTTTTTCTATAGCGTTAACAGTACTACAAAACTTATTGTATTCATTACAGAAAGAAATATAGAAAAACATATATAGAAAATATTCTAAAGTCTGCAAAAATATGCATAAACAATAACACCCCCCTCCCCCAATCTTATGCATTATGGAATGCATCTGCAGGAACGTACAAATGTGTACTGTAGTGTTCATTTATAAATCAGTTCTGTCTTTTTCCCAGAAATAAAAATCGTTCTTATTGATATTCATTTATAAAAGAATTTAACATACTTTGTTTATTGTACTCACCCTGAAGAACTTGTACGGTTATGAATAAGTTATCCTTACTTGTAACGCCTCGCAGTGAAACTGCATTTCTGACAGGGTGTTCACGGATACCATGTCAAATTGTGTAAAACACTAACATGGTAACCCCTAAATATACAGTACAATTGTAGTTTTCCTAACGTAGCTTTTCTTGTTTTCGTGACTTTAAGTATAGATGTCATTTTGATTGTAATCAATCGACGGCAGACGAGGATTAGCAGACCAATACTCTTAAAATCGAAAGTAGGAAATGACACCGTTGTCATGGAAATTTTCGCCTTCCGCGGAGAGAGTTCGCCCGTAACTTCTACGGGTCCAGCTTTGTTTACGGGTACACTTACGATTGTTTACGGGTACACTTACGATTTTCAGTGAAATGCACTCTACGAATTCGTAGTTGATCCCGAATTACGATTACGTCTACGATTGTTAGTGAAACGGACTACAGGTGCCCAAGATGTGTACGCTTCTCCTATGGGCTAGCTATAAGACCTTCTTAGAGCATAAATATCCAGTGGAAGGATAAAATAATCGTAAACGCTTTCGACAGCTATTGTACTGATTGGTGTTGGGTGGACGCGAAAAAATTCTAACTCACTATCTCATTTTTGGCATTATTTGTCCTGATTTCGGGACTTATGAATGAAGCCGGAGAACCCATCAAAACATTATTGCCCAGCTAAGAAGTAGTTCTCATACAAGTACACAATGTTCGAATATTTTATTCAATTAGAATTACAACACTAACAAAAACTATATATGTTTAGTTTTGATTTGTATTGAAAATAAACTCCGTCATAGAATCCTGAAAATGATTAATTAACTGAAGTATTTAAACTGGGTCACGTCACGTATGAATATGTTTGTGATGTAATTTTAGATAGATAGATAGATAGGTAGATAGGTAGATAGGTAGGTAGGTAGGTAGATAGATAGATAGATAGATAGATAGATAGATAGATAGATAGATAGATAGATAGATAGATAGATAGATAGATAGATAGATAGATAGATAGATAGATAGATAGATAGATAGATAGATAGATAGATAGATAGATAGATAGATAGATAGATAGATAGATAGATAGATAGATAGATAGATAGATAGATAGATAGATAGATAGATAGATAGATAGATAGATAGATAGATAGATAGATAGATAGATAGATAGATAGATAGATAGATAGATAGATAGATAGATAGATAGATAGATAGATAGATAGATAGATAGATAGATAGATAGATAGATAGATAGATAGATAGATAGATAGATAGATAGATAGATAGATAGATAGATAGATAGATAGATAGATAGATAGATAGATAGATAGATAGATAGATAGATAGATAGATAGATAGATAGATAGATAGATAGATAGATAGATAGATAGATAGATAGATAGATAGATAGATAGATAGATAGATAGATAGATAGATAGATAGATAGATAGATAGATAGATAGATAGATAGATAGATAGATAGATAGATAGATAGATAGATAGATAGATATATAGATAGATAGATAGATAGGTAGATAGGTAGATAGGTAGGTAGGTAGGTAGATAGATAGATAGATAGATAGATAGATAGATAGATAGATAGATAGATAGATAGATAGATAGATAGATAGTTTATTTATCATAAGCAATACTGCTTATAGATATACAACATAGAAAACATATAAACAAGAAACAATTTGGTGCAAGCACCAAACGGTGGACCGGTGATATATAGCAAACGTTCCCCCTTGCAAAACTTCCCCGGAACGTTTGGTATACAGCAAACTTTCCTCCACGGAATAAATGCTATATAGCAGAACTTCCCCCGGGGGAATGTTTGCTATATAGCAAATCATCCCCCATCCATAGCAGATATTCCCCTCTGTAGTATTATTCCGGAAAAAGAAATACGGAGTTTTAAAACCGTAACCAATTTAACTTTAAGTTAAACAACATTTGCTTCCGAAAATTAGGAAGTTACAAGTTTTACAAATTGAAATCCAAGGTCAAAATGGAGAAAAGAGTATTTATTTTCAAATACGTAAAGAGTGGTTCCTATCCATCGGATTGTTCTAAAGACGATAAACGGAAGATCAGAGCAGCTGCTAAAAATTATGTAAACGGGGGATCACGTGATCAATAGACTCAGATGGACGTGTGATTTTGTCGCTCCCCGATTTGGATTAATATTATTGGATAAAAAGGGATCTTAGCCGTCATATCCATACAGGAGTTTAGTTTTCTATTTGTGATTAAGTTGAAAAGGTTTTTTGGAAACAAACTTTCTGAAATGGCTAGTTTTAGAGCGAAGGAAAAAGGTAAACAAAAGCCACCGAGTGACCACAGTTCACCCAAGGCATTTACATCTACACAAGACGCGAGTACAGTTCAAGCGTTACAAGGAATTCAGGCAACATTACAAACCATTAATACTAGACTAGATAAGTATGACAATGTGGCTAAAACTGTTGAAGAACTTAAAGCAGACATCTGGAGCCAGGATGGCATCGACTATCGCCTGAAGTATACGTCAGAACAGACGGAGTACTTTGTGTCAGAGCTCGAAGCTATCAGATCAGAAAATGTTCAGTTACGGAGTCAAGTGGACCTGTTAAAAGCGGTTGTTATCAGGATGGACAACAAGATTAACAACATGGATAGAGAAATAACAGATCTGAGAGGTAGATCTATGCGAGACAACATAATCGTACATAACTTTCCCTACACGCCTAATGAGGACCTGAAACAAGCGGTACCGGAGGCAATAAAAGCCCATCTTGGTGTAGAGGTTGACTTCGTTCGTATCCACAGAAATGGAACACGTCACTTTAATAATGGGAAACCTGTGACTATCACTGGAAAATTATCAAATGGAGGTAAAAAAGAGGAATTACTCCGCGCACAGAAGGAGAAAAAGCTATCCAAAATCCAGTTACCATTCTTCATTACAGCACAAGAACCACTGAGCGTATCGGAAGAGCGCAAGCCCCTTTATGAGATCTCCGACGCATATCGCAGGCAAAATGTAAATACCCGTGTGGCTGGTCATAAAATTATCATGCCGAATGGAAACCTGTATGAAGATCCTGTATCGCACATCACAAATGCAGACGTATTACAAATGTCTCAAGAGGAAATCGAATGTAATAAATTCATGGATACGGTATCGACGGAACCCGTGGAAAAAGAAAAAAGTGTGTTTTTTGCCAGCGGTGCGTCTGTGTCAAATGTCGAAGAAGTAAAAAATGTCTATATGAAGGTGTGTTGTGATCCCGACTCAGCGAGTTCACACCACAGGATTTTAGTCTACCGCTTCGTGGATTCAAACGGAAAACTGTGCGAGGGTTTTCATGACGATGGCGAGCACGGGGCCGGGAGGAGACTGATCAACTATATGCGATCCAACAATATTAGAAACACTGCGGCCGTAATCACAAGATGGTTTGGTGGACGTCACATAGGGTACGAACGATTTCATATAATGGAAAATCTGGTGTGTGAGGTGGCCAACATGCTAGATCGCTAACCTACATGTATGTACTGCACAATTTCTTAAAACACTAACACTAAAAGTGAACTTGTATATTAAAACATAATTAAAACTAAAAGTTGAATAATTTAATTTTGCTACCATTTTATTTAGAATTGTGAAATGCATATTGTTTATATATACGAATTTATTCACTATACTGACGCATTTATAATGCGACCCAAAAATTCCGGATTTTATTACCTATCCTTATCCGTAATCACTTTCTATACAATGACACTAATAATTGTTGAGTTTCCGGTTTTGACTGTTCCGATTCGAACACACGATACAGGTAAAACTAGCACTTTAATAGTTAAAAAGAGAAATATATCTCCTATCTCCTAAATTGATATATGCAATCATAGCATTGTATTTATTAATATGATAATTATGGATGGCGATTAAATCGCAAAACATGAAATAATCTAAAAAATTATCACTATGAAGAGAATCAAAATGTTCTTGCAGTTGGTATAATGTAAAATTTAATTAGAGGATGTCATTTGATGGCAGCGTAAAGTTTGATATGCACTATAGTAGAATTTACAATCTGAATCACTCAAGAATTTTTTTACTGTTTGCAGTTGATCTAATAGAAAACATATGAGTGATCATACAAGTACATGTATACCTTGCTTTTAGAAGTCTTTTTAGGATACCCGTAATATGTCTCCACTTCACAAAATAAAGGAAAAGGGTATATGTATAAGTGTGTTGCAAAAATATACAGGGTATATAACAGGTTGGGGACGCTGCCTCTCATTTGGATGATGGTTGCGCGGACGAGTGGCTGTCACTGTCTTTTGTTGGTCAGTTTCAGGGAGTGGGCGCAACACTTGTGCAACTGTGGACTCCGATGCGGTGGGTTGGGGGTATCGACTTGTTTTGTAGACTGTGCTCAGTTTGTTGTATATATGTGCCCTTTTGTGTTTTGTGGAATTTTGTGCTTTTAGTACTTGCTAATTGCTACTGTTCATTCCTTTGGGATTGATTGCTGAGAGCAGTGATAGTTGCTCGTTTGAGTGATTGCCTCTCAGATGAGAGCTTGTCCCCTGCCTGTATGATGTAATTTGTACATGTGTGTCTCAATTAGTACAGTATGTAGGTATATACGTATGGGTATGAATGTGTGTATGTATCTGTATACAATGTATGTATATGTATATGTGCATGTGAATGTATGGATATATGTAAATGTGTTATATGTGCATGTGTACCTGTATGGATATGTGTATATATGTATGTATGTGTTTGCATGCAAATATTTATATGTATGTGCATATGTGTGTAGGTGTATGTTTGTGTGTATACATTTATGTATATATGTGGGTGTATGTATGCATGCTGTATGGATTATTGTAAGCATACTGTTTACTCAAGTGTATACAGAAGTATAGTATTACTGATATTTAGTGCTTGTATGTTTTTATATATACCGGTATATATATCATTGTATGTACTATGTTGATCCTACTCCCTTGATGTGAAATTATGGCATTTGATCCAATGAGGGATTGATAAATTACACAAAGTCTATTGATTTCTGTGATAAATCAAATGCATTATTTCCTTAAACTATCTTTAGCCTTAGAAGTTCACTTATTTTATCTTTGTTATTTTGACAAATCTTACATTGAAAATACTGTCAGCATGTACTTTACGTACTTATTTCATTATTATTGTTCATTTGTGTATATATATTGGCACGGTTTATCATTATTTTCATATCACCTGATTGATAATGGTTGAAATAATTTCAGTTAACTGTCAAGGACTTGGTAATTTTGAAAAACGAAAAGATGTTTTTAATTATCTGAAAAATTTCAATGCTAATATATACTGTCTCCAAGATACTCATTTTACACAAGCTATGGAAAATAATATCAGAAATGAGTGGGGATATGAGTGTATTTTTAGCTCTTATAGGTCAAACGCAAGAGGGGTTTGTGTATTGTTTAATAATAATTTTGAATTTTCAATTAATAAAATAAATAGTGGGGATAATGGGAACTATGTCATAATAGACATCAATATAGGTGATAGACATATTTGTCTTTGTAATATATACGGACCAAATGATGACTGTCCTGAGTTCTATGAAAATATTATACATCAGATACAAGTGGGTGATAATGATAACGTTGAACTGATCCTGTGTGGTGATTTTAATTTGGTACAGAATCCCGAATTTGATTACTTTAATTATAAAAACATTAATAATCCTAGAGCTAGAGAGAAAATCTTACAAATAAAAAATTATTTAATGCTAATAGATCCGTATAGAGAAAAACATCCTGAAATACATAGATATACCTGGAGAAAAAAAACACCATTAAAACAAGCCAGACTTGATTTTTTCCTAATTTCGGATACTCTTCTTCCAAGTCTAAAAAATTGTGAAATTGAACCCAGCTATAGGTCAGATCATTCAATTGTAAAGCTGAAATTAGAATTTCATAAATTTAAAAGAGGTAAAGGATTATGGAAATTAAATAATTCACTCCTTCATGACAAAGATTATGTTAAACTTGTCAATGAAACAATAGATAATATAACAAAACAGTATATTGTACCAATTTATAACTTGGAAAATATTGAAAATATACGAAAAGAAGATTTACAATTCACAATAAATGATCAATTATTTGTAGAAACTATATTAATGGAGATACGAGGTCGAACCATATCCTTTTCAAGTTATAAAAAAAAACAAAAGACAGAAATTGAAAATTCTATCAAAGAAAAGATCAAAACGTTAGAGGCAAATATAGATGTAAATAATGAAAAAGAATTGGAAAATAATAAATCATTATTAGAAGATATAAGAAAAGAGAAACTTAAAGGATCCATGGTACGCTCGCGTGTAAAATGGATAACTGAAGGTGAAAAACCAACAAAATATTTTCTCAACTTAGAAACTCGAAATTTTGTTAATAAAATCATATCGCAAATAGAATATAATGACAAAATAATAACAGATCAGAATGAAATATTAAAAGAAACTAAGAAATTTTATAAAAATCTTTATTTAGACAAAGATACTGCTTTGAATGATACAGTGAATTTGCACACCGAATTAGATAAATTTAATGTACCTAAACTTACAGACTTAGAATCAAATTCATTGGAAGGACATATAACATTATTAGAAGCCAGCAATGTGCTTAAAGAAATGAAAAATGATAAGAGTCCTGGGTCAGATGGCTTCACTGTAGAATTCTTTAAAATGTTTTGGAAAAAATTAGGCTGTTTTCTGATAAGGGCAATAAATTATGGATATGAGTTGGGTGAATTCTCAACGACCCAAAGGGAGGGTATAATAACATGTTTACCAAAAGATAATAAACCGAGACAATATTTGAAAAATTGGCGCCCAATCACATTACTAAATACCGTATATAAAATCGCGTCAGGGGTGTTAGCAAATAGGATAAAACCGCACTTAAATAAGCTCATAAGTAAAGAACAAACAGGATTCATTGCAGGTAGATACATAGGAGAAAATACAAGGCTGATTTATGATATTCTTCAATACACAGAGGACCAAAATATTCCAGGATTACTATTATTCATTGATTTCGAAAAAGCGTTTGACTCTGTATCATGGAAGTTTTTAAGTAAAGTTTTAAAATTTTTTAATTTTGGTAACTCCTTTCGAAACTGGATAAAGGTTCTTTACAATAATATCATATCAAGAGTTAATCAAGGTGGAAATTTATCGGAAAGTTTTTCACCAAAGAGAGGCTGTAGACAAGGGGACCCCATTTCTCCATATTTATTTATATTATGTGCAGAAATCTTATCTATAAAAACACGAAATGAACCAAATGTTAAAGGTATACTAGTCAATAGAGTTGAATACAAAATTTCACAATATGCTGATGACACCTCTCTCCTTTTAGACGGTTCAGAAAAATCGCTTAATTCATCTTTGAATTTACTTAAATGGTTTGAAGAAATATCAGGTCTTAAAGTAAATTTTGAAAAAACTCAAGTAATATGGATAGGAAGTACAAGATATAGTAATAAAAAATTATGTAAAAAATGGGGACTGCAATGGGGTAAAACTAGTTTTAAGTTGTTAGGAATAGATTTTGATATTAATTTACAGAATATTTGTGACACAAATTATAAGAAAAAGATTATCAAAATGCAAGCTATTATTAAACAATGGAATAAAAGAAATATTTCCCCTGTCGGACGTGTCTCTGTTATAAAATCTTTATTAATATCCCAATTCAATCACTTTTTTATATCGCTTCCAAACCCAAATGACTGTATTTTAAAAGAAATTAACAATTGCTTGTTTAAATTTTTATGGAATAATAAAAAAGATAAAATAAAAAGGGAAGTCATAACAAAAGAAATCAGTGGAGGTGGTTTAGATATGATAGACCTTAACGCCTATATAATGGCATTGAAAACAACTTGGGTTAGAAGAATTCTATAGAATTCTAAGAATAGAAGAATTATAAAAATTAATGGAAAATGTGTACTTTATAATCATTGGTTTGAAAAAGGTATTATATATGTTAATGATATTCTGAAAAATGACGGGACATTTTATTCATACGAAGAATTTAGTGAATTATATAATTTAAGATCAAACTTTCTTGAATATAATGGAATTATTAGATCAATTAAAAAAAGTTATCAGAATACTGGAAAATATAATATGGAAAAAATTAATGGACCTTTGATACCCAATAATTTGAAATATATTGTTAAAAGTGATAAAGGATCAAAAGAAATGTACACCGTGTTAAGATGTAAAAAAGTATTAGTTAAGTCACAGCTAAAATGGTTAAATATATTTCAAGATTTAGACGAACATGATTGGAAAATGATATACAAATCTTTAAAGGATATAACGGATCAAAAATTGCAATGGTTTCAATTTAGAATTAATCATTATATACTAACTACGAATAAAACAGCTTTCAAAATGGGTCTTCAAAACAATTCACTCTGTACTTTCTGTAATAATCAAGAAGAAACTATTTTACATATTTTTTGGGAGTGTAATAAAGTTCAAGATTTACTTCTAAGAATTAACAATGAGTTTTCTGGTTATTCTATAAACATATATTTTACAAAAAGAAACTTTATATTAGGACCATATAAAAAAACTGCTGAAGCATTATTTTACTTAGCATAAAATTCTATATCTACAAAATGAAATGTCAAAGAACACAATTGTCTTTTGAGGGTTTAATATCCTATCTTAAATATGTGTTTTCAGTATATGAAACTATGTATAAGATGAAAGGGAATTCAGATATATTTGTAACAGAATGGAGAAGATATATACCAGTCCTCAGTAACATTTACATACAAGAACATTAAATACATATAATGATATATTGAAACAAAATTTTTTTTATGTAACGAACATAAGTACATGCTGCAAAAAGAGAAATTTTCAATCCTGAAAAAATTTGACTGATATTAGATGTATTTATATAATTATATATGGATATATGTATGTATTCCAGAAGTTCAATGACCTACAGAATATAAATATTAGATATGCTTAGGAATCTTTGTGAATATATTCATTTTTAGTTATTGATATTTTTTATTTTTATATGAATATTGTTGTCAAATTTGTAACCTTTGTCAATGTTCAATAAATGATTGAAAAAAAAAAAAAAAAAAAAAAAAAAAAAAAAAAAAATTATGTAAACAAAGGAGAAAGTCTATTTATAGATATATATAAATAAAAGTAAACAAATGGGAGAATCTGTAGACGAGGGGAACGTGAAAGATATTTTAGAAACATACCATGACAATATGGGACACATGGGCATAGAAAGGACATTTGCAGCAATATCATCAAAATTTCATGGGAAAAATATATATCGAGAAATTAAACAATACAGGTGATGTGCACAAAACGAACACTTTTTCCATTACACTTGATACCAACTGAATAAAATATATGTCTTCGTTATATACCTCTTTATGGCAAAGATCTTCAATAAGTTTCATCCCACTGTACTCCATATTCATCTTATATGTGTGAGATCCACTCTGTGAAATTTTCATCATATTGGAATATTGGAGAAAATTTTCGTCTTTTCTACATGTATATGATGAGCCCTGCCGCTCTCTCTCCAATGGGCACATTTGAAGGTCGACATTTTAATGTAGCACGTGTTTACTTTTAAAATAAGACGATAACCAAACCCGTTTTGTTATAAATTCATCATTCGAAAGTGAGGGGGGAACTTTTGCTATGATAGCAGAAGTTCCCCCACCCCTTTAGAATTCCGGAGAAAAACGAACCGACTTAAAATGCAATTTATACTCCATAACTCATTTTCCGCCTTCCATTGTGCACGATAAATGTAAACATATAACGTAAAAGTAGGAACTTTTGCTATATAGCAGAAGTTCCCCTAGGGGGAAAGTTTGCTATATAGCAAATTATCCGGGGGGGGGAGATTTGCCATGGGGGAAGGTTTGCTCTATAACACCGGAACACGTGTGTGTTAAAACTATGAAGTACGTTAAGGGCATAAATGAGGAGCGGACATAGGGTACCCCTCTCCCACCTCACTCCTGAATTTGACCTTTTTAACTCTACCAATTCTAATAAATTAACCATGAGGTCAGGAGACCGATATTTATTTGTCAATTCCGGGTTTGTTGTTTTTTATTTTATGTTAGTTCCCTTTGGAGGACTTTTGAGATGTTTTATATTACTTACATTTATCTAAAACTTCTTTTAACCAAAAACTACAAAGCCAATACTTCCGACCAGGAAACACCCTTTTTGTTCACAGCAATATTCATACCAACATATACGATAAACATGACGACTTTGTATTTCCTATTGTTAATTCCCCTTATCTAGATGGTGATGTCCTCAGACTCCCATCATATGGTATTGATATTAGTCATTTGGTTTGGTTCGCTAAAGACTGCACTAACGTTTTGAATTTTCACGCAAAAAATTCTCAGATTACTTTTAAACTTTCAGAGTTATAAATATCATAAACTTCGAAAAACTTTTGGTAAATTTTACAGATCTTATTCAGACATTTTATCTAAATTTAGAAATGTAACTTTTCAACAATACATATCCAGCGGAATTTCCCTTCTACGATGACCTAGTCTACAAACTAAGGAGAGTCAAAGGTTCCGATAATTTCATATCGGCAGGTCCTAAAATTATTAAACGCCTTTGACATCGATAGTATGACCCCGAGATCATCGCTAAGACCATAGTTCTTGTATTGGGTCATTGTGCAACCCAATGCAGACTTTTGCTTGAGCGTTGTACGCTGACTAACAGGGCGGTAGGGACTCTATGACGGGCCTTGTTCAAACCTTTTTAGAGGAGACAATCGTCGTCCCCTCTCACAGTTATTCGGGACTCCTATTGATCAAGGATCTGAGCTCGGCTTACAGACGGGCAGAGCACGGTTTACTTATCTTGATGTCAGCTTACATATTTTTGTAACAACATATTTTTCTATGAACGTTTCTTGTGTAATAAAATTTTTATGGCCTCTCTTCTTGAGAAACCTGTTGATCCTTGTTTTCTATATGGAGGATTATTCATAAATTTATAAATGTGTGTCCTTTGATTGTGCTGCTTTTGCAGTGGGAAGGTGGGCGCCCGTAAACCGGTTAACCACACCAATTGAATGACGTTTGTTACTTCAATGGGGTTCGCCGACTTTTATCATTCATTAGGCGGCGCCTATGTACTATGAGTTAGAAACGTCGATTTGAGTTAGTAACCTTAACCAGTAACGTACCATTGTTCTTTACGTCAATTTTGCGGGAATATGTTGTATTTCCTCCCTAAATATCGGGACCGCAGTGGCGGCGAACACCATTGACCGTCCTAAGTCGGTATCGCAACCGCAGCACAATCGAATATTTTTGAAATGTCGTTTTTCCGTGTATATTCTACTATTATCATTTTTTGTGTGCATGTCCTTGGTGATTTTTGTCGTACAGCTTTGTCAGATATCTTCAGTTTTCTCTTGGCTCTGAGAGAGAAGTGGTTACAGCGTAAATGGTGTACTTCTTTCAATGAATCGTTCTCTAAGAATTGAAGACTTATAAGTCCAGAGGTTATGTTACATTAAAAGTTTAAAATATTTCTTATTTCAATCTCAACTATACCAGTCTTATAGTTAATATCAAAATAATAAATGTTTTAAATATTTTAATTGTTAATGTAACAGAGACATTCGCTTTTTATGTACCTACACGGCGAGAGTCAGCTTCTCCTCGGAACTCATAGGATGTCAACTTCCTAGCCAAAGCTGGTACCCACTGATAGCACGGCATACCACCACAAAGCTGGTTTCCACTGATAACACGGCATACCACCACAAAGCTGGTAGCAACTGATAACTCTGCATACCACCACAAAGCTGGTTCCCACTGATAACACGGCATACCACTACAAAGCTGGTACCCACTGATAGCACGACATACCACCACAAAGCTGGTTCCCATTGATAACACGCCTTACCACTACAAAGCTGGTACCAAGTTAAACACGGCATACCACCACAAAGCTAGTTCCCATTAATAACACGGCATACCACCACAAAGCTGGTACCCATTGATAACACGGCATACCACCACAAAGCTGGTACACACTGATAGCACTGCATACCACAACAAATCTGGTACCCATTGATAACACGGCATACCATCACAAAGCTGGTATCCATTGATAACACGGCATACTACCACAAAGCTGGTACCCATAGATAACACGAGATACCACCACAAAGCTGGTACCCATAGATAACACGGCATACCACCACAAAGCAGATATCCATTGAAAACACGGCATACCACCACAAAGCTGGTACCCATTGATAACACGGCATACCACCACAAAGTTGGTACCCATTGATAACACGGCGTGACACAATAAAGCTGGTACCATTGATAACACATTATACCACAACAAAGCTGGTACCTATAGATAACACGGCATATCACCACAAAGCTGGTACCCGTTGATAAAACGGCATACCACCACAAAGCTGGTACCCATTGATAACAAGGCGACACAAAAAAAGTTGGTACCCACTGAGAACACGGCATACCACGACAAAGCTTGTACCATTGATAATACAGTATACCACGACAAAGCTGGTATCCATTGATATCACGGCATACCACAACAAAGCTTGTACCCATTGATAACACGGCACATCACGGTAAAAAAAATTGGGATATCTCTCAAGATAACATCTAAATCTCAAATAGCCTCAGTGCATCACGCCTCTGATAATTAGCATTATTGTTAGCTACTAATTACATTTATTCTTTATACATGTAGTTAATTAAAGATTACATCATACTTTATATAATATATCACTTAATCATTTTATATACCACTTAATCATTTTATATACCACTTAATTATTTTATATACCACTTAATCATACCATAATATGACCCATATGACAGAGCAGTGAATGAAGTTTATCCGCAAAATAAAGGAGCAGTGAACGAAGTCTATCTGCAAAATAAAGGTCAGGATTCCAGATTGCCCTGCACACATGATAACATCGGGTTCAAGTTCCATGATTGACCTGCACACATGATGAGATCAGGTTCATGTTCCATGACTGACCTGCACACATGATAACATCGGGTTCATCTTCCATGATTGACCTGCACACATTATAACATCGGGCTCATGTTCCATGATAGCCCTGCACACATAATAACATTGGGTTCAAGTTCCATGACTGACCTGCACACATGATGACATCGGGTTCATGTTCCCTGCACACATGATAACATCGGGTTCATGTTCCATGATTGACCTGCACACATGACAACATCGGGTTCATGTTCCATGCTTACCCTGCGCACATGATAACATCGGGTTCATGTTCCATGATTACCCTGCACACATTATAACATCGGGTTCATGTTCCATGATAGCCCTGCACACATGATAACATCGGGGACATGTTCCATGATTGCCCTGCACACATGATAACATCGGGTTCATGTTCCATGATAGCCCTGCACACATGATAGCATCGGGTTCATGTTCCATGATTACCCTGCACACATGATAACATCGGGTTCATGTTCCATGATTACCCTGCACACATGATAACATCGGGTTCATGTTCCATGATTACCCTGCACACATGATAACATCGGGTTCATGTTCCATGATATCCCTGCACACATTATAACATCGGGTTCATGTTCCATGATTGCCCTGCACACATGATAACATCGGGTTCATGTTCCATGATAGCCCTGCACACATGATAGCATCGGGTTCATGTTCCATGATTACCCTGCACACATGATAACATCGGGTTCATGTTCCATGATTACCCTGCACACATGATAACATCGGGTTCATGTTCCATGATTACCCTGCACACATGATAACATCGGGTTCATGTTCCATGATATCCCTGCACACATTATAACATCGGGTTCATGTTCCATGATTGCCCTGCACACATGATAACATCGGGTTCATGTTCCATGATAGCCCTGCACACATGATAACATCGGGTACATGTTCCATGATTGCCCTGCACACATGATAACATCGGGTTCATGTTCCATGATTGCCCTGCACACATGATAACATCGGGTTCATGTTCCATGATAGCCCTGCACACATGATAACATCGGGTACATGTTCCATGATTGCCCTGCACACATGATAACATCGGGTTCATGTTCCATGATAGCCCTGCACACATGATAACATCGGGTACATGTTCCATGATTACCCTGCACACATGATAACATCGGGTTCATGTTCCATGATAGCCCTGCACACACGATAACATCGGGTTCATGTTCCATGATATCCCTGCACACATGATAATATCGGGTACATGTTCCATGATTGTTTCTAAGCTATATCCTCACGTTCAAGCTGCCTATTCATCAATGGCTATATACATCCTACGTGATCATTGCTCAAGACACGCGGAAACTCAACACAAGAAGTACTTTGTAAGGAGAAATTTTTCCTTTGAAATTTCCTCACTGGCATGACAGAGAAAATATTTTTTAATATGTCGAGGAAAACCGTTTTCAGCATAGAATTGTTACAGTTTACACATATGAATCATTCAACCGACCTTCAAAGGCGATCTGCCACTATAATTACAAATTACTGTATTATTTCCAGAGGCATAGATATTTTTGAAAGTATCTATGTCTGATTATTTCTCCTTTTCTTAACATCAAGTACATTTTTTACATATATATTGTAGACTTTTTCGAAATCGTTACCTGCATGAGCGCCCCAACCTCTTCGTATTCATACATGGGCGAGAAACATGGATAGAAAATGTCCAAAGGTGTGAAAAGTGTGCATGAACACCCAAATATACTACTTGTGAGATCAATTATAATCATTGTCAAAATTTTATTCTATATAAAGAAACGTGATCGCAGAAAGACTATTCCTGGACCCCGCTTGACCAAGATTTGTGAAAGACACTTACCCTTTTTCTGCCATTTCGTGACGTTTTAACTCCGTATTAAATTCGTATCAAATATGGTGACATAATTCCGTACATTGTCATCATGACATTAAGGGGGGAAATATTAAGACTCCGTCCACGTTTAACATTTACACATGTATTTGTTTCTGCTCATTATTTCCTTTCATGTTTTAGGTGATAGTTAATCAAACAAGGTGTAATATGTCTGGCCTCGATACACACCGAAGTCTATTGTCTTTCAAGAACGATTACTTGTGTAGATTATTTTATTTTCACGTTAACGGCACAAAGCGACATGCATATCGCCTTAGGCAAAACGTCTACAGCGTCATTGTTGGTAAGGCTATCATTACCTGGGCAATACCTTGCAGAGTTCCCTTCGTTGGTTGATTGGTTTAAACGTCATTGTTGGTAAAGCTATAAATACCTGTACAAGTGGTGGAGCTCTCTTGGTTGTTTGGTTGGTTTAAGTGCCATTTAGCAAGTCTGCGAATAATTGGGCCATAGATGCCGGAGTTTCCTTGGTTGACTGATGTGAGTGTCATTGTTGGTAAGGCTTTGAAAACCTAGGCCGTAAATGCCGGCGTTTCCTTGGTTGGCTGATGTGAGTGTCATTGTAGGCAAGGCTATGAATATCTGGGCCGTAAATGCTGGAGTTTCCTTGGTTGAATGGTTGGTTGGTTGGTTAGAGTGTCATTGTTGGCAAGGCTATGAATACCTGGGCCGTAAATGCCGGCGTTTACTTGGTTGGTTGGTTGGTTAGAGTGTCATTGTTGGCAAGGCTATGAATACCTGGGCCGTAAATGCCGGCGTTTACTTGGTTGGTTGGTTGGTTGGTTGGTGAGAGTGTCATTGTTGGCAAGGCTATGAATACCTGGGCCGTAAATGCCGGCGTTTACTTGGTTGGTTGGTTGGTTGGTTAGAGTGTCATTGTAGGCAAGGCTATGAATACCTGGTCCGTAAATGCCGGCGTTTACTTGGTTGGTTGGTTGGTTGGTTAGAGTGTCATTGTTGGCAAGGCTATGAATACCTGGGCCGTAAATGCCGGCGTTTCCTTGGTTGGTTGGTTGGTTGGTGAGAGTGTCATTGTTGGCAAGGCTATGAATACCTGGGCCGTAAATACCGGCGTTTACTTGGTTGGTTGGTTGATTGGTTGGTTAGAGTGTCATTGTAGGCAAGGCTATGAATACCTGGTCCGTAAATGCCGGCGTTTACTTGGTTGGTTGGTTGGTTAGAGTGTCATTGTTGGCAAGGCTATGAATACCTGGGCCGTAAATGCCGGCGTTTCCTTTGTTGGTTGGTTGGTTGGTTGGTTAGAGTGTCCTTGTTGGCAAGGCTATGAATACCTGGGCCGTAAATACCGGCGTTTCCTTGGTTGGTTGCTTTGAGTGATTGAGTGTCTTTGTTGGCAAGGCTTTGAATATCTGGGCCATAGAAGTCGGACTTTCTTTGGTTGGTTGGTTGGTTAGAGTGTCATTGTTGGCAAAGCTTTGAACACATGGACCGTCCAACTGCAGCGTGGTCATTTCAGTACATTGGTCGTCATCTTGAAATTCTTCATGAAACACTATGGATGTCGTACCTTTGAGTACCCTTGTACAGATAATGAGCCTCGGCTGCGCATCGGGCTCTCACGGTATTGATAGCGTCTCTGTTCTCTATCATCAACTGAAATGGAAACCTTTATCTGTATGTTAAGGTACATCTGTTACTTTCTTTGAATATTTATGTTTATCTATTACTTTACCTGTATATTTAGGTATATTTTTTACTTTCTCTGAATATTTAGGTACATTTATTATTTTCCCTTATGTTTCGTAAATTTATTACTTTATTTTTATGTACATTTATGACTTTCTCCGAATATTAAGGTAAATACATTATTTTATCTTTATATTTAGGTACATTTCTTACTTTACCTTTATATTTGGGTAAATTTATTACTTTATATCTTTATGTACATTTATTACTTTCTCTGAAAATCATTTATAAATTAACAGTGGCGGATTTATAAGGGGTCCGACACGCCCTTTTCGCCACAAATTTACAAGGTATATAGATGATAAAATTGGAATACTCAAATAAAATGAGTAAATCTCAAAGTTTAGCACCTAAAATGACTGAGTATTTACTTGACTTTCACATAAGGGGGGATGTTTTCAGAAATCCTGGATCCGCCACTGATTAATCTATACAATTGGGTACATTTGTTTCTTTTTCTAATATTTATGTAGATTTATTAGTTTCTCTAAATATTGAGGTACAGTCATTAGTTTCCTTTTATATTTATGTACATTTATCACTTCTAAAATATATTTAATTACATTTATTACTTAATTTATTTACAAATGTAGGTACATTTATTGTTCTCTGCTGTATGTCGAGGTAAATTTATTAATTTACCCGACCGCCTTTCTGATGTCAATCAAACCCTAACTGATAATAGCTAATATCTTTTTCAATAAAGTGATTTATTTGCCCCTGAATTAAGAATTTTCTCACTGTGTATCACAGTGATGTATACTAACGGAAAAAGAAACTGTGTAGTTTAGTCATTTCATTTATTTAAGGAATGTTTCTATAATTTGTTTAATGTTATACAGATATAAAGGATTATTGACCGATGTACAAACGGTATTATTAACGTCGCGAATTATACCACTTTTGTGCATAAACCAAAAATCCGTCATAATTGTATAACGATAAAAAAAATTACAGAAACACTTCTTATAATTTGAATAATAGATAAGTATAAATACGAAAGTCTTGAAAGTAAGATTTATTTTAAATGACTTAACGATTTCTAAGTTAGCGCGCATTAATGTGTATCAGCTGATTGTCCATAGCAACCGCCGACATCAAAAACCGCCGACTTCAACAACCGCCGACCTCAACAGCCGCCGACTTCAACATCCCGTGCATGTTCACAGTTGAAAGCGTAATTATTCATCTGTAGATAAGTTTAAAGTGTAGTTTGTGAAAGAAGTGTTAGACAAAATCCTGCAGACATGGAATTTAATGAAGCTGAAGCGGTCACAACATATTTATTCCCAGTCCTAGTAAGCGAAGCGGAGGCAGAGACCTTGCGGAATGAAACTATTTCACAAACGCTTAGATGATCCAGACTGGTGACTTGTAATGAGTTATACTCCTCGGGATTTATCTTCAATTTCTAAGTTAAATTTTATTTTTTAATCTTTTGTTTTACCATGATTATTATCTTAAATGAGAAAATAATTAAATATATATCATCTATGAATGCTTCCTCATTGAATTCAAATGTGGGTTTCAAAATATTTATAATAGTATTTCTAAAATGTTACTGAAAATGTGCATTATGGCCTAGCATAAAACCAAAGTCATAACCTATCATGCATTCGGAATCTCTCGCGTTTCTACTCAAAAAAAAAAGAATGCTGCAATATGTAAAACTCAAAACGGATACGTACAGTAAATAAGTTTTACTTGCCTTGACGAGGCCCCGAAGCCTATTCTGCAACATTACAGTATGGTATGACGGCGGATTCTAAAGGATTTCCAGTGGAAATAGGGCTTAGGTGTTTCACTGATTTGATTCTTTTGTGCCTCAAAACAAGTGCGATTGAAGCTGCGTACAGACAACATCACTGGCGATGGTTGTCACATTTTTTTTGATACACAAAAGAAGTTCCAGCAATAGTGGGCGTTTCCTCATCAGAAAGTTCGTTATACACAATCTAATAGACCCTTTCGACGTTTCTGCGGGTCTAACATTTTGGTTGGCAAATGATAACGTTTCCCATAAAAATTTTGATGTCATAATAAAACATCGATTGTCTCTGATGTAATATTGCGGGAATAGTTATCATTTTGCCAACCAAAAGTTAGTCCCATAGTAACGTTGAAAGGCTCTTTTCATGTAATTGAAATCAGACCTACACGCTCTCCTGTTTTAAGCCGGCGTGGCCTAGTGGTATCGCGTCGGACTCCTGATCGGGAGGCCGGGGTCCGAGTCCCGCTCTGGTCATGCAGGTGTCCTGTCTTTCGGATGAGACAGTAAAAACCGAGGCCCCGTGTCGTGGAATGCATGGCACGTTAAAGATCCCTCACTGCTTCGGGTGGGTCCGTTGCAAAGGTCAAAATTTGTATGCCCCGCATCCGGTAGATGCCGTCACCATATACGTGAAATATTCGTGTTGTGACGTAAAACAAAAATCAATCAATCAACTCTCCTGTTTTCTGACATGTTGCGGTATACATGGTATTCCACTTACCGCGACATAGCAAAAAACAGATTCAGACTAAGAAATTACATGTACATTAATTTTATGACCAATCGAAACCGTCGATACAGTTGAAATTATATTACTGCTGTCGAGATGAAATCTCGACTCGTCCGTAAACATAACTTCCGCCCAATCTCTGTTATTGAAACGACGATGCATCCAACACCACGCTTACCTCGCAACACGCTGACGCTAGAGCAGAACAGGACGGATAGCAGGACGTCGAGGACGGATGATGTCCTCTCGCAATCTGTTCCTTGCGGTCAGAGGACTTATCCGTCGATGTTCAGGATGCTTCTAGCTGTCAAAGAAGCCGATTGGAATCGATTACACAAATGTGACGTCCGTTCACACATATCTTGCTGACGTGACGTCACACGAGGGCGTCCCGATCGTGGGAGGCCCCGAACGGTGCCACTTTGCTGATATCGCCTCCAAAAAGCGTTCATAGTGTTAATATGAACTCCAAACTACCTTGTCATATTGTTAAGAGACATCCCAGCTTCCAGCATTCCAATAGCACGCAGGTCATTTTCAATCATGCCAGGCATATCTCAATCAAATTCTTATTCCAAAAACCATTGTTTTTCTGTTTTAATACTTTGAATACTGTCAATGATTGCAAGAGGTTCTAGTCGATTACTGACCACGTGTCGCTTAGACTCGAAAGTCCAGAAAAGCTTGTTGTGGCCATCAGAGTGAATCGAACGCGATATTTAACACAGTACTAAAACACGCGTTTAGTATGTTAAACTATGCCTATAAGAATAAAGAGCGATAAAAGAACACTTTTTATGTTTGTTTTTAATCTAACTTTTAAAGTGTATATATATATATATATATATATATATATATATATATATAAAGCACAAAGGCATTGCAGCTAACAAGGCACCCTATATTTCACTTATATTCGTTCCCCAACGGGGACTCGAACCCACGACCTATGGTACCGAATCACCTAGCTGATATGCATCCGACCCTCTAACCGACTGAGCTACCCGAGTAATTAGGAAATGTCCGTAAGATCTCATGCTTATCTACGCTATTTATATTTATTTTAAGTATATAGCTTAAATCTATGTTTAAGATTTTACAAAAACTTTTCAGTATAAACAGATCAATAAAAGGTATGTTTTAAAATATATAAATAATACTTGAAATGCAGAAGTTTTCGATATATAAATATTCATATAAAAGACTGTAAGAGTTATCTCGCGTGTCACCAGGGCCGCCGGGGCGATCGAGTGTATCGAAAACAGTTACGATATGAATAGGGTAAAAGTTACAGCAAAAATTGCTAGCTGAATAGAAAGTGCTTCATGGTTTTGTTTATTCAGTTTTGAGATTAAATATACAGTGTTCATGGTGGACGACCTGTGAATCATTCAGTGATATCGCCTCCTGACGGTAAGCACAAAATTAATTCGTTTTATTAATAACCATCATTAATACCAATCAAATCATCTACACGTATATTCATTTTACACATGATGTTACACGCTCAAATTAAAGTAATGTATTTCCTATTGAAAAGTTTCTCAGCCAAGCGACCATTCCAAGCATATAAAATTTGAAATCAGGGGATGGCATTTTCAAGACTCTCTCACTTGACTCTCACAAAATACTCTATAGTGCACTCACACCAGCCCAAACTTAACACTGCTCTCTAGGTTGTATCGTCTCTAAATGGAATATCTAACTTATATAAACAGGGCAATATACATTTACAATACTACATGAAGTAGCCATGTGACTTCGTTTTCTTTTCAAAACAACTTCCATTTTTCTCGATATATTTAAACACCTTTTTATATCTTCATGTTTCTTGGTCATTGGTAATCTCAACCCGCTGCTATCATATGCGAGATATATACCACCCTGTCTGAATAATAAATCTGTCACCTCTTTTATTTTTTTCTCATAGATACATATCGATAATTTCATTTTAAGTGTTCAGTAAGATTTTGTACAATCAATATTACTATGAGTGTTTTGGCATGTCGGTAGGGGCGCCCGTATATATACTTACAGTGCCTGACGCAATGAATAGGAATATGATTGGAACAGGACATGCCTACATAGCCAGACATAAAACATTCCTAACCGTGTCATACGTGTGCTCCATGTGACATTTAAATGAACAAAACTTGAAATTGAATACATGCTAGGTGGTATATGCCCAATGTTTTCTCAGTGTTTTAATCGATAGTATTTAAATAAACAATCAATATCTATTAAGGGGAGAGGGGACGGGGTGTAAAGGTCTTCAAGGCGTGTTCGCTATTCTATACGATGTTTTGCTCAACTGCATTTTATACAATGTAACTGCGTGTATATTTATGCATTATAGGAAAGAGATGAGAAATATATGTCTCCTGGCCTATATTCCCGACTTCTTCTCCTGGCCTATATTCCTGGCTTCTCTCCTGGCCTATATTCCTGGCTTCTTCTCCTGGCCTATATCTCCTGGCCTATATTCCTGGCTTCTTCTCCTGGCCTATATCTCCTGGCCTCTATTCCTGGCTCCTTCTCCTGGCCTATATTCCTGGCTTCTTCTCCTGGCCTATATTCCTGACTTCTTCTCCTGGCCTATATTCCTGACTTCTTCTCCTGGCCTATATTCTTGACTCCTTCTCCTGGCCTATATTCTTGACTTCTTCTCCTGGCCTCTATTCCTGGCTCCTTCTCCTGGCCTATATTCCTGGCTCCTTCTCTTGTCCTATATTCCCGACCGCTTCCTGGCCAGTATTCCTGGCTCCGCCTGTTGGCCTATATTCCCGAGCTTATATATTTTTGCTTGTGGAAACTATTCCGTTTTGGAATATTTAAAAGGTAATTAATATACAATGATATGTAATATAAACGTGCATTGGAATTTTAGTTAGGAATATGTTTAACTTATTGAAGGAACGTGAGGGTTATTTTCTACTCGTAACAAAGATCTGTCGAGTGATATTAGATTTGAGATAAATCAATACAGGATAGACCTCAATGTGTATATATATTACAAGAATATAACAAACTATATATATCCAAGATAGCATACATTTGTAAAATGTATATCTCTTAACAGGAATGTGGGTCATTATATAAAAACCAACAATGAATTTGATAAACAGCATAATTCATAAAAAAAAATGTATATCTCTGAACCAGAAGAAGAAAGTGTCTCAAATTTTTTAAAAAATCATAAACAACAGTGTACATGATTAAAAAGCGTACATTGCATAACTCTGAAACCGAGAGTGAAGATGTCTCGTCCCAGAATATATTAAACTATATGATAAGAATGCATAAAATGTGTATATCTATCAGAGAGGGGGAGGGGGAAGGGGGGATCATGACCACGGAAATGTGTATATCTATCAGAGAGGGGGGGAGGGGGAGGGGGGATCATGACCACGGAAATGTTTATATCTATCAGAGAGGGGGAGGGGGTAGATTATGACTACGGAAATGTTATTCTTCACAAGTTGGCAGACATTGTAAGTCTGAAGTATAGCTGTACACTGTCTTTTCACACTATTACAGATTTAAATTTCCTTCTCGACCTAATTTTGTTCTATCTACAAGTTTAAACAAGGACCTCAAAATATAAGTATCAGAATAGTAAATCTGTCTAGAGATTAGAGACGCGAGAGTTTTAAACTTATTTCGTTGATCAATGCCTACTTCTTGTCGTTATGTACAAACTAGTCTATAATCATGTCCCTGGCAATTAATGGGTATTCTTATCTTTTTTAAATATGACATTTAGAATAGTATACAAGTTATAATGCGTTGACGAATTCTAAGAAATGAAAATCATTGACGTGTTGACCATTTAAATTTCAAAGACCGCCATTTTCATAACACTGACCCTTGCCCAGTCGGTATAGTCAATACACAGCGACGGACCTAAAGAAGGTGATCTCAAAAATGGTACATCATGTCTAGTTTAAACTATGAATTATATATGTTCGTGGTGTAACACCAATATTAGATCTATTTGATTGTTCCTGGCTCTTTCTAGTGAATCCTTTGTGACTAGATAGTTAGACCGTAAGGAGGTAACTACGCAGATAGGTTAACAGTCTAGTATGGTCGACAGATAGGTTAACAGTCTAATATGGTCGACAAATAGGTTAGCAGTCTCTTATGGTCGACAGATAGGTTAACAGTCTAATATGGTCGACAGATAGATGTTAACAGTCTAATATGGTCGACAGATAGGTTAACAGTCTAATATGGTCGACAGATAGGTTAACAGTCTAATATGGTCGACAGATAGGTTAACAGTCTCGTATGGTAGACAGATAGGTTAACAGTCTAATATGGTCGACAGATAGATGTTAACAGTCTAATATGGTCGACAGATAGGTTAACAGTCTAATATGGTCGACAGATAGGTTAATAGTCTAATATGGTCGACAGATAGGTTAACAGCCCAATATGGTCAACAGTTAGGTTAACAGTCTAGTATGGTCGACAGATAGATAGGTTAACAGTCTAGTATGGTGGGCAGATAGGTTAATAGTCTATCTATGGTCTAATATTACTGGATACTACGCCCTGATACAATAGCACAGGAAGTTTAAAATGTTACCAACATTTTGGCGAGTATTCATAATTCAAGAAAGAAACAGTACGCGTATGTATTTGGCGACAATGTTCATAAACATGGAATTTATTCATTAATCATAATATGTTATACACATGTATTTTAAATTTAGTTGGGGGTCAATACACCAGTATTGAGTGAGATCATATTTTAAATGTCGTCATTTGAAGTTTCTTCCGCTGTAGTTATGGTATCTATTGATCGTACACGATCATTTACCACTATTCCCATTTCAACATATTTTTATCAGGACGGCATTCCATTATTTTCCAATATCGTTGCTCACTTTTCATTGCATATTCTTTCCGATATCGAATTTACATCATTTTGTTCAATACCATGGCCTATTAAGGTGAAAGGATATTTTTGATAAGAAAGGTAACTCCCATAAAATAAAAATATTTCAATTAAATTCTTTGAAAATAATACTAAAAGTGCATAATTATAGAAACCGCTTCAATTTTCTGTAATTCCTCGTGATTTCTATTGCAGAAGAGGTATACACGTCGGGCGCGGATCCACAATTATTGTTGAGAGGGGGTCCAACCCAATAAAGGAGGTCCACCCATATTTTTGTGTGAAAAATTACGTATTTTACATCGAAAAAAAAAAGAAAAGTAATTTTTGTCCAATCTCCAGTTGGCTCCAGACCGCTGGTCCACCCCTCTAGATCCGCGCATGATATATAGCAACAAATCACAGGAATCAGTCGTGTATGCACGTATTTCAGTAGAGGAGATAACCGTTATACAATCAAGGACATATAAGTATAATCAGATATAATGAGAGACAAAAAAGAGGAACATTAAAGATAAAAATTCTAAAAGTCTCGTCTCCAACACTAGCCAGACACCACACCCCTACATCAAGTCCTCTCTTTAACCTTCTCTGACATGGGATCCACCTTCACCACTAGCCAGACACCCAACCCCTACATCAAGTCCTCTCATTAACCTTCTCTGACATGGCATCCACTTTCACCATTAGTCAGGCACCCAACACCTACATCAAGTCACCTCCTTAACCTTCTCTGACATGGCACCCAAGTCATCTCCTTAACCTTCTCTGACATGGCACCCACCTTAACCACTAGTCAGACACCCAACCCTACATCAAGTCCCCTCCATAACCTTCTCTGACATGGCACCCACTTTCACCACTAGTCAGGCACCCAACCCCTACATCAAGTCACCTCCTTAAATTTCTCTGACATGGCACCCAAGCCATCTCCTTAACCTTCTCTGACATGGATCCACATTCACCACTAGCCAGACACCCAACCCCTACATCCAGCCATCTCCTTAATCTTCCGTGACATGGCACCCACATTCACCACTAGCCAGACATCCAACCCCTACATCAAGTCATCTCCTTAACCTTTTCTGACATGGCACCCACATTCACCACTAGCCAGACACCCAAACCCTACATCAAGTCATCTCCTTAACCTTCTCTGACATAGGATCCACCTTCACCCCTAGTCAGACACCCAACCCCTACATCAAGTCATCTCCTTAACCTTCTCTGACATAGGATCCACCTTCACCCCTAGCCAGACACCCAACCCCTACATCAAGTCATCTCCTTAACCTTCCGTGACATGACACCCACATTCGCCGCTAGCCAGACACCCAACCCCTACATCAAGTCCTCTCCTTAACCTTCTTTGACATGGCACCCACCGTCACCACTAGCCAGACACCCAAACTCTACATCAAGTCCTCTCCTTAACCTTCTCTGACATGGCACCCACCTTCACCACTAGCCAGACACCCAACCCCTACATCAGGTTCTCTACTCAACCTTCGCTTACATGGGACCGTCTAGGGTCAACATCACGACCGTCACTTTTCTCATTAGAATTAATTAACGATTAACCTTAATTGTTATGAGCTTAACATATATATTGTGGTTTTATTATGAGTAATCCCGTATAGGTATGGGATAATACTCTGGATTAAGGAAACCTGGATACATAGCTTTAAACTAGCTGGCTGGTCTAGGTTGCATACAAAGTGTCAGAGTTGATTGTCATTAAAATTCATTTCACTCTGGGTATTTTGTGGTATCGTCATACAAATTAATTCATGAATTCTTGATAATAAATGTTGGATATTGCATCATTATTTAATATTGGCAGTGATTTCTGTATCATTATCCAGTATTGACAGTAAGTTCTGTATAATCATCCAGTATTGACAGTAAGTTCTGTATCATTATCCGGTTTTGACAGTAAGTTTTGTATCATTATTCAATATTGACAGTAAGTTCTGTATCATTATCCAGTATTGACAGTAAGTACGGTATCATTATCCTGTATTGACAGTAAGTTCTGTATCATTATCCAGTATTGACAGTAAGTACGGTATCATTATCCTGTATTGACAGTAAGTTCTGTATCATTATCCAGTACTGACAGTAAGTTCTGTATCATTATCCAGTATTGACAGTAAGTTCTGTATCATTATCCAGTACTGACAGTAAGTTCTGTATCATTATCCAGTATTGCCAGTAAGCTCTGTATCATTATCCAGTACTGACAGTAAGGTCTGTATCATTATCCAGTATTGACAGTTAGTTCTGTATCATCATTCAGTATTGACAGTAAGTTTTGTATCATTATCCAGTACAGCTATACAGACTGTATTTATAAATTATTTTGATTAAGTTGCCAAAGAAGTATCTACCGCTTTTCATTATCATTTGGTAGGATTTTTATTCATGTAATTTGTATCATTATTTATACTTATTTGCGGACTAAACATTCAAATCTCAGTATTTGTCAAGACAGAATTTATGATGGTAACGTTTGTCGTTTCAGACTGTCAACAATCTACAATGAGTAAAGACGCCGAGGTTATTCCGCTTGCAGGTCCAGGCAGTAAGATCAAAGCATTGGCGCCGCCGCTGAGAAAGCATTTTATCTATATCGAGGATAACCATCGCGTTATTGTTGATTTCTCCACAAATGGTCTCAAGTTGTTGCCTATCGAGATATGGAAGAACGAAGAAATACAAATAAAGGCGAAGAAGTTCCTAGCTGATTGTAACAGGCTGAAGAAATTACCCAAACAGATATCGGATATTGAGAATTTGGAGTACATTGACCTGCGCAATAATACATTGGGTGCTATCCCCGGAACTATATTTAAGTTGAAATCGTTGACAGAACTCAACTGTTCAAACAATAACATCAAGGCTATACCGGCAACTATAAACAAAGCTCCTTCTCTTTTAACATTGTACGCCATGAATAATAAAATCAAGGCATTGCCCAAAACCATCAACAAATGTCCATCTCTCGTTTTGATTGACCTTTCGGACAACGTTATTCGGTCTGTCAAGAAAACAATATACGAAGTAGGCGCTGAACTCGTGTTGAAAGGCAATCGTATAGTGGAACTTCCAGACGCCAACATAAAAAATCCAGCGCTGAAGAAGCTCGTGGTGTCTGGGAATTCTATCTCTCACATTCCGGACAATATTAACAATGTATCCACCTTAACGTGGCTGGATCTCTCAGATAACGACTTGACTGATTTGCCAAGGGAAATTGGCTACCTAAAGTACTTGCATTACCTGAACGTTTCAAAGAACAAAATTGATTTCTTACCTGATGAAGTATGTTCGCTGCAGTTCGCTCTGACGTATTTACATGCATCTGACAACGAGATAAAAAACTTACCACGTGACATTCACAAGTTACAACGACTAACGACGTTAGAAGTGGCCGACAATCAAATCGAGGCTCTACCAGACAAATTTTACGAACTCAAAAACCTGAAAACCTTAGATCTTTCGGGGAACAAACTGCAAATAGCTGCAGGTATCAGTAAACTCAAGTCCGTGGAAACAGTGAAGCTAGCTCGTAACGCATTGAGTGTACTTCCAGAAGATTTGCCAAACCTGAAGTCGTTAATTCATTTAGATATTTCGGGAAATTACATCAAAATTTTACCTGAAAACCTTTGTAAAATTGGAACTTTGAAAGTTCTTAGAGCATCTGATAACAAGATAAGTGCAATTCCAGAATCTCTAGGAGAAAATCAACTGATAACAGAGTTATGTTTGTCTCATAATCGGTTGCAAGGACTTCCTCAAGATTTGAAAAAGCTCCGAAGTCTTGAAATTCTTGAGATTGGTCACAATCAGATCGATGCTCTACCCAAAACATTTGACGTTCTGAAGTTCCTTCGCCACTTAGATCTTGCTGGAAATTCTATCACAGATTTCGTCATCCCCAAAACATTAGTATCTCTTCATATTTCGGAAAATCCAGTCGTGCTTCCAGCGGCGGATCCCAGATCAATTCTGGTACAACTTGGTGAAAAAACATGGGCCCGCCAATTTACAGAGCTTTTGATTGCCGATATAAAACTTGACGAAGTACCGATTTCAATAACACACATGAAGTTACTGAAGAAACTGGACCTGAAGCAAAACCTTCTAAAGTCTATCCCGGACGAATTGTGTCGGTTACGTCTGTTAGAAGACCTGGACCTATCAGATAATGAATTGTCCGAATTGCCCAGCTCATTTAGTAATCTGAAGAACCTGCGCAGATTAGATGTTTCTCAGAACAAGATTTCTGAATTCTGTCCTTCTTTGTGTTTTCTGCATCAGTTGGAGTTCCTTAACATGTCCTACAACAACATAGTAGACCTACCTGAGAATTTCGGAGAGCTGAACAAAATTATCACTCTTGATCTATCCAATAATGAGTTAATGGGACTTCCCGAAGACAAATGGGACGTCCTGGCGTCTATGTTGACCCTGAACGTGTCAAAAAACCATATCAACATGGTTCCCACGGATTTACCATACCTGTATCGTATTCATACTTTGAAAGCGGCCTCCAATGATCTGACTGTCATTCCTAGTGACATTATCAAAATGCAAGGCCTGGAAGTTTTGGATGTGTCAGACAATCTATTAGAATCTCTACCGGATTCATTGTGTAAGCTACCTGTGCTGAAAGACTTGAATATTTCTGACAACAAGATTAAAGGGTTTCCGAGTAAGATGGAGAGTCTAAAGCAGAGATGTACGGTAAATGCCGAGTCGCAGTCCGCATATAAACAGAGGGACTTACCCGACACGCTCAAATCAGGAGAGGTACAAACAGAGACGGAGGAATCGCCCAAGAGCTCAAAGAAACTCGATGCGAAATGATAATAACATTCAAATCAATTGACTTCAATAACATCATCATTAAAAACACATGTATATGTTAATATAGGTCACATTTTCCTGTTACTCATTACTTGTGATATGAGAGTAATTTGCATTTTATTTTCAAATATCAGTTATACCAAACAATCACTTTTAAAAAATGGTTTTGGATTTTATTTAGTCATGACCAACTTTCCTAGATATTGCATTGTAAAGACAATTGATGGATAGCAACATTAAAAAGCCAACAATATACATACACAGAGAGGATACAAAATAGAGGACTCTGAGACTTGCAGACTTTACAGATCTACAGTATCAATTAATATTGACCACGCTGATTATCATTGAAGTTAATCGACACTGAATATCGATGCAGGGTATCGACGCTGAACATCCATGCAGAGTATAAAAGCTGAATATCGCTGCAGAGTATCGACGCTGAATATCGATGCAGAGTATGAACATTGAATATCGATGCAGAGTATGAACGCTGAATATCGATGCAGAGTATCGACGTTGAATATCGATGCAGAGATAGACGTAGGGAGGAGAAGGGTGTCGATGTGGACATGGACGTAGGGAGGGGAAAGGATATCAGTGGCCGATCCAGGATTTCCGAAAAGGGGACATATAAAAGTCAAGTATCAGCCAAAATACTTGGTCATTTTGGATGCCAAATCTAGAGTTTTATTCATATAAATTGAGTGTTTTCAACATTTTCATGTATAAATGCCTGGCAAATTTGTGGCGAAAAAGGAAACACAGGCCCTTCCCCGCTAAATCCACCACTGGGTATCGTTGATATATATGTAAAGTATCCATGTGGACATAGACTTAGGGAGGGGCACAGTGATGTGGACACAGATGTAGGGAGGGGTACGGTGATGTGGACATAAACTTAGGGAGGGACACGGTGATGTGGACATAGATGTAGGAAGGGGACACGGTAATGTGGACATAGCCATACGGAGGGGCACGTTGATGTGGACATTAACTTAGGGAGGGGCACGGTGATGTGGACATAGATGTAGGGAGGGGCCACGGTGATGTGGACATAACCATACGGAGGGGCACGTTGATGTGGACATTAACTTAGGGACGGACACGGTGGTGTGGACATAGATATAGGAAGGGGACACGGTAATGTGGACATAACCATACGGAGGGGCACGTTGATGTGGACATTAACTTAGGGAGGGGCACGGTGATGTGGACATAACCATACGGAGGGACACGTTGATGTGGACATTAACTTAGGGAGGGGCACGATGATGTGGACATAGATGTAGGGAGGGGGCACGGTGATGTGGATATAACCAGAGGGAGGGGCACGTTGATGTGGACATAGACGTAGGGAGGGGCACGTTGATGTGGACATAGACGTACGGAATGGGCACGGTGATGTGGACATAGAATTAGGGAGGGGCACGGTGATGTGGACATAGAATTAGGGTGGGGCACGTTGATGTGGACATAGAATTAGGGAGGGGCACGTTGATGTGGACATAGAATTAGGGAGGGGCACGTTGATGTGGACATAGACTTAGGGAGGGGTCACAGTGATGTGGACATAGAATTAGGGAGGGGCACGGTGATGTGGACATAGATGAAGGGAGGGGTCACGACTATCGTCTGATTACGAAATTGAATTATTCAGAAAGTAAACGCTGTTTTGATATGTACAGAAGCGATATCCATGTATTTTCTTTTCCTTTATAAAATATACTACACATTTCAAAAGTTTCAGTATGATGGTTTAACAAATAAATTATGTATCACTTGTTGATTGCTTTTCTTTTGAAAAATGATAATGTATCAGGCCTTGTACACCACTGTTATGATTCTCTGTCTGTCTGTGTGTAAACTGATCATGTATCAGGCCTTGTACACCACTGTTATGACTCTCTGTCTGTCTGTGTGTAGACTGATCATGTATCAGGCCTTGTACACCACTGTTACGACTCTCTGTCCGTCTGGGTGTAGACTGATCATGTATCACGCCTTGTACACCACTGTTATGATTCTCTGTCTGTCTGTGTGTAAACTGATCATGTATCAGGCCTTGTACACCACTGTTATGACTCTCTGTCTGTCTGTGTGTAGACTGATCATGTATCAGGCCTTGTACACCACTGTTATGACTCTCTGTCTGTCTGTGTGTAGACTGATCATGTATCAGGCCTTGTACACCACTGTTATGATTCTCTGTCCGTCTGTGTGTAAACTGTTCGTGTATTGGGCCTTTTGCACCACTGTTATGACTCTCTGTCCGTCTGTGTGTAGACTGATCATGTTTCGGGCCTTGTACACCACTGTTAGGACTCCCTGTCTGTCTGTGTGGATATTCATCTTCTATCGGGCCTTGTGCATCACTGTTATGATTTTCTGTCCGTCTGTGTGGAGACTGATCATGAATCGGGCCTTGTGCACCAATGTTATAATTCTCTGTCCGTCTGTGTGGAGATTTATAATATATAAGGTCTTGTACACCACTGTTATACTTCTCTGTCCATCTGTGTGTAAACTGATCATGTATCACGCCTTGTGCACCACTGTTATGGCTCTCTGTCCGTCTGTGTAGAGACTGATCATGTATTGGGCCTTGTTCATCACTATAATAACTCTATCTCCAACTGTGTGTAGACTGGTCATGTATCGGGCCTTGTGCTTCACTGTTATGACTCTGTGTGTCTGTGTTGAGACTTAAATTTATAACGCCTTGTGCACCACTGTTATGATGTTATAATTCTCTGTCCGTCGGTGTGTAGACTGATCATGTATCAGGCATTGTACACCACTGTTACGACTCTCTGTCCGTCTGGGTGTAGACTGATCATGTATCACGCCTTGTACACCACTGTTATGATTCTCTGTCCGTCTGTGTGTAAACTGATCATGCATCGGGCCTTGTGCACCACTGTTATGACTCGCTGTCCGTCTGTGTGGAGACTGATCATGCATCGGGCCTTGTGCATCACAATTATAACTCTCTGTCTGTCTGTGTGGAGACTGAAAATATATAAGGCCTTGTGTACCTCTGTTATGACTCTCTGTCCGTCTTTGTGTAGACTGATCATGCATCGGGCCTTGTGCACCACTGTTATGATGTTATGATTCTCTGTCCGTCTGTGTATAGACTGATCATGAATCGGGCGTTGTGCACCACTTTCATAACTCTCTGTCGGTCTGTGTGGAGATTGATAATGCATAAGGTCTTGTGTACCACTGTTATGACTCTCTGTCCGCCTGTGTGTAGAGATCATGTTTCAGGCCTTATGCACCACTGTTATGACTCTCTGTCCGTCTGTGAGTAGACTGATCATTTATCATAAATTGTACATAACTGAGGCGGCTTTATCAAATGCGCTTCTGGTGCACTACACACCTGTGGTATATTTTGTAATGGTATAAAATTAATAATGAGATCCGTTTCAACGTCCTATGTCTTGTATCAGTTTCTAGGCGAAACAGTATCATGTTCCTGGTTAAAAAATTAAAACCAGACGACTATGTTAATATGTCTCAGTTTTGTCATACGAGGAAAGATCGATACAACACAAGCGACAATGCCATTTTTTCTTAGTGCTGGTGTGAAAGGTTAAGGTTATTCCGTACTGCATGACTGGCATACCACAGCTCACTGTTGGTGATTGATTCAGGCGTTTTGACTCTAGACAGAAGGACCTGAGACTGAATACCGTGATTTCCTGTCTCTCAGATGACACAGTCCTACTTACATTGATTGAGTAATAGATGACGTTACTGATATACATACATTTTACCTTGACTGTTTTTAACATATGTACTAAAGATATTGGGCTAATGTTACCCTACTTATTATGGATTCCAGAATTACCATCCATATAAGCACATGTTCAATGCAGGATCCAGTAAATGCTACACCAAACCTCTATCAGCCCTCCTTACAAAATACTACCTGCAGTCAAGGAGAAACCTCAGACTTACTCCATGGTAATATACTCTAGAAGTGGTGTTAATCAGATATGATATTAAAAAATTCAAGGACTTGCTGAAAAGCTTAAACTATCAATATCTATCCACTGTTCAATACATTAAGTCATACAATTGTTCTACATTCTATACCATTATACCTCATGATCATTTGAAAAACAGACTCTTTAGAAATGTCGGTAACTGTTTTGTTTGTATGGAATTTGATATCAAAATGCTAAAATCGTTGAGGTTTCGAGGAGTATCGCTGCCTCACTCTAAACCCCGCCCCCTTCTCCTATACTAGGGATGCACCCTAGACCAACTTGAGGCATTATGGCGGTCCAATAACCCCTGCAACCCCCCCCCCCTTTTTTTTTTTTTTTTTTGCTTTTTGTTTTGTTTTGTTTTTTTTAAATACACAAAACCTTACACAGCTTACGCCACTAGTGTCAGGATATCCAGAAAAATATTTTGTGAAAAATCACTTTGAATCTGAATTAAAGTACACTGAAGATGACATGAAAACATGCTGGATATATAAATAACAAGTTTGCAATTTATTGAGATATAATATGGTTTTAGGCGGTGCAAAATTTTTTATATATATATTTTATGAAATAAGAAATGTGATTGGCCGTTGGCCGTTAAAAGCATATTATAGATTCATTAATTGGCTTGGTCGGTTGCTAGGAGCAGCCACCTACGCGGATATATTCCTCTGCTCTTGTTGTTACATTTTCATTTGCAGTTTAAAAAGAATCTAATGTTGATAATTCAAATTATTCTAGTGTATAATCAAATTATAAGGATTAACTTAACAAGTTTGCAATTTATTGAGATATAATATGGTTTTAGGCGGTGCAAATTTTTTTTTTTATAATACGCTTCGCGGATAATAAAGAGTGCACCGCCTCAAACCACATTATATCTCAATAAAATGCAAAATTGTTAAAGTTGATCCTTAAATACATGTGTTTGCTCTATTTAACCCATTATATATATGTGTATATATAATACGCAATTGTACATCATAAAATAAATATTTCTATCGTGTTGTACGAAACTGGATAATTTTAATAACTGAATGTGAAAAGTAAACAAAGTGTCACGTGACAGTAAACTTGAAAACAGAATCATTTTAAAGTAAACTTGGCATCAAGTACAATTAACTAAATTATTGGACTGGTTATCAGGACAAAAACGAAACCTGAAGTGCACTTGTCAAGTGCACCCAGCTGTACTTGTTGCAAATTAAAATAAACGAAAATGCATTGTCTAGTATTCATTTCCTTACAGAAAGTGTCATTGCAATTCTCTGCCAGGAAAAGGAATTATTCAAACACTAAATCTCATGCCCCTCATGGGGAAATAGAGTTTTAAAAACTTTGAAATTTAAATATATGCAATTCTGACAATATTAAAATCAAATGATTCACATTTGTGGTTGTGTGTATATGTGTATATATATATATATATATATATATATATATATATATATATATATATATATATATATATATATATATATATATATATATATATATATATATATATATGTATGTATATCGGAATCCCTAAGGGCACTAACTGTGCTCCTTTGTTGGCGGATTTGTTTCTTTATTCTTATGAAGCTTACTTCATACAAAACTTTAAGTCAGGATAAGAAGCAATTGGCATTACCTTGTAATTTTACATTCAGATATATTGATGATTGGAAATTTTGCGTCATGTCAAGACTATTTCACTGATATACTGACGCCATCCGTAAGACGCATTTCATTGATAGTGACGCCGTCTGCTGGACGCATTTCACCGATATTATGACGCTATCCGTGACGCATTTCACCGATGTAGCGACGCCATCTGCTAGACGCATTTTCGACGTCTTTTATGGACTCATCCGAAGTGAATAGGAATTTTTACGTGTCACCATCGATGATGACAAAGGACATCTAGGGGTCCGTTTTACTAAAGAATTTGATATATTTGACGGCACATTAAACATCCATATCAGCAGAAATGGTGGATTTTCTGCTTTAAGCTGTTTATTTTAGCTAATTTTTAAGCATTTAAGAGTATTTAAGGAAATTTTCTACCAATTCAGGAGTCAGAAATACACGATTTTTCCCAAGTTCCTGAGCAAAACCTGTGCTGTCCTTATTGTGTACCACTCATTGCTTCCAACGGTATGTTGTATAGGGAGGTGTTATTGTTTCTAGTTGTATAGGGAGGTCTTATTGCTTTTAGTTGTATAGGGAGGTGTTATTGTTTCTAGTTGTGTAGGGAGGTCTTATTGCTTCTAGTTGTATAGGGAGGTGTCCTATGACTTATTTGTAATTTGTGAAATTAAAACAAGCATAAATGACTACATTTATGCTTGTTTTAACTTCACAAATTACAAATAAGTCATAGGACAGAGGTCTTATTGCTTCTAGCCGTATATCACAAAGAAATATGTGACATTTTACTTCTATTGTAATACTATAATTCCAATATCCTTTGTGATATACTTATTTCTGTGCAAGTGCTATAATTCCATTATTTTCTACTATCAGCTCAGAACTATTTTGTGTTTGGCAGCAATTACGTCTTTGTATTCTTGTTAGTGTTATTATTTCTTATATAAAAACTTGATCATACATTGTCCAATTTAGTTTTGGAGTCAGCGTCAGACTGACAATATCCAACTCGCCAAAATAAATTTGGAAAATCTATACTTCACGTGTTTTTCGAACTTCTTCAAGAACGTCATACAGAAACCACGGCACCGCAGTCTCACTACGCATCGTCATCCTCGTTCCTAGTTCTGTGACAATCATCGTCACGATAAGTTCCAGAACCTACGACATCGTATAACAAAAATCAACTTGGTGACAGTCATGTTGTACATGTATAGGGAGGTCTTATTGATTCTAGAGGGACCGTATGTTGTATAGAGAGGCCTTATTGCTTCTAAACGTTGCTTCTGGTGGAACCGTATGTTGTATAGGGAGGACTTATTGCTTCTAGAAGTTGCTTCTGGTGGAACCGTATGTTGTATAGGGAGGTCTTATTGCATATACACGTTGCTTCTAATGGGACCGTATGTTGTATAGGGAGGTCCCATTGCGTCTAGTGGTATGTTGTATGGGGAGGTATCACCGCTTCTAGTTGGTATGCTATACAGGGAGGCTTCATTGCTTTTAGTGGGTATGTAGTATAGGGAGGTCTCATTAGTTTTAATGTGTAAGTTACATAGGAAGGTTTCATGGCTTCTAGGTCCCAATGCTTTTAGTGGGTATGTTGTATAGGGAGGTTTCATTGCTTCTAGTGGGTATGTTGTATAGTGAGGTCTCATTGCTTTTAGAAGGTATTCTGTATAGGGAGGTCTCATTGCTTCTAGTGGGGTGTTGTATAGGGAGGTCTCATTGCTTCCAGTGGTATGTTGTATAGGGAGGTCTCATTGCTTTTAGAAGGTATTCTGTATAGGGAGGTCTCATTGCTTCTAGTGGGGTGTTGTATAGGGAGGTCTCATTGCTTCTAGTGGTATGTTGTATAGGGAGGTCTCATTGCTTCTAGTTGGGTGTTGTATAGGGAGATATCATTGCTTCTAGTGGGTATGTTGCATGGGGAGGTCTCATTGCTTCTAGTGGGGTGAAGCCGGTGTGGCCTAGTGGATAAGGTGCTCGGCTCGTGATCGAGAGGTCCCGGATTCGACTCCCGTTCTGTATTTCGGATGAGACAGTAAAAACCGAGGTTCTGTGTCACGGTAGGCGTGGCAGGTAAAAGATCCCTCATTGCTTCGGGTGGATCCGTTGCAAAGGTCTAAATTTGTATGCACTGTATCAGGCAAATGCCGTCACCATATACGTGAAGTAATCGTGTAGTGACGTAAAACAATATTCAATTAATCTAGTGGGGTGTTGTGTAGGGAGGTCTCATTGCTTCTAGTGGGGTGTTGTATAGAGAGTTCTCATTACGTCTAGTGGTATTCTGTATAGGGAGGTCTCATTGCTTCCAGTGGTATGTTGTATAGGAAGATCACATTGCTTCTAGTGGTATGTTGTATAGGGAGGTCTCATTGCTTCCAGTGGTATGTTGTATAGGTAGGTCTCATTGCTTCTAGTGGTATGTTGTATAGGGAGGTCTCATTGCTTCCAGTGGTATGTTGTATAGGTAGGTCTCATTGCTTCTAGTGGTATGTTGTATAGGGAGGTCTCATTGCTTCTAGTGGGGTGTTGTATAGGGAGGTCTCATTGCTTCCAGTGGTATGTTGTATAGGGAGGTCTCATTGCTTCTAGTGGTATGTTGTATAGGGAGGTCTCATTGCTTCTAGTGGTGTGTTATATACGAACATCTCGTGCCCTAGGACGATAGGGTATATTTCAAAAGTTAATACTGGTCACGATAAAGACCAGTATTGCTGTGTAGTTAACATCAAGTGTCACGATTAATCCAATATTGCTCTGCATTTCACACTGATTTCCACGATATAGTTTAATTATTATGTGCTGTTAACTCCGAGTGTCAAGATCTAGGTCAGTACTGCTGTGCAGCAAGAGCGAGTGCCACAATATAGAAAAATAATGTTGTGTTGTTAACATCGAGTGCCACGATAGAGGGAGATACTGCTGTGCTGTTAACACCGAGTGCCATAAATTAGGCAGATACTGTTGTGCTGTTAACACCGATTGTCATGATAGAGGCAGACACACCGAGTGTCACGACAGAGGCAGATGCTGTTAACACCAAGTGTCACGACAGAGGCAGATACTGTTGTGCTGTTAACACCGACTGTCATGATATAGGCAGATACACCGAGTGTCACGACAGAGGCAGATACTGTTAACACCGAGTGTCACGACAGAGGCAGATACTGTTGTGCTGTTAACACCGAGTGTTGCGACTGAGGCAGATGCTGTTAACACCGAGTGTCATGAATTAGGCAGATACTGTTGTGCTGTTAGCACCGATTGTCATGATAGAAGCAGATACACTGAGTGTCACGACGGAGGCAGATGCTGTTAACACCGAGTGTCACGAGAAAGGCAGATACTGTTGTACTGCTAACACCGAGTGTCATGATAGAGGCAGATACAACGAGTGTCACGACTGAGGCACTCGCTGTTAACACCGAGTGTCACGACAGAGGCAGATACTGTTGTACTGCTAACACCGAGTGTCATGATAGAGGCAGATACACCGAGTGTCACGACTGAGGCACTCGCTGTTAACACCGAGTGTCACGACAGAGGCAGATACTGTTGTACTGTTAACACCGAGTGTCAAGATATAGGCAGACACATCGAGTGTCACGACAGAGGCAGATACTGTTAACACCGAGTGTCACGACAGAGGCAGATACTGTTGTACTGTTAACACCGAGTGTCATGATATAGGCAGATACACCGAGTATCACGACTGAGGCACTCGCTGTTAACACCGAGTGTCACGACAGAGGCAGATACTGTTGTACTGTTAACACCGAGTGTCATGATATAGGCAGACACATCGAGTGTCACGACAGAGGCAGATACTGTTAACACCGAGTGTCACGACAGAGGCAGATACTGTTGTACTGTTAACACCGAGTGTCATGATATAGGCAGATACACCGAGTATCACGACTGAGGCACTCGCTGTTAACACCGAGTGTCACGACAAAGGCAGATACTGTTGTGCTGTTAACACCGAGTGTCATGATATAGGCAGATACACCGAGTATCACGACTGAGGCACTCGCTGTTAACACCGAGTGTCACGACAAAGGCAGATACTGTTGTACTGTTAACACCGAGTGTCATGATATAGGCAGACACATCGAGTGTCACGACTGAGGCACTCGCTGTTAACACCGAGTGTCACGACAAAGGCAGATACTGTTGTGCTGTTAACACCGAGTGTCATGATATAGGCAGATACACCGAGTATCACGACTGAGGCACTCGCTGTTAACACCGAGTGTCACGACAAAGGCAGATACTGTTGTACTGTTAACACCGAGTGTCATGATACTGCCGTGTAGCTAAGCAGCAATACTAGTAGTAATAAGGGTTATGGCTTCGCGTGATGATCCTTGGACATAAGAGCTTTAAGTTCATGTAATAATTCACTTGACAAGCAACGCGTTTCACTAGCATGCCAACCAGTATCGTCCACGTCACAAGCAACGTGTTCAATCAGCATATCAACGTAACTGCTATACTATTCTGACCATCAACAGAAAATAACAAATCTATAGTTATCCAACAGTTTAATTTCTAAGAAATATATGACATATCTATTTGAGGTATACAATAGTTTTCAAACTTCTAGCTTTAAATTCTACACTTGTTGTTGAAACATTACTTGTGATCTTTTCAATCAATATTCAAATATGTCAGAACGGTCACCTGTGTTAGGCGGTAATCTACGGCCACCTGCATTAAGCGGTCACCTATCCTCTATGAATTTCTACATATAAAATCCACCAACAGAACCACGTTTTGGAGAAAATATTCCAGTGTATGATGGCCACTTAAGGCATGTTAGACCGAGTCAATCAATGTACTCTAATGAATTATCAAGTTACAAAATGGTCAAACGTTAGATATTTTTATACTAAATATTAATTTGCTTTTATATGAGATCACAAACAATCTTTACACAAGTGCTTCTCCGATGTAGCCAAAACAGCAAAGCTTAAGACATCACCGGGGCACTAATGTTAGTAGCCAAGCGAGTGTGTTATTTCTACACAGAAATATCTCGTGTACACAATGGTTACATACATAGTACAGTGTACAGACTGTAAACAGCATAGAAATAGCTTTACACAGGATCAAAATTACAGATCAAAAACAATTGGTAAAATTTATCTTAAATATTTGTACCCTTGTTTGTTTCATCAGTGTTGACACACTCTCAGTCAACTAATATGGTTGTATACATAGACTATATCTGTATCTGGATTGTATTAAATCATAGAAGTAAAGTTTACATTTGTTTTATCATTTCTTAATAAAGACTGTTTATAATAATAGAATGCGTCTAATATTTATAATGGAATTAGTTCTGTACAAAAATATAGCACATGAGTGAGGTAGTTATATACAGAGGTTTACTTAGACCCGATATACATACAGCATAACTCCTCCCATAACTCAAGGTTCACCATGACAATCTCCATTACATTAACTTCAATATCTACTTGTTTATTATTAGTTCTTAGTGAAGAGAACCAGTCACTTTTTGTACTATACCACACATATTTTGTGATAAGCTTTAAGAAAATACAGAATTTAAATTCCATTCCAGTAGATGGTATAGATGACAGCTTTTAAATGGATACTACTAATTGTTCAGAATTTCTATTGATGCACAGAAGCATGTACGAATTGGACAATGTCAATTTCTTGGGAATTTCAACTTCTGATTTTTAAAACAAAGATTATAAAGATTTTTGATATGCAAAATGTATATGCAATTCATTTAGGTATTCACAAAGAGCAAGACAATATCAGAAGAGACATGACAAAGACTGAGGTATGGATGTTTTTGCATATAGAAAGAATGAAAGAGCACTTTTATCACCAAACATATGCAAAATAATCTGTAAGTCATCAACGAGATTGATAGAGCTTTCAATTTTTTTCTGTACAACTAATGTAAAAACGTATATTCAAAAACATAACTGTAATCTACTTTGTCAACTATTCAAAAGAAATGTAGTGGTCACATTGTAAGAGGCATTCTCAATTTTCTGAAGTAAGCAATTTTGTTATAGGGCATTTCATGCACAAAATATGCATCAAAATCATTCTGATCTCTGCAAAATAAGAAATCTCACCAAAGATTTGCTTCCAATAATTCCAAGAAAAAAATTAGAATAAAAATTCAATATTCACCAAAACTACAATTTCAATTCCTGTTCACAACCTGCACAGTTGGTAAGTTCTACACTCAAAAGAACTAACATTGGATAAAACACAAAGAAGTGGGAAATAATACAGATTTTAACACATAAAAAAGCTCAGAAATCTTTGGTAGTAACAGTAAAGTAAAATATATGCATTACTAAATATAAAAGACAAATATGTACATCTACATTATACATACATCTAGCAACAATGAAAGCAAGGTTAAAATATCTATATAAGCTCAACGACAAGGTTTTCAAGTTTTACTTGGTATAATAAAATTTACATAAAAGAAAAACACAACAATCCAGTAACTTTCAACAAAGTCATATAACTTCCTGTTCACAGCAACTTTCAAAAATGATCTCCTTTTTCATCTTGAAAACATAAGTGCTGTCTCTGACAAGCCCTATCACCATAAACAAACACTTACACTAAAAGCACTCAAGAGGTCATCTTAAAGTAAACTGCCACAGTACTTTGTCTTTCAAGTCTAGCACTTTCCTCATGTCTTAGCACTGTTCTGTATAATATCAAACATTTATAAAGTATAGAATATTTCAATTAGCACTAAATAAGACCCATCTATTTACGAAATTTAAGTAAATTTCTGAGACTGTCATTTATCCCACAAAATCTATCCAAAATGTGTTGAAAAATTTACATTGAAAAGAAAAAAAGAATGATTTTTTTCACTGAAAGCCATATCTAACCTGTACCTTGGTAAGCAGAAATGCAGTATTTTCACTAACTTCAACAAACATACATTACGATATATAATTAGACAGATAAAAATTTACACATAACAATCACTTTCTAGTATTTCATCATGGGGTATAAAGTTTTCAAGAGGGAATTGTAGCAGTATTTATCTTTCGTCTTCCTCAACTTTTCTCTTTCATTCTATTTTGAATTTACGTATGAAACAATACTTTGTGAAAAATATGCACTACAGATGATTCATATCTTTCCAAATTTCCAAATATGCTTTAGCCACTATTCATTGTCTCAATATCATTTTTTCAATTCATGTGGAGTACTGTTACTACAATCAATCACTGATTCTTATTAGAACATCTTAGCTCATAGATTTATCAGCTTACCATACAACACTAAGTGTAACAACTGACCATACTTTTAGCACTGCTATTAAATTTTAGGAAATCCAAATATTATGTCAGATTGGTTCTTTATAACATCCATTATAAGAAAGAAGAAATAGTGAATAAAATTTCTGTTGAAATATTGTGGAAAGACAGGGATCATAATTAAATGCAAAACACAAGATTACACCGCTGTTAAAAGCATGGATACAAGTTGCTACTGATTATGCAATGACACTTCAAAAGCCAAATTAACGTGTCGATACAATATTTACAATATAGATATCTAAATTGAGGTAGATCATAATTACAAGTTGCCGTTTATATACTACCCACATTGGCAACTATCTCCTGAGAAATACTCACTAATGTCTCACGAGGATCCAAAGGATTTATAAAGAGAAAAGTCATGGATCAACATTGATATAAAATACATGACCAAAACAAACACAAACCTGAGCTAAAAAATACATAAAAAGAGAGAGGTCCTTGGCAAAACTCTAACTAATATATCAGAAAATTATGTAGGAGGTTATAATGGTTCGTAGGAGTTAAAACAATATCATGAAATTTGAAATATACATTGTATAATATCCTAAAATGACAATAGAATATGATGAGGTATTGTATATATAGACATGATCATGGGCATCGTACTCATAGGAGGCATCAATATTATGGGCAGACATTATCTCCACACCTGACATGTGACATATCCCAGGTACCCAGAAGGTTTGCTGAACATGCTGAAATGTCCAGGGTTTTAATCATAAAATAAGACAATACTACAATAATTATACAAAGCAAATTATGCTACAAATAATAACTATATCATTCCTCCTTGAAATATTTATATAATTATTGTAACACAATATATATAGAATTCTAAGAGCTGTAAAACATAAAAACAAATTTATTTCCGGACTTCTACCAGAAATTACTCTCATCATAAAATCTGTAATATATCATCATGATTACATGCACCGGAGGAAGAGTCATCAATACAGGATGATCAGTCACTATCGTTAAAATAAAAACATGGAATGAAACTTCAGCAAGATGTTGTTATGTTTCACCGGTTGCTATAGCTACTTGACTTAATAAAAAATATAGGTGACAGGGTAATCACATCTACAATATATATCAATTATAACAAATTCTGTATGGTATAAACACCAGATAGCAGGTACTCCCAAGATTTTGCTTAATTTACTAATCTTCACTAAGATTTAGGGAGGAAAATTTGCCCAATCTTAAGCAAAGTAGGCAGAATGCCGTAAATAGTTTAAGATTTTCATGGAACATCTATTCCACACAGAGAAACTAGACAAAACAATTTAACCATGTATCGCCTATTTTTTTATACTAAGTATCAGTTCAGCACTTCACTATGGACTCTGCCAACAAAACTGGTGTATTCTTTACTTCTGAAACTGTTGATACTTAGTGTAAATCATTCAGTTTTTTAACAAGATTAGTTTTTTGAAAATTTGTAATCCAACTACAATCTAATAATATCTAACCTTAATACGACAAAATAAACAAATTTACCAAAATAATGTACAGGGCATACTGAAATATTCACACTCTATGAACATGAAAACAAAAAAAGTTCACCGGGAGAAATTAGTGGAAATGACATCTACTCTTCAATGATGTTGTTTAAAAAATAATGACAAATATATGCAGAAAAGAGGAGATCTAACAGATAAATTTCTTTTGCAAACAAGTGAACACAATAGGTACTTTCAAAAATTGCAACTTCAACTCCATTTTAAGCCTGGATTGAGGCATACAAAAGTGGGGTAACTTCTGTAAAAAGTTCCTATGGCAGTCTGAGAAATCTTTATGCTATCATAAAAAATGTTTGCACCAAACTATGTCCCCTGGACAAAATGTCAATAACAAAGTACATGTATTAAGTTTTATGAAAATAAAGGAGCAGTTTTAATAAGCAAATTATTGATTCAATGATGGGATAAGAATTCTTGATTCAATGATGGGGTAAGAATTCTTGATTCAATGATAGGGCAACAATTCTTTATTCGATGACAAGTTGTACTGAGACACAGAAGCAAGAAATAATCCATGTTTGAAGTAAGTGATCAACTCAATGATCTAACTGTAGATTGCTTTCACAAGTCAAATGCTCAATCACTTCACTGATTAATCAAACCTCTATCAATAAGAAACGGTCATTTCAAAGATTAATCAAACCGCTATCAATAAGATTTAGAAACGATCATTTCAAATGGACATATAGCTGTATAGGTTTAAGGAAAATAAGAAAAATGGAACACAATACCCTAAATGAAAAAGAAGATGAAGTTCACAAAATGAATTTTAAGATTCTGCATTCAATAAATTTCATGTGCAGGAACAAGTTTTTAGTTCTTATTTTTCATTTGTCTATAACATATTCACATTTTTCTATAAGCTGAAAAAAACTTGACATGAATAAAGATAGGCAAAAGAATTTTCACCTCCCCCCCCCTCCTCTTCCTCTTCAAAAAAAAATAATAAAATAAAAACAAAGAAAAAAAAAAAGAAATTGATATAGCTTTCATATAAAATTTTTAAGGAATCACTATCAAATAAAACAATTTTTCCACAGAATATTAATAATTTAACAGTACTAGAGTTATTTTTCTTACTAGAGGGTCATCCATCTTAGACCTATTTTGGTAGAAATTTTTCAAAATGTATATTTACTAATAAGAACATATATATGATTCATTAATACTGATATCCAATATCTTCTGCAAATAAATTTTTATAAGTGAAACGTACAAAATACATTTAAAGAAAATGTGCACTTTTTAAAAATGCAAATGTGAAATTACCCCATTCATTCTAAACATCATTGAGCTATGCTTGATATGGCACTGAGAAGTAACAGGAGGCTTAAACAAGACATATTGGTAAAATAATGCCTTTAAAAGTCATTGCATATTACAGATACCAATATTCCTCCAAGATGAAATGATTCTATTTCTGACTAATTAGAATCAGCCTTTTGATGTTTATATAGCACATCATTTTCCGACATCTTTGATTCAGGATATTAAAACCTTAAGGTTGATCTCCACTGTTGTACAATTACACCTGTAATAATATGATTTGTTGGGTGGTAAATGACTTCAGACATAGGAGAAAGCTGTCATTCGATACTATCATATGATCAATACTATATTACTTGGGTCATACCTGGATATAGACCAGTATGCACTGTAAGAAATTAATAAAACAAACATTCAGATATAACTGTAAAATTTCTTTTCCTCACCTCAACAAATTTAAATGTACATTTTAAACAAGAGAAATTACATTTAAAAAGTTATTCTTAAAGAAAAGATCTGAAATTATGCCAAATTATCAAAATCATACATGTTAGTTAAGTATGTATATAAACACAGTAAAACAAGAACATAAGCCATGTAAGCAAGAAAAGAACATCTCTTTAACTCTCATCAAAACTCATACAAAAACTGTCATTAAAACATAATCATCACATAGACTTCATATAATCTATAATGAAATTGTACATACATCAATGACAGGTAAAAAAAAAAAAAGGGAACAAATGAAAAAGATATTGTCTCAGGATTTCTTCATTATCATTCACCTGAGATAGTTTCAAAAACATGTTAATAACAAACAAATAATAATATAATAAAAAGATTTTTCAAAACAGGTAATGAAATGTGTTACACAGTTCTACTCATTTGTTTGCAAATGTGGTATGCAGACAGATGAAGAAAGACCTCTCTGTTAATTAACATGTTTAAGGGAGCATCTTTGCTGAAGACAATGGAAAAATGATGTATTGCACACCTTGAAGTATCTGCACCTGAAACAGACCACAATGTTGATTACAAAAGCAGCTTAAAAGCAGGTTAAAAGCATATTGACACCACCGCTGAGAAGGTTTAGAGATGTTGAGAAATAGTGTAGACATAATGTACCAATTTCTGAGAACATAAAACATGTTTGATGGAAATAAATGATGAATTTAATTTGTTTTTCATTAAATGGAGATGTATCACAGAAAAAATGACAGAAAACTTATGCATCCTTTGCTAAGTACAATGATGCAGTTTTCCATCCTTTTTTTTGTGGAATACTACCATCCAACGAAAAAAATTAGACTCATTCCTTAAATACCCCTGGCGGCAACTTTGTCAGTAAGCTAAAACTAGGTAAAACTACAAGGTAGAAATCACAAGGTCAAAATTTTCACAAGGAATAGACATGTAAAATATGAAAGCCCTATCACTTACCATTCAAAAGATCTACCCAATGTTAAAGTGTTTGGTATGTAGGTTAAAGGTCATGGTCAAGGTCACGAGGTGACAAAACAACAAAAATCCTTTCATTATGGAATTTTGAATTACGTGGTACTCTGTAGTAAATCTAACCTCCCTAGACCTTTTTTGCTACATTTAAGAAAATCCAAAAGCAAAAATATTTGTTAAGGACATGGCATTTTCCCTTCCAGCCAAGTTTCATCCAAATCCCTCTATTGATTGAAAGGAATAAGTTCATAAAAGCTTGATACAACAGGCAACAGTGCATCCCCATCAAATTTAAATCTTCCAAGAGCAATGCTTTTGTTGTAAAATACCCCCTTCGCTTTTTTGCATGACTGCAACATTCTAAAAAGGGCAAATTAGTAAACTGTATACTTGAATTTTATAACCTCTATATAGATTTAAGATCGATAGATGTTTTCCTCTTGTCATGAGGAATGAGTCTGCTAAGCATAGTGATCCGGGTCAAAACAGTTCTGTCCTTATATTGTTCTTCCCCAAATGGTTCTGTTTATATTTTGTTTGAGCCAGTGTGGAAAAAACATCCCATGTCATGGTAGGTCTCTTCGGGTGGGTCCATTACAAAAGTATAAATTTCTATGCAATGCATCTGGCATATGCAGTCACCATGGAGTGACATAAAACAATAACATAAAACACTTATCAATCAATCAATGTATCTTGTTTACAAAGGGCAGTTTATAAACAATGTTTGGTGTGTGACCTTGACTTCTGATCTTATTAAAATAGACATTGTCCTTTTGTCATATATAGTCTGTGTACAAAACATGACAGTCCTAGTACATGTGGTTTGTTTTATATTTTGTGCACAACATTTATCAACAATGTAATGTGTGTGACTTTGAACTCTGACTTTTTACTTTGACCTCTGACTTTGCAAAATAATAGGCATCAGAAAGACATTGGGTCTGTATCTTATTTACAGATTTTATTAACTATTTATAGTGATCTTAATTTTTGACCCCTGACACTAAAAAAATGTGGATGTCCCCTCAGCATCAGAAGTAAGTGTACTTAGTTTGAAGGTAATAACCCAAACAGTTTGCTCGCGACCATGTTAACAAGTTCGGCACACAGACAAACCTACAGACCGAGGCACTGTGACATGCCATAATACCTCTATCCACCACGGCTGTAGAAAAAGTATTCATACATTCTATTTCAACTTAAAACATAGACATAATTCCTTATAAACACAATTTATATATTACAAGCAACTTCCAATGAAAATATCTAAAACAAAAATACCAAGGAATGTGCAAAAATGACCAATTCTGAAAAGATGTATAGTATAAATGTCATCCTACGTTTTTTTGGTCGATTTGGTTTGTAAATGTACATGTATGCAGCCAGACTAAAAAGGTCTGTCAAAGGAAGTAACTTCTGGGGCTTACGACATCCCACTCTGATCCAACATTTGATGGATCTGGCAACTTATAAAAGACCTTATATTTTTCATCTTCATCATGTTTCTTATGAATCCCTTTAGTGTTTTTAAAACAAGATGAAAATATTATATGAAAAATTTTAGAGATGATGGAAAACCATAGATGACAGAAAACCATAGATGGGCAGTGTGCCATGATTAAAACTCATTATTGGTGTGCTGGGTTCAGGTTTGGTGAAAAATGAACTCACTAATAACACAGTTATATCAAACTTTACATATTTTACAAAATACTGACTTACCAGAAGTGCATGGTTTTGATTATAGGTACATCTAAGCTTGGTAGGTTTCCTTGAATGGTTCATAGTTTGGGATAGTATGTGGATACTTGACATGCCAAACCATGTGGAACATAAACTCAATACGATCCTGACACCTCTTCTGACACGACGGACAACGGAATGGGTCATCCTCGTCTGGTGAGTGTAGACTCTCATGTAGATGGTACATGGTGAAGTCGTGAAAAAAGATGTTGCAATGTGGACAATGATGTATACCCGAATCAACCATTGGAGAAATTGAGGTAGTCGTGACATCTCTCTTCTCTTCACTTTCAGTCTCAGATAGTGGTGATCTTTTAGAGGTCATCTCCGTAGTAACCTCTCGAGGTAGTGTTCTTGAGGTTTTGTCCTGATCCACTCCATCTTTCCATTCACAGTCTTCAGAATCCTCGCTACTGACTGATTTGTTCATGCTTAGGTCTATCACCTTGTTGTCGCCTCCTGTGCAGTGATTCTCAGCCTCCACATTTGAGCCATAAAATGACGATATTGGAGGTAGCGATCTGAGGTGATTTTGAGGTAGGCTCGTTGCAAGTGCAGCTGCACTGTGGGAATATCTGAAGGAAAAGATTAGGCAAATATTTCAAATTTATACTTGAAAAGTAAGACATGATACAGTTCTCTAAGAGTAATAAAGCCATTACTCTAAACTTAGATTCGAGAGATTTTTTGAAAACTGAAGACTTTCATAGTCCTAATGGATACCATTTTTGTTCTTTGTGTAGTTTAAATGCATACATGTACTACTTGTGTATGTATAAGCCAATATGCATGAATATGCTGTATAAGTGGTAAACATGTCCACAATTATTTATTTCAGATTTTATGGAACATACAGTCAATAGAATGCATTAAGTGTTTTTGTTTTGTGGATTATTTCATCAGTTTTTGTAGATTATTTCATCAGTTTTTGTAGATTATGTCATCAGTTTTTGTATATTATTTCATCAGTTTTTGTAGATTATCAGTTTTTGTAGATTATTTCATCAGTTTTTGAACACAAAGAGGAAGTTATAGAGTAATCACAAATAACCCAGCTTACTTTAATAGCAGTATTTATTTTGCAGGAAGCTGATTTTGCAGGAAGCTGATTTTGCACTTACAGCATATTAAGATATTGCTTCAAAAATAGTCAGTTTAAATTCAAATTGATAAACAGGCTAGGATCTCTAGTTAAGATACAGACAGATTTTGTCCAATACTGAGCTACCCAAAACTTGGAATTACTCAAGCGGAGGAAAAAGGTCAGATGCAGCATCTGATGCATTGGTCAATCTTGGTATCCTAAGAGGAATTACTGATGCAAGTTTGATCATTCTAACTTTTGGAAGGTACATTTCAGGGCATTTCCTCAAGCCATGTCCTATATACCTCAGATTTAATTACTGACTTTTGGGAGGTAGATTGAATGGCCTTTCCTCCAGCCTTGTCCTATACACCTCATATGTAATTACTGACTTTTGGGAGGTACACTGGAGGGCCTTTCCTCCAGCCTTGTCCTGGACACCTCAGATGTAATTACCGATTTTTGGGAGGTACACTGCAGGGCCTTTCCTCCAGCCTTGTCCTTTATACCTCAGATGTAATTACCGACTTTTAAAAGGTACACTGGAGGGCCTTTCCTCCAGTCTTGTCCTGTAAACCTCAGATGTAATTACTGATTTTTAGAAGGTACACTGGAGGGCCTTTCCTCCAGTCTTGTCCTATATACCTCAGATGTAATTACTGATTTTTAGAAGGTGCACTGCAGGGCCTTTCCTTCAGCCTTGTCCTATATATCTCAGATGTAATTACCAACTTTTAAAAGGTACACTGGAGGGCCTTTCCTCCAGTCTTGTCCTGTATACCTCAGATGTAATTACTGATTTTTAAAAGGTACACTGGAGGGCCTTTCCTCCAGCCTTGTCCTGTTCACCTCAGGGGCCAGTTGTTAGAAACTTTAACCATTGGTTAAATTAACCAGTGGTTTAATATCATCTGACTATATCCTCGAAATAAGAGTATTTATAGTCAGAGTCTGTACACTGATTGATAGCGTATGAAAGCAGCATTGTAATGTAATGTAGAAATCTAAACAGAAATCTTGTACATCAAATTAATTGTCTCTCAAACTTTAACCAGTGGTTAGCTTAACCAATGGTTAAAGTTTCGAACAACTGGACCCTGATGTAATTACTGATTTTTAAAAGGTACACTGCAAAGCCTTTCCTCCACCTTGTCCTGAATACCTCAGATGTAATTACTGATTTTCAGAAGGTACACTGGAGGGCTTTCCTCCAGCCTTGTCCTGGACACCTCAGATGTAATTACTGATTTTTAAAAGGTACACTGCAGGGCCTTTTCTCCAGCCTTGTCCTGAATACCTCAGATGTAATTACTGATTTTCAGAAGGTACACTGGAGGGCCTTTCCTCCTGCCTTGTCCTGTACACCTCAGATGTAATTACTGATTTTTAGAAGGTACACTGGAGGGCCTTTCCTCCAGTCTTGTCCTATATACCTCAGATGTAATTATTGATTTTTAGAAGGTGCACTGCAGGGCCTTTCCTTCAGCCTTGTCCTATATATCTCAGATGTAATTACCAACTTTTAAAAGGTACACTGGAGGGCCTTTCCTCCAGTCTTGTCCTGTATACCTCAGATATAATTACTGATTTTTAAAAGGTACACTGGAGGGCCTTTCCTCCAGCCTTGTCCTGTTCACCTCAGGGGCCAGTTGTTCGAAACTTTAACCATTGGTTAAGTTAACCAGTGGTTTAATTTCATCTGACTATATCCTCGAAATAAGAGTATTTATAGTCAGAGTCTGTACACTGATTGATAGCGTATGAAAGCAGCATTGTAATGTAATGTAGAAATCTAAACAGAAATCTTGTACATCAAATTAATTGTCTCTCAAACTTTAACCAGTGGTTAGCTTAACCAATGGTTAAAGTTTCGAACAACTGGACCCTGATGTAATTACTGATTTTTAAAAGGTACACTGCAAAGCCTTTCCTCCACCTTGTCCTGAATACCTCAGATGTAATTACTGATTTTCAGAAGGTACACTGGAGGGCTTTCCTCCAGCCTTGTCCTGGACACCTCAGATGTAATTACTGATTTTTAAAAGGTACACTGCAGGGCCTTTTCTCCAGCCTTGTCCTGAATACCTCAGATGTAATTACTGATTTTCAGAAGGTACACTGGAGGGCCTTTCCTCCTGCCTTGTCCTGTACACCTCAGATGTATTTACTGATTTTTAAAAGGTACACTGGAGGGCCTTTCCTCCTGCCTTGTCCTGTTCAACTCAGATGTAATTACCGAGTTTTAAAAGGTACACTGGAGGACCTTTCCTCCAGCCTTGTCCTGTATACCTCAGATGTAATTACTCATTTTCAGAAGGTACACTTGGGGGCATTTCTTCCAGCCTTGTCCTGTATACCTCAGATGTAATTACTGATTTTTAAAAGGTACACTGGAGGGCCTTTCCTCCTGCCTTGTCCTGTATACCTCAGATGTAATTACTGATTTTCAGAAGGTACACTGGGGGGCCTTTCTTCCATCCTTGTCCTGTATACCTCAGATGTAATTACTGACTTTTAAAAGGTACACTGCAGGGCCTTTCCTCCTGCCTTGTCCTGTATACCTAATACGTTCATTCATTACATTATAATGCCATATTTATATTTTACACTGTATATCCTTTATGCATTCATTACATTATATTTGGTTCGATGTTGAATGAGTAACAGAGTTCAAAATTGAAATTTGTACGTAAATAACATAACTATATGTGTGAATAACATAACTACATGTGTGAATAACATAACTACATGTGTGAATAACAAACCCAACAATGGTAGTAGATAACGGGCAACTTTAGCATAAAATATATCCCACAATACAATGCATGTTAGAATTAAAAACCCACTAGGATACTATAATGGTTTGTATAGAATGTATGGAAAACTGCAATATCAGCTTTTCAGAATGGAAAATAGGATTCCATGATTCTGGATCTGATGACAAGTACCTGCTACCTAATATCATCTATTTATACAATAATAATATAATATCAGGTATGCATATTATGTTTCAAGGCTTTATCACCTTTGAGATATGAACAAATTCTATGGTGTACAATTACTTCACATGTGAAGCTACTAAAAAAGGTGGCAGAAATGTTATACTAAAATAAGATGACAACCCTGATGTGTAAAGCTGGGAAGTTGTACGGTCATATTGCTGTTAACATGGATAGAGACTGACTTTAGTTACAGTACAATGTTAGTGTTATATAAGTATTTTGGAAAGCTATACACATGTATCAGTAAATAGTATTTGATTTTATTTATGACTTTATTTATGAATGCTATAAGAGAAATCATGGAAACTGTTTTGATATGTGAGATTTCTCATCCTACCTAGTTTTATAATACAAGCAACACCTTTGTATGGGTCAAAGGTATCAACAGCAATCACTGATATAAATTAGACGAAATTGCACCTACCCAAATAAATTTCACATGAAAATGCACCTAGGCATGATATATGGCAAGCAGAACTTGTACTGTTATCTGACAAAATCAGATGAAAGAGCAATAACTTTGAAGTAGACGGAACAAACCAGGCTGAAGTGACAGCACTTGTCTAGTGAACTGTACATCATACTCTTCCAAACTTGACCACAACTTACTAGGATATGAGACATCAGTTTACAGGGTCTGTCATACAAGACTAGTGACTCTATCCAAAGAACACCAGAAAAGGTCCTTCATCTAAGGTGTTAGACATTTTATCACCTTGGCATACGCAGACAGGGTGAAAATAGTACCTAAACTTCTTATCTGGTTGTTGTACATACCACACCTGAATTATTTTACCTATATGGTCTCAGCTGCTGTTTTATGGTGGAGGATAACAGAAAATGTGTATTAAACCTTCAATCTCAAACACATACACTGGCATTCTAGCTAGTACTGCTCAAGAAGAAAGATTACAAAAAGTACATAAAGTTCCAGAGCTGTAGCCTACTTGGCTAATATGGTCTCTTATATGATATCAGATATATGAAACAAAAATGATTTGTATGACTTGTATGGCTTTTTGTGACAGAAATTTCATTATACAGTTTTTCACTTCAGACACAGTATTAGGGATTCATTCAGTGAATGTCATTAACCATTGCATAGCAATAGATTTATCATGAAATCATACCTTTTAAAAATATAGATGAATATGAAAACAGTTTTCACTTAATCATCTACACTAAGCCAATCTATTGTCTTGTCAGTCATATCCATCAACAAACTTTTTAACTTTTTGAACAAATCAATACTTTAGGGGGAAAATGTTAACATATATTTTTCAGATCTATTTTGCCATCATTCCAGTGTGAAATTTCTAAAGAGGAATATACTAATTGTAGAAATAGGGGACTTAAATTTTATATAAGCGTTTGTCTATAGAAATGAACTTGTGGTAAACACGATAAGAGTTATAACATCAGATAAGATGGTTCAAGTCGAATTCAAATGGGGTGTGAGAAAATTTAGCAAATACATGTAAACTATGTACCTACTAGAACTATCAGCATTGAAGCTAAATGTTGATAATGTAATTTATACTTGTGTATGAAAATTGGAATTGAACTGATAATCGTTATGTTTTGTATATGAAGTAATATGAACCAAATGATTAGAATTAAAACTTCCTTTAATTTTGCATCACTTACTTTTCTCTAACAATGAACTTTTATTTGACACAGATTCCCTCTCCATATCTAAATTAATTTTTTTTTCATCTTTTGTGTCCAGCAATTTTTTATCAGAAACAGTAACAATAAATTAGGTCTAAGGACTGGAAAAAAATTCGGTAAAAATTTGTCTTCATATCAATTTCATTAAAAAATTCCTTGTCTGGAGTGATGCTGACCAGAAAGTATGTACAAAGTATCATATCAGATTATGACAATGACACACAGTATAGAATAAGAAACTTTAGGACTTTACGAAGTCTTCATACAGAAATACATTGTCACTTCCATAGGTTTCCTATTAAATCAGTATGAGCCCATTGACAAAGAGATGCTTACCTCAATGTTGATGGTGGGGATGCCATGCTACTGGTGTGGGAGGCTGGAGGACTTCCGTTCAGAGAAAGTGAGCGACCATTGTATCCGTGATAGGTGGATGACGGGAGCGGGGAGGGGGAGTGGATAACTCCACCATTTCCTGTCATCTAATTCAAAACAATCATAATCCTGTATTATCTGTTTTCATACAAAGTTAGTTAATGTGGAATTCATGTCAACGCTATTTCACAGACATGGTGTTATTTTACCTAATTGTAGCAGATAACTGTGTACAAGGATAAAACAATGGATTCTGTCATGGGAGCAGATAACTGTTTACTAGGATAACACTATGTATCCTGTCAACTTCAAGGTAACAGACAGCGGTGTACTAGGATAAAACTATATATCATGTCAACTTCAAGGTAACAGACAGCTGTGTACTAGGATAATCATGTCAACTTCAAGGTAACAGACAGCGGTGTACTAGGATAAAACTATATATCATGTCAACTTCAAGGTAACAGACAGCTGTGTACTAGGATAAAACTATATATCATGTCAACTTCAAGGTAACAGACAGCTGTGTACTAGGATAAAACTATATATCATGTCAACTTCAAGGTAACAGACAGCTGTGTACTAGGATAACACTATATATTATGTCATGGTAGCAGAAAACTATGGATCCTGTCATGGTAGCAGATAACTGTGTACTAGGACAAAAACAAAGATCCTGTCATGGTATTACTGGCACATATCCATATGCCTAAGACAAACTAGAGGTCAGAGGATACAGTGAGTTTCAGGGCAAATCTTTAGTCCAGTCTGCAACCAGGTCTCCCTAATAACATTCCAACTCACAAAGCAATGTGTCCGTTTTATGTCTATTAAATATATGTCTTCAACAGGCATCTATATTCTTACAATATTATACCTAAAGTATAAGTTTTTACTTATAATAGATATAATATCCGATCAAAAAAATATATATATTAGATATATTTCATTTTGCTTGCAAACAGGGAATTAAATTAAAATACTGACAATGAAACAAGATTCATCTTGAAGCATCTGTACTTATGTCTTTTAATCTATAAAAAGTACCCAAATTAAAAAACTAAATCCCAGAATGACTGATATCAGAAATGACTTAAATAGATCAGACTTTTAAAAGGCTGGTTGCTAGAAATATCCATCAAAAATGGCCTCAATACTTGATTTCCTAAATCACAATCTTTACTATCAACATGTTACATGTTCTATTTACAGTAATATTATTTTATTTGCTTAAAATGTATATTAATTTTATATTTGTATTTTGCCATACTGAATAAGACTGTAGATTGCAATCACTGCCCATGAGTTCTCCAAAGGTTAACCTACACTTTTTTTAATAAACACTTTCCTACGAATGATGTTCTTATATGTAATCCTGCTTGGAAGTCCACCTTAAGATGTTATCTTGCTTGCAAGTCCACCTTAAGATGTTATCTAGCTTGCAAGCCCACCTTAAGATTTTATCTTGCTTGCATGTCCACCTTAAGATGTTATCTTGCTTGCAAGTCCACCTTAAGATGTTATCTTGCTTGCAAGCGCACCTTAAGATTTTATCTTGCTTGCATGTCCACCTTAAGATGTTATCTTGCTTGCAAGCCCACCTTAAGATGTTATCTAGCTTGCAAGCCCACCTTAAGATGTTATCTGCTTGCAAGCCCACCTTAAGATGTTATCTAGCTTGCAAGCCCACCTTAAGATTTTATCTTGCTTGCAAGTCCACCTTAAGATGTTATCTTGCTTGCAAGTCCACCTTAAGATGTTATCTTGCTTGCAAGTCCACTTTAGGATCCTACAAATGAAAACTAAGTCAGAAACACTAAGATTTCACATTTTACGATCAAATATCATTTATGAAAATATGACGAAGTTAATGTCCATCAAAACTGATGAAGTAAATGGTGTTTCGTTTGTTTTTTCATTATAAAAGTAATATTATCATGTATAAAATTTACATATATATTTGCTATACTTTTTATAAAGTGTTTATATTTGGCACATGTGTAGAACTTTCTTATTATCTGCAGGTAGGGATCTTCTTTGTTTCAGGTCTATCTCTGATATATGCTTTGATATTTCTTAATAATATTTTGATGAACAATGTAATAGATCTAGTGGTTTGAACTCGTAGACTTTTTTATTACTCACTAAATTCAATCATGTAAACTTCAAAGTTAATGACAATATCAATTTAATAATAACATGTGAAAATAAGCAGAAAGTATCTGAAAGTAATTAATGATAAAAGGTACCTGTGAAGAACTGCTTGGTCTGGGCACAAAATTTTGTGGTTCCAATACTGAACGTCCCATTGTGGGGCTAGATAATGACCTTTCCATGTTCCTTTGCTGCCGATCTATATCGTTGCTTCCAGGGGAGGATGGTGGAGTAACCTGCTCTAGTTTGATGGAGTCAGGTGTGCGCTGCGAGAGACGGGGTGTTTCAGATGAGGTAGATACTGCCAAATCATTAGGTGTGCTCATTGGAGGTAGTGAAACAGACATGGAATCAGTGAGACCAACTTGGCCTTGCATGAATCTGAAAGAAAATTAAGAAACATATCAATATAATACTTATCCCTCAATGTTTGAATAACAACAGATCTTTGTAACTGGAGTAATTGTCATTCTAGCAACCTGCATTAGCATAAATCATAACTGTTCCTATGTTGTGCCCAATTCTGGCAACCTGCATTAGCATAAATCATAAATGTTCCTATGCTGTACCCAATCCTAGCAACCTGCATTAGCATAAAACATAACTGTTATTCTAGCAACCTGCATTAGCATAAAACATAACTGTTATTCTAGCAACCTGCATTAGCATAAATCATAAATGTTCCTATGTTGCACCCAATTCTACAACCTGCATTAGCATAAAACATAACTGTTATTCTAGCAACCTGCATTAGCATAAAACATAACTGTTCCTATGTTGTGCCCAATTCTGACAACCTGCATTAGCATAAAACATAACTGTTATTCTAGCAACCTGCATCAGCATAAAACATAACTGTTATTCTAGCAACCTGCATCAGCATAAAACATAACTGTTCCTATACTGTACCCAATTCTAGCAACCTGCATTAGCATTAATCATAAATGTTCCTATGTTGTACCCGATTCTAGCAACCTGCATTAGCATAAAACATAACTGTTATTCTAGCAACCTGCATTAGCATAAAACATAGCTGTTATTCTAGCAACCTGCATTAGCATAAATCATAAATGTTCCTATGTTGCACACAATTCTAGCAAACTGCATTAGCATAAAACATAACTGTTATTCTAGCCACCTGCATTAGCATAAAACATAAATGTTCCTATGTTGTACCCAATTCTAGCAAAAGCTGTGATTCTTGTCAAACTTTGAATTGTATTATGAGAAGTCTTTCCCTTTATAGACATCTTCACATGATTCTTTCTTTTGACAACGTCTGGTCCAAATCCTTGAAGAGGAATACAGTATCATGTGGACAGACAGAGGAATGAATGAGTCATTTTGTTATTACCCTCTCTAAAATGGCATATTTGGGCACGTAACAATATGATTTCATTCTGGTTAGATACTGCAGTTTTTGTATTTAGGTTAACCAATTATGATCAGGTCTAAAACATTTCTCCACAATGCAGTTATTGTATTTAGGCCAAAAAAATATGTGTGTGTTTCCACTTTCCTGATCAACCATATTCTGTATTGGAAACCCTATAAATTTTTTCTAAGTTATAGAAAAAACAAACAGGCTCATGATTGCTTTAAAAGGTGAACATTTACGAAATTTGTCAAATCTATATTTAAAGAAAGGCATAGCACCCAATACTGGAGCCTGTTTCACTAATAATCACAGATATCCTGACCTACCAACCATATTTTTCCAAGGGTGAAAGTGGTAACACATATTTTTTTTATTTTTTTTTTGGGGGGGGGGGGGACCTTAGGAAATGATACTGTTGTTATAGCTGCAGGTTTTGTATTAAGTTATGATCTCATGAGACACTGTTATCCCTGCTGCCAGTTTTGTATTATGATTATGATCTTACAAGAAACCATTTTCCCAAGCTGCAGTTTTTGTATGAGATTATGATCTGGTGTAATATTGACCTCAGTGTCCTATCATCCAGTCAAGACCTCAGTGTCCTATCATCCAGTCAAGACCTCAGTGTCCTATCATCCAGTCAAGACCTCAGTGTCCTTTCATTCAGTCAAGACCTCAGTGTCCTATCATCTAGTCAAGACCTAAGTGTCCTATCATCCAGTCAAGACCTCAGTGTCCTATCATCCAGTCAAGACCTCAGTGTCCTATCATTCAGTCAAGACCTAAGTGTCCTATCATCCAGTCAAGACCTCAGTGTTTTATAATCCAGTCAAGACCTCAGTGTCCTATCATCCAGTCAAGACATCAGTGTCCTATCATCCAGTCAAGACCTCAGTGTCCTATCATCCAGTCAAGACCCAAGTGTCCTATCATCCAGTCGAGACCTAAGTGTCCAGTCAAGTCTTATATCATTATGACTTAAATCCAATGTTGTAGCAAGAAACAGAAGTTCAATGTGACTATTTTATACAAATATATATCAGACTCTCCTATGTCAATGCATGCTGTAGAAGACTAGCCTTGCTTGTGTTACAGCTGATGTACTATGCATCAGACTCTCCTATGTCAATGTATGCTATAGAAGACTAACCTTGCTTGTGCTACACCTGATGCACTATGCATCAGACTCTCCTATGTCAATGCATGCTGTAGAGGACTAACCTTGCTTGTGTTACACCTGATGCACTATGCATCAGAATTTCCTATGTCAATTTATGCTATAGAAGACTAACCTTGCTTGTGTTACACCTGATGCACTATGCATCAGACTTTCCTATGTCAATGTATGCTATAGAAGACTAACCTTGCTTGTGTTACACCTGATGCACTATGCATCAGACTCTCCTATGTCAATGCATGCTGTAGAGGACTAACCTTGTTCGTTACACCTGATGCACTATGCATCAGACTTTCCTATGTCAATGTATGCTATAGAAGACTAACCTTGCTTGTGTTACACCTGATGCACTATGCATCAGACTTTCCTAAGTCAATGTATGCTATAGAAGACTAGCCTTGCTTGTTTTACACCTGATGCACTATGCATCAGACTCTCCTATGTCAATGCATGCTGTAGAGGACTAACCTTGCTTGTGTTACACCTGATGCACTATGCATCAGACTCTCCTATGTCAATGCATGCTTTAGAAGACTTACCTTGCTTGTGTTACACCTGATGCACTATGCATCAGACTTTCCTAAGTCAATGTATGCTATAGAAGACTAACCTTGCTTGTTTTACACCTGATGCACTATGCATCAGACTCTCATATGTCAATGCATGCTGTAGAGGACTAACCTTGCTTGTGTTACACCTGATGCACTATGCATCAGACTCTCCTATGTCAATGCATGCTGTAGAGGACTAACCTTGCTTGTGTTACACCTGATGCACTATGCATCAGACTCTCCTATGTCAATGCATGCTGTAGAGGACTAACCTTGCTTGTGTTACACCTGATGCACTATGCATCAGACTCTCCTATGTCAATGCATGCTGTAGAAGACTTACCTTGCTTGTGTTACACCTGATGCACTATGCATCAGACTCTCCTATGTCAATGCATGCTGTAGAGGACTAACCTTGCTTGTGTTACACCTGATGCACTATGCATCAGACTCTCCTATGTCAATGCATGCTATAGAAGACTTACCTTGCTTGTGTTACAGCTGATGCACTATGCATCAGACTCTCATACGTCAATGCATGTTGTAGAAGGGCCCTTTGCTGCATAGCAAATGCTTGGTAAGTAGCTAAGTTCATATGGCCAGAGACCCCTCCTCTGGCATGTCCAGGGGGTGACCGATAGTTGACCATTTTCCCACGCATGTGAACATTTCTCTCATGTCTTCTTAAATCATTGGATTGAGTAAAACACCTGCAATAAACAACAAAATCAAAGTAAATATTTAAGAGAAGTTTGTACATAAATACTGTACACATGTACAGAAAAACATGTTTAAACACCTACTAAAAGCATGTTTTATAACAAGTATTTTAGACAGGTTTCCTGTCAAAGCAATACTGTAAAAGAAATTCAAGAGAACAATATCAAGAGGGTGTAATAAAAATGAGTATAAAACACATGACTGGTTAATACAGGCCACTATTTATTTGGGCTGGTTTTTTTTAATTATTTCATGTCACACTAAAATCATTGCACTTACATGGAAATGGCATTTGTTTGATGCAATGTACAGAAAATGTGATTACTTTATACTGATGACATCATAACACATGTGACTGTTTAATACAAATAACTGAAAGCTTAATACAGATGACTGTCTAACACATGTGTCAGCTAAGTACAAATGACTGTCTAACATGAGACTGTTTAATACAAATGAATGACTGTCTAACACATATGACTGCTAAATATAGACGACTGTCTAACACATGTGACTGTCTAACACATGTGACTGCTTAATACAAATGACTGTCTAAAACATGTGACTGCTTAATACAGATGACTGCCTAACACGTGACTGCTAAATACATTTGACTGAATGCTTAATACAAATGACAGCCTAAGACTAATACATGTGACCATCTAACACATGTAACCGTCTAACACATGTGACTGCTTTAAAATACAGATGACAGACTACTTAACACGGATGACTGTCTAAGACTAACACATGTGGCTGTCTAACACATGTGATTGCTTAATACTGATGTTAACAGATTGTTAACAGGATGCCTAAATACGATAAAGGTATGTTCACTACTGAGCTACCCCAAATTTCTTAACTGAGTCATTCAAGCAGGTAAAGTAGGTCAGAAGCAGCATCTAATGTGTGGGTCCAACTTGTTATCATAAGATGAACCACTGACGCAAGTTTGATCACTGTGACTTGAGTACTTTGTTCTATACTGAGCTACCCCAAACTTCTTAACCAAGTCACTCAAGCAGAAAAAAAGTAGGTCAGATATGATGCATGGGTCCATCTTGATATCTTAAGATGAAACAGTAATGCAGGTTTGGTCACTCTGACAGTAGCGCTTTCTCCAATACGGAGATACCCAAAATTTCTTATCATGGGCACGGACGCCCGTGAGTATAGCATAATGTCATCTCAACTTTGCTGAAATGAGCTCATTAAAAGCTTTAAAACAAATCACCATTTTCCTTTACTTTATCTCCACATTCGAGTTTCATGATGGAAAAGTTCTTACATATTTACTTTTTCCAACAAATTCAAACACACAAAGAGGCCCAAGTGGGCCTATATCACTCACCTGAGTACCTAGATGATCAGTCATGCAGGAAGGAAGAATTCATTTATTTTTGCATTACTGTGACTAAGTCAACACAAATGTTGGAAATATGTCAAATTTTATTTCAGACCAGAATAAAAAACAACACTTTTTTGCACATCCATTCAAGTGATTTTTATATTAAGCATTTGCTTTGTCTCTGCAAGATGTGATTCAGGGCAACAAGTTAATCATTTTCTTTAGGTGGGGCCCTTTGTTGACTGATTTCAAGTCTGGGTCATGAACAACAATTGTTTCAAATATTGTCCAGATTTAACTTAAATTGGCCTAATTTCATATGTTGAGTGTTGAGAAACATCTAAAATCTTATCTAGATGTGTAAAGAAATGAAAAAAAATTTTGACCACAGCTGGATTTGAACTGCTACTCTCCATATTTTAATTACCAAATGGTATATGTACCATTGTGAGACCTAGTTTTTAGACATGGTGGCATTATCTGTTGACCAATTTGGATGAAATGTACAAAATTGATAGAGGACCTATAGTACTTCATGTATATCATGTTTCACAATAATTTTTCATGTGGTATAACAGAAAAAGTTAAAAATGTGAAGAATTGTCCCTATACACCCTCATTTGAAAGTCTTAAAAAATTCATAGAAAATCCAAAAATTGAGATACTGACAAAATTCTTTCAAATTAAAATTCCTTACCATAATTATGATCACAATAGTCCATAAGAAATCATCATTATCAATTAACTAGGAGAGAGCTTAACATAAGTATTCTATATTTGTTGCTTGATCCTAAATTTTATTAGTCTGTAAATTGATATTTATTGTATTTGCTTCAATAAATATGTTTAAACCAACTACGGAAAATGACATTTTTCTGCATTGAAATCACCAAAGTTTGAAGTCCAAACAAATGTCAAAAAAAAATTCTAAAATTTGATTTTGGAAGGGAAGTAAAATGACAATACATCTTCACTCTTCCCTCTAGATCATTTCTATACATTCTGTTTGTCTCTGTATAAAGCCAGTATGAAGAAGAAGATTGTCAAAGGAGGGTACTCTTTTGTAACCTACTTTTGACCATGGTGGCACCACCTGTAAAGAGGTCTGGAACAAAACAACAAAATTTGAAGGGGATCATAAGTGATTTATTTCTACCAAGATTTATTAAAATCCTTCCTACAGATTTGCAGAAAAAGTTGAAAATGTGAAAAATGGCCAACCAACCCCCCCCCCCCCCTTTTTTTTTAAGTTTTAAAAAAAATCATAAAAAATCCAAAAATTGAGATATTGACAAATTCTTTCACAATTATATTCCTTACTATAATCATGATCAAAAAAGTCATTAAGAAATCATCAATATCAATTAACTGAAAAACATGACACTTTTCTGTAACGAAATTACTAAGTCCAGAAACACTCAAAAAACGTAAATTTCTATTTGATGGATCTTAACCCCGAACACAAGTTTTAATAACCTATCTTTATAGATTGTTTAAATGCAATTAGTTTCCCCATTTATGCACTGGTTCTGGAGAAGATTTTTGAAGAGGGGTACCATTTTGGGCACTTTTGACCCTGCCCTGGATCCACCCCTGAAGGAATCTGGATCCCGAATACAATTTTAGTAGGGGACCTTGAGTACATCATTTATACGAAGTTTAATCCAAATCTGCCATGGTTGCAGAGAAGAAGTCGAAAATGTGAAAAAGTTAACGACGGACGGACGGACGGACGACGACCGACGGCGCACTATGACTATAGCTCACTTGAGCCTTCGGCTCAGGTGAGCTAAAAAGGATATATACCAATTCAATTTTATTTCATCATAATTTCTACGTCTTATCAATTAGTTTTATGACTCCACGCAAGCGTTATACTGTTCAAAACCAGGAGGATTTCTCGCAGATAGTTTGCGTTAACATGATAGTGACAGGCAGCATTTTATCTGAGTTCATAGACCCCACATACCGTCTGATTCATACCAACCAGGGTGCCTGTAGTGAAACTCCTATCAAGTGATGGCAGACGGCAAACAAAGAAAGTGTGCGGAGATATAACAGCAAAATAGTATAACATGTAGGTATTGATCCACCAATTTCTTCTATGGTATCACATCATGTAAACAGGAGGTTATCAAATTCTTAAATAAAGAGGCACAATCCGGGGCTCGAATCCCAAGCAACCACTACTGTCTTTAAACTAGACTTGCTCAAGCCGCTCTATTTTATTTTTAATCTTCCGGTTTTGATAGGGAGGATTTGGTATTAATAGGGAGGATTTGGTATTAATAGTATTAATAGGGAGGATTTGGTATTAATAGGGAGGATTTGCATTTAAGAAGTAAGAGGAATTGTGCACTTGCTATTAAGTGATACCTTTTTTATTGAATCAAATAAAACAGTTCTTCAAAATGAAAGCAAGTTTATCCTTAAACATACAGATACAGAACATTCCACTACCTGTACCGCTGTCGCTATAGGCACCGTGTAAAATATGGAATGGAATGGAATCGTGGAATGGAATTGTGGAATGGAATGGAATGATGGAATGGAATGAAATAGATTTTGGAATAAAAGTTTGGAATACTTTTTACGCCCGGCCTAAAAGGTATCTGTCTGTCTGCCTGGATGTCCGTTCGTCCGTTAGTCCGTCCCGATTTTTTAAATACAATAACTTTTCCACCGTTTGAGATAGAGACTCCACATTAGGCATGCTTATTTAACTAATGAAACCCTTTTAAATGACATTAAGGCCAGTGACCTTGTGACCTTAAACGTGACCTTCATACTAAAATACAATAATTTTTGCCAATGCTTGCTTTGTCAATCCAGTTCCATCTGTTTGCTTTTAAAATTTTCTAAACATTGACGTGTGATAATCAGATACTAATTCTCGACCAAGCGGGTACCACACACGACAAAATCAATCACTGAAAGGTTTTATCCCGGCTGTGTCTGATTCGAGCTAACTTCATGAAATACTGTATAGTCGCAAGACATATCACAAGGTAGAGTTTATTTTTTCTTTACTAACAATTTTTGGCATATAACCATATTACTCGATTAGCAAGCATTTTACCACCTGTCAGCGTTAAATTAGTCTTAGATTTATAAATACCAAATTTTGGCACGATGACCAATGATCAGTTGTACAGAGTCACCAATGGTCAGTTGTCACATTTTGATCTTTATAAATAGTTCATTGTGTGAAAAGATAAGTTTTTATTTCAAAAATTTACTGGATTGGCCAGTGGTCACTTATTACACATTTACCATAAAAATGTAACCCCTTTCATCTCAAGAAACCGAATGTGTGACCCTTACACCAAATGTTTAACTTAAAATCTTCATTCCAAAATTCTTTCCATATTCCATTCCATAAACCCGTTCCATTCCACGATTCCATTCCATATTTTACACGGTGCCGTCACTATATGTATATACTAAATTTAAGGGTGTTCTTTCTGCCTTATAAGAGTGCATAATTAAACGATCAGCACTTCTGATGCCGGTTTTACACCCGAAAACGTCTCTTACAATGCTTAGTAGAACTTGTTCTCCAGCTTTACTGTACGTACTAGTCTATAAGATATATTGGCAAACTGATTGGTGTTTTACTCGCTTTCGACAATTTTTCAGTCATATTGTGACACAGAAGCAGGAAATAACCATGCTTTTAAAGACAGTGGCGCAATCCGGGAATCGAACCCAGATCCTCTGGGCCGTAAACCAAATGCGTAACCGCTTCACCGATCCTTTCCCATCTTTTACATTTACTTCGACCTGAACGCAAATGTGATCAAGTAGCAAGACGAGACAGGAGGACCTCCAGAGAACAAAGTGTTTCTGTTATACGAGACCTCCAGAGAACAAAGTGTTTCTATTATACGAGACCTCCAGAGAACAAGGTGTTTCTATTAGACGAGTCCTCCAGAGAACAAGGTGTTTCTGTTATACGAGACCTCCAGAGAACAAGGTGTTTCTGTTATACGAGTCCTCCAGAGAACAAGATGTTTCTATTATACGAGACCTCCAGAGAACAAGGTGTTTCTATTATACGAGTCCTCCAGAGAACAAGGTGTTTCTATTATACGAGTCCTCCAGCGAACAAGGTGTTTCTATTATACGAGTCTTCCAGAGAACAATATTCTATTTTGAATGCATAAAATGGGTTTTTTTACCTACAGAAAACCAGTTTCTACAAAATCAGTGTTCCAATGAATATCTCCTCTTTCTCTAGATCTGTTATATGATATAAATTTTTATCATTTATGTTTTTTCTCTGAATTTCAATATATATATATATATATATATATATATATATATATATATATATATATATATATATATATATATATATATATATACTAAGTATATATTTGCAGGTTATTAAATCATCTGAAATAATGATTATACTGGCTACTATACACCGACTCATATCAAGTTTCCTATTACCTGGGGTTTGTATAGATGTATACCATCCTGATATTATGTAGGAAAAGTTAAAGTACCTAAAGGGTACCCCAATCAAATAAGCTAAACTCACATCGTGCATAAAAACAGAGCGATGAAAACACATTGATATCTGTAAGCTATGACCTAATAATGCGGGGAATGAATACCGCTTTCTGTTTTGTTGTTTTTTTTTTTTTTTTTTATTTTCGCTGTATGCGTTAACAGGTGGAGGTTCCAGTAAACTGAATACACCTCACTCGCGCGCACGTCATGCATGCTAACCAGTTTGGAATCGTACATTACGAAACATCTCGCAATAGATCTCTGTTTGCATACGTTGAAAATCGATTGGATAGAATTAATTGATTTCTACACGAGGTCTCTGACCCTATTATGTACAGGTAAAACATCGTTCCATACACTAATTCGACAATCGCCCGTGGGTATATCGACTTCAAAAATAGATATTTCGAAATAGTGTAAAATCACTTCACCTATATTTTTTCTTCTTTTTTCATGAGTGGACCTATAGATATGTTTAACGGCGTTAACAAAGTTTGATTCAGAGAGATAAAGGAAGGAGTTACTCAAATATATAAACGTTCATTTTATTTCATCTCTCTTTCTTTCTCTCTCTAATACATGAATGTTCCTTTTATTTCATCTTTCTCTCTTTCTCTCTTTAGTGTTTTAATTACTACTGTTGATAATACTTTTATATGTGCTACTAACATATTCATTTATCATATTCTAATTTAATATTATCCTATGTTTTGCATGTAAAGGACACAAACACCGTTTATCGACAGACAACACGTACATAATGCGTATTGTACGCCATTTGTCAATCCGGGCTCTATTTTTCTGTCTTCAGCATTATCACTGCAAAATTTATCCTGCGTATAAATGACACTGCATCATGCAGAGATATTGTAAAACATGCTAATGAAACATAATCAATTGACCTTGGGGAAAATCATGAACATACCCGGGACAAACAAGGAAATGAGTCAAACTGATGGATGCTTCCCGAACGGCATAAAACAAATGGATGAGTATTAGACAGGATAGTCTTCATGCTCCAAAATATATCAAGAAGCATAATAGTTAGGGTTGCATGTATCTTAATCTGAAGTATGAATATACGTTTCAGAAAATTATATATATATTGTATTGTATTTCAGTTCTAGTAGAAGCCGGCGTGGCCTAGTGGTATCGCGCTCGTCTCCTGATCGGTAGGCTGGGGTTCGAGTCCCGCTCTGGTTATGCCGGTGTCATGTCTTTCATATAAGACAGTAAAAACCCCGTGTCGTGGTATGCATGGCACGTTAAAGATCCCTCACTGCTTCGGGTGGGTCCGTTGTAAAGGTCAAAATTTGTATGCCACGCATCAGGCAGATGCCGTCACCATGGTGTGACGTAAAACAAAAATCAGTCAGTCAGTTCTAGTAGCGGAATGAATTCGACTTTTCAGAGATGACCTGTCTGAAAGTCCATATCCCGAGCGACAATTGATATGTGTTTGACCTAAGACCATTGTATTGAAAAATCACCGATATATAAGCTCTTTTTGGTGCCTTGAGTTCTTTTGTGTGTGTGTGTGTGTGTGTGTGTGTGTGTGTGTGTGTGTGTGTGTGTGTGTGTGTGAGACTTTATTTAAACTATTAAAAATGATCTTGAGTGACCTTTGTCCGAAAGCCCATATTTCGAGAGACAATTTAGTGAATTGTGATCAAATTCTTCTTAACAGTTTAAAAGATATTAAATCGGCCAAACGGACAGAGAGATCGACAGACGAAGAGACACAGGAAGCATAAAAAGTTGGGGTTAAATGTATCCTTAACTTGAATAGAAATGTACGTTGGTAAAATTTACCTATAAGCTCTTTTAATTTGGTGTTCTAAGTTCTCGTTGCAGAGTGACCGTGACCTTTCAGAAAGACCTGCGACCTTTGTCAGTAAGCCAATATCTTAAGTGGCAATTCACATTTGAATGATCACTACCCGTAAATAAGGGACCATGGGATTATACAAACAGAATCATAGCTTGCTCGAGCATCATGGGATCGGATTCTTCCCGACTTACCGCAACAAGTTCTGCACCGTATTGACATCGGAGAGAAAATCCAATAATACGCTACTTAGTACGATATGCTTAGCTTTTATGGCAACTTTTTGTTTAATGCAACATGAAATATTCGACTGAATTGCAGATCAAGCGATAGAGATGAATAATTAAAACGTACGCGCTCAAGGTATTGAATTCTTTTTCTAAAAACTTCCAATGATGACAATAAAAAACGGACATTAATATTAAAGGATGGGATACAAAAACTAGCACTATATAATTTTACGAATAATTATGCATGCATTAAAATATTCAGAGTTTTTATATGTTTGTTTTGTCAACGCCATCCTTGGACTTGTTTTATTTTGTTTTTGGTCATAAATAGTAATGTGAATGAACTACGTATGTCGTTAGCCGACATATTCATGTCATATATTAAATAATGTATTTACTACCTTGACATTCAGGAAAATATATATGTAGAAAAGCTATGATATAGAAAATAACACTATTGGACTGGTTAAGCTATAATATAGAAAATAATACTATTGGACTGGTTAAGCTATAATATAGAAAATAACACTGTTGGACTGGTTAAGCTATAATATAGAAAATAACACTGTTGGACTGGTTAAGCTATAATATAGAAAATAACACTATTGGACTGGTTAAGCTATAATATAGAAAATAATACTGTTGGACTGGTTAAGCTATAATATAGAAAATAATACTATTGGACTGGTTAAGCTATAATATAGAAAATAACACTGTTGGACTGGTTAAGCTATAATATAGAAAATAACACTGTTGGACTGGTTAAGCTATAATATAGAAAATAATACTGTTGGACTGGTTAAGCTATAATATAGAAAATAATACTATTGGACTGGTTAAGCTATAATATAGAAAATAACACTATTGGACTGGTTAAGCTATAATATAGAAAATAACACTATTGGACTGGTTAAGCTATAATATAGAAAATAGAAAATAATACTGTTGGACTGGTTAAGCTATAATATAGAAAATAATACTGTTGGACTGGTTAAGCTATAATATAGAAAATAATACTATTGGACTGGTTAAGCTATAATATAGAAAATAATACTATTGGACTGGTTAAGCTATAATATAGAAAATAACACTATTGGACTGGTTAAGCTATAATATAGAAAATAACACTGTTGGACTGGTTAAGCTATAATATAGAAAATAATACTATTGGACTGGTTAAGCTATAATATAGAAAATAACACTGTTGGACTGGTTAAGCTATAATATAGAAAATAACACTATTGGACTGGTTAAGCTATAATATAGAAAATAACACTGTTGGACTGGTTAAGCTATAAATTTCCGAATACTAGTTTATTCCTCCCCTACACAGGTAGGTAAATGTACGTAAGTCCTCCAATTAGGATAGATAAACGCTTTTCGGAAAGTTTTCCTTTTGCTATTAAAATTGAATATCAATATACCCATATTTTAAAACAAGTTTGGCGTTAATCATTTTCAGAAATGTTTCTGAAACAATACCCATAGCCTGTTATTATGACTGATGTTTAAATCATTTTATTCAATTAAGTCTTAAAATTACAAACGTTTCTTGCATTATAACAATTTTCCCTTTCTCCTTCACTAGTTTAATTATGGATCAAAAGGGCCTATATCGCTCACCTGAGCACAAATTCCTCATTCAGAAACCACTAACTGCTTGTTTTTTGACATGAAAAAGGTAAAAAGAAATCATAATAAATCCAGGAAACAAAATTTCCAAATGACACTTTCATATAATACTTGAAATAGACACATGTATTTTGAAATAAATGTTATCAAAATGCTTTACTGCTTCTATGTATTGAATATGTCAATAAAATGACTCAAAAATTGTGGAAATGACTCAGTTCCAAAAGACCTAAAATATCGGTCTTCAGAAGGGAACCAAACACAACAACGCTTCTTTAAGATCACTCTTATGAATTGGGTTTGTTTATCTATGCAGCCAGTCTGAAAAGTTTGTCAAAGGGAGGTATATTTTGAGGCCTCTGTCATCCAGCTCAGGATCCATTCCTTGATAGATCTAGTCCAAAGCAACATTTGTAGATGATCAAGTTTCATCAAAATCATTCTAATAATTCTCAAGAAGACGTTTATCAAAGCACTTCTTGTGAAATCGTAACAGAAATGTTGATGAAAGAGGTTACTAGCCTCTTAATAAAGCGATTGGACCGTGATAAAAAATTACAAAATTTATGTGAAGTAATAAAAAAGAAATACATAATTTATATATTTGTTTTTTCATCAATACATGCTAATTAACTGATATTGCCTCTAAATGACCGATGAACAGCGTAAATCTTGAGCTTTCACCGGACTATGTATCAAGGCGTGGCTTGAATGTCCATATAACTGTAAAATTCTGAGAAAGACAAAGAAAACCAACTAAAACACTGACAATCAAGACATTGTGCCGTCTTGACTCACGACAAAAACAAACGTTCTCGTCTATGTAAATGAAGACTCGCACCAATTAGATCGCATAAAACTTGGCTGTATGTTATATGTCATGATGAGGTCGATGACCAGTTGACGTCATCGACAACGAGGGCATTTTCTTTCACAGCTGGCACGTATAAACACGAAAAGAAAACATTTTGACATATCCCTATCTGTCCGTCTAAAATTCTGAGATAACCTACAAAACCTCCACGATTATAACTCCAGCAGTTTGGTTTTTTTACATGAGTGATGCTGTCGAGCTAACGGTATCTGACTTGGCTCTAGGCAGTAAGAGTGGGATCTCTGATAGATACATCAATCGGAAAAGGAAAGAGGGGGGATACTTACTTTGTTTGTTGCTTAACCCCACTGTCATGAAAAATATTTACAAATATTGCAGCGGCATGACCAGTATGGAATCAGATCTTCCCGCGAACACCGTCTGTGCCAGACAGAAATCTGACTGAGGCCATTATAGCCATTGTTCTTTGTTTCAAGCCACATCTTCTATATACAGTGGGTGATCAAACATGAACCGCAACTTAGTATCTCGCAGTTCTTGTAAATAATTTATATATATATATGTATTTTGTTGTTATGTATATGTGAAGAATCTATAAGAAGTTCCGTCTTCGTCTACACGTCCATCGATGCCTTCAAACAACTTGACTTGGAATTGTCAGATGTATATCTACATACATGTACAAAATAACAAAGACATAAATTCTGAATAACCTTACCTGTGACATATCTTACACTTGTAAGGACGTTCGCCTGTGTGAACACGTTCATGGACCTTGAGGTTTGATGACCAAAGAAATGATTTACCACATGTGTTACACACATATGGCCGATCAGCTCTGTGAAGTTGTTCATGCTTCCTCAAGGTCGCGACCTCTCGAAATGACCTTTGACATACATCACATTTGTAAGGTCGTGGTCCACTGGTTGCAGGTAATCTTATGCAGCTTTTTTCGGGCCCATCTTCATCCATGTCTGCAACAGAAATATCTATACAAATACCATACCAAGCGTTACAAACAACATACCAATTCTCCTTAGAGAGTAAGTAACAATACAATAGAATGTACAACTCCAGTAATTCATTATTGAGAAATTGTCTTTGACCTGATTGATCGAATGTTTCCTATCAAAACAGCTCTTTACCCAAATAATTGTTGTAGTGTGAGTATTGACAGAAAATCATTTTACCGGATACTTATGTACCAGATCACAAGTTTTCTATCTTGCTACATACACAATATAATGATACACATCACGTATATCACCCGTAATATCTGTATAGTATATACATTATTCATCACTCGGTTAACCTACAAGTCATTTTCCATTGATTATATCAAACGGAAAATTCAACAGTGCGTTGACAATCGAAGAAAACACTAAGCGGGTACTATCCCCTGCTCTTCCCGTGAGTTTTGCTCCGACTTGGATTCCATGATGCATTGTCCTTGTATCAAATGATTGATTTAATGGAGTGTTCGCTTGCAAATAGATCTTATCCGGCCATGAAAAATTTATAAAACTCCTAGGTGTTATAAGAAAAATATAAAGATTATTTCTCCCAATAAGTCGTAACGATATTTCTATCAATAATTAGTAATTGTAGGTTTATCTAGCCACGAAATTTGTTCCTTTTTATGTCACTGAGATTATCATACATCTATTCGAATATCATTACAAAACACAGAAACAGAGGCCAGCAGCAGTCCAAAATGTTTAAGCTACAAATGTATTTACAACCTCAAGACCCACTATCAGTCACCGAGTATGTCCTTTATAACTAGAATGTTTAGACGGAAGCTGGCAAGTACTAATATGAGGACGGACAAAAGGCCATCACATAAGCTAATCTGCAGACGGACCAAGTGCCATCACATAAGCTAATCTGCGGACGGACCAAATGCCACCACATAAGCTAATCTGCAGACGGACCAAGTGCCATCACACACGCTAATCTGCGGACGGACCAAATGCCACCAAATAAGTTAATCTGCAGACGGACCAAATGCCATCACATAAGCTAATCTGCGGACGGACCAGTTGCCACCAAATAAGTTAATATGCAGACGGACCAAATGCCATCACATAAGCTAATCTGCAGACGGACCAAATGCCACCACATAAGTTAATCTGCCGGCAGACCAAGTGTCACCACATAAGTTAATCTGCGATAATTAACACCATATCCACAAACTAAGCACTCTTTCCCCTCCTTAAGCATTATACATGTATAAGGTCTCCCAATTATATCTCCATAAAGGGACTGAAAAGTACATTTTGCATATTTCCTTTTTTCATAAACGAAATTTGTTCCTTTTTATGTCACTGAAATTATCATACATATTGTCCTATGACTTATTTGTAATTTGTGAAATCAAAACAAGCATAAATGACTATAATTACAAATAAGTCATAGGACAATATATTCGAATTTCATTACAAAACACAGAAACAGAGGCCAGCAGCAGTCCAAAATGTTCAAGCTACAAATGTATTTACAACCTCAAGACCCACTATCAGTCACCGAGTCACCGAGTATGTCCTTTATAACTAGAATGTTTAAACAGAAGCTGGCAAGTACTAATATGAGGACGGACAAAAGGCAATCACATAAGCTAATCTGCGGACGGACCAAAATGCCACCACATAAGCTAATCTGCGGACGGACCAAGTGTCATCACATAAGCTAATCTGCAGACGGACAAAGTGCCATCACATAAGCTAATCTGCGGACGGACCAAATGCCACCACATAAGCTAATCTGCAGACGGACCAAGTGCCATCACATAAGCTAATCTGCGGACAGACCAAATGCCACCACATAAGTTAATCTGCAGACGGACCAAGTGCCATCACATACGCTAATCTGCGGATGGACCAAATGCCACCACATAAGTTAATCTGCAGACGGACCAAGTGCCATCACATAAGCTAATCTGCGGACAGACCAAATGCAACCACATACGCTAATCTGCAGACGGACCAAATGCCATCACGTAAGCTAATCTGCAGACGGACCAAATGCCACCACATAAGCTAATCTGCGGACGGACCAAATGCCATCACATAAGCTAATCTGCGGACTGACCAATTGCCACCAAATAAGTTAATCTGCGGACGGACCAAATGCCATCACATAAGCTAATCTGCGGACAGACCAAATGCCACCACATAAATTAATCTGCCCGCGGACCAAGTGTCACCACATAAGTTAATCTGCGACAATTAACACTATATCCACAAACTAAGCACTCTTTCCCCTCCTTAAGCATTATACATGTATAAGGTCTCCGAATTATATCTCCATAAAGGTATTGAAAAGTACATTTTGCATATTTCCTTTTTTCATATGGAAGTTAAAAAAAATATACATTTTAAAATTCAAACACAGTGCTCATAACATTTGCGTAAATTTCAAATAGTTATCAATTATAATACAAAGGAAGTAAATCCGACAAAGCAACCCCATTTAACGTATGATACTCATTTTTGGGATTTTGTTATCTATAATTAAATACTTAGAGATCGTTTCCCTGACGTCACATACAAAAAAGTTACCAACGTCTCCTACCAGTGACCATTGGTCGAACTCGGGTACAGTTAGTCTATAAAGGTCAACGTGACTTCTATACCAACTTTTCTGCAACGGGACCTTCGAGTCGTCCATAGATAAGTCATTACTAGTTAAGGACATACCACAAGCTACTAGTGGTATCTTGTTCACAAATCATTCACTTACAGTGACGATACAGGTGCTAAAAATAGATTACAAAATCATGGCAAGATAAAGTACCAATCTGACGTAGAGGCACAGATAATGACTGCCTACTGGTTAAGTGTAAATTTCGATTATTAAGGTTCCAATCCATGTATATGATTGGAAGACATATACATTCTTAGAAAAAAATGAAATTTATTCGTGAAAAAAGTGAAAATGTGAAAAGTCAAATACATCTACAGCACTGCTTCTATTCATGCCATTAAAATTCATAGTCCCAAATATAATCATTATGTTTTCGTTCCAGAGAAATTTGATAAGACAAGCATGCAACTTCACGACGGTGGACTGTAAAAATGTTATAAATTATTGGCACCTTTTCCACCTGTGATAACGGATAAGTTACTCAGACACTTCCGCTACAGATGACACCATTCAGTGCATGTATTAACAAATTAAATCCATCTAATTGTATTCAAAATTAAGTTCTGATCATGCGAGGCCCTTCAAATGTCGTCATGATACAAGCACATCCTGTGACATTTTTTCGACAAGTTGAGAGAACATAACGAGTTAAGGAGGGCACAGATCTTCTAACATTAAAACATGTAGTCCATAATCAATATCCATATTTACGTATTATAGTACTGTGTTTCTTGATTATCCTCAAATTACAAGTACATGTATAATGAAATATTATACACTAAATGCATGTAATACAAAAAATAAATATTTCAAGTTCGTAATTCGTTTGAATATCAAATTATAACTTTTCAACAATTACCCTTGTGCACCGCTTATTTACATTTTGATTTAGGAAAAGTAGTAAATAAACTTGTCAATAAAAATATATTAAATGTCAAAATGCATGTAGAAAATTAGCTGACACTATGTTAAATCCCAAAAACACTAATTAATGTATCATCTTTAAACGTATTTGTTCAGAGAATTTCTACAACCCCGTCTACGAAAACATTTCCGTCTTCAGCTAAATCTGGTAGCATAAATTGATATTAAAGTCCTTGTTCCAGACAACCAGACAGTTTGCAGACGACATATATTGGAGGAAGAATAGAATGACCACTAACAAACACAAGCTTAACAGACTACCAAAGAACCTTCTACCGGATATTTTATATTCAATCTAAACACCAAAAAAGGCACTGGTCACTAACAAACGGGACTTACCCGATACACAACGAAGCCCTGTATGGTCATCTGATGGAAGTCTCTACAGCGTTAGCATTGTACGAGCCTCGCCTGCCACATGCTTATATACATGGCCAAGCACACGGGTTAATCAATAATCTCTGAGTTTATATATATATATATCCTCATACTTCTTGGAAAAAGCTGGACTTTCTTAAAGAATGTGTCTAACGGGATAAGGGGCAAGGTCAGGTAGTGCAAAGAGGTGTAGCAAAACATGTTAGGACTAAGAAAATGAGCCAAGAATAGGGTTATGAAGATAATTGTATAGATATTGGAGACTTTTTAAAGTATATTGTTTTCCAAAGATGCAACTTTTGTGGAATTTACCAATTATAACAAGAAATGTAGGAGATGAGATGCATACCTACATACAGACAGAAGTATAGACAATATTGACAATACTATAGACAATATTGACAATAGTATAGACAATATTGACAATAGTATAGACAATACTATAAACAATATTGACAATAGTATAGACAATACAGACAATAGTATAGACAATAGTATAGACAATATTGACAATAGTATAGACAATAGTATAGACAATACAGACAATAGTATAGACAATATTGACAATAGTATAGACAATAGTATAGACAATAGTATAGACAATATTGACAATAGTATAGACAATACTATAAACAATATTGACAATAGTATAGACAATAGTATAGACAATATTGACAATAGTATAGACAATATTGACAATAGTATAGACAATAGTATAGACAATACAGACAATAGTATAGACAATATTGACAATAGTATAGACAATATTGACAATAGTATAGACAATAGTATAGACAATACAGACAATAGTATAGACAATAGTATAGACAATAGTATAGACAATAGTATAGACAATACAGACAGTAGTATAGACCATATTTATACGCACACGCATTCACGATAATGGTAAAAGAGAAAACAGAAGACATCTGACAAAGCTGTATGAAACAAATCACCAAGGACCTTCACACAAAAAATGATAATAACAGAATATACACGGAACGACATTACAAAATCAAAAGACCCATACATACTCGTATATTACACAAGATATTAGAACAATAAATTAGTCAAAGATATAATCTGAAGTGCACGCAGGTTTTCATGCTGTGACTTACAATGGTAGGGTCTTTGATATGGAAAACAAAGGACTTGTGATTCAGTCAAAAACGAGTTTCCTGATACTGAATGTGTAACAGTTTCTTAGACTGTATGTATATAAAGTCATCAAAAAGGAAACATGGTGTAATCAACGAATTACCATGATCACATCGATACAGTTTTTATAAAAAAAAAAACAAAAATATTGTTGGTTGATTGGTGTTTTACGTCGCTTTCGAAGCAGGAGGTCAACAACCTCTTAAAACATAGTGGCGCAAGCCGTGAATCGAACCCGGATTGTCGGCACCGCAAGCCAAGCGCTTAACCACTACACCAAGCCTGCCCCTCCCAAACAAAAAAATCTATCACATCGATACAGTATTCATTAAAAAAAACCCTAAAAAAAAAAAAAGCATACAAGATGTATTTGTGAAATACAAATGCCACCGGATGCAACTTTGTCAGTATAAACGGTTATCCTAAAACTAGGTCAAATTTTGGTACCCGACAGAAAAGGAATACATATATAAAATATGAAAACCTTATCAATGACCATTCAAAAGATATACCAAAATGATGAAGTTATTGAAATGTAGGTCAAAGGTCATCTTCAAGCTCACGAAGTCAGAATTATTGCACCGACGGAACGGTCTTGTCACAAGGAGTACGCATGTTAAATACGAAAGTTCTATCTCTTTTTACAGTAGAAAAGTTTGAAGAATATTTTAGGGGTTTTTTTTGCCACAGACAAACGGGCAAACAGACAGACATCCAAACTGGCCAAAAATTGTATGTCCTCAAATCTTTGATTCAAGAAGCATAAAAAGAATAGTTGGAAGTTCTATTGAACACTATAATCTTGAATTGAGTCACTCAAGCGGAAAATGTAGGTCAGATGCACCGTATAATGTATGCGCTTATACCAGCATCTCAAGATGAACCTATGGTGCAGGTTTGGTAACTGTAGCGCCTATACTTTCTCCAATACTGAATTCCCCAATCTACTTAACCGAATCACTCATGTGGAAAATGTAGGTCAGATGCATCATAAGAATGCATGCGCTTAAGTCAGCATGCATCTAAAATGAACCTATGGTGCAAGTTTGGTAACTGTAGCACCTATACTTTCTTCAATGCTGAGTTATCCCAAAATACTTAACTGGACTAAGGCGTAGACGCCGGGGGTAGAGCATAAAAGCTCCTCTCCACTTCGTCTAGGTGAGTTTAATATGGACGCATGGATTACAGCGAGCCAATACGTATGGTGTACCGTCTACTTTTGACGCGAGCTGTATGTCCTCGCGAACGAGCATTCATCGGTTAACATTTGTCACCGATCGCACGCAAGATCATACTTAGATTAAATTCTTTCAGAGTGAAACAAAACCATTTCAATACTTTTATTTTAAATACCTCGAATTGCATAATTTAGGGGTCATGTGTATATAGAATACGTCGTACAAAAAGTGATCGTACATATTTAATTGAACTTTAATATGGCGTCGTATTAATCGATATGCCTTACGACTACTGGTCGTAAATGAGACTCTGATGTTTAGAACCAAAAAATTCATTCTGCCTCGAAGTACTATGTGAAAAAAAGAGAACTTGTATCAGTATTAGTATTTTTGTCAATCAAACATTTCCATTACGCAGGAAAATTAAAACGATATTAAGTTACAAAGTTACATGTATATGTGTTACACTAATATTTAAAAAATTTAATATGTTTAAACGTTATTATAATTGTTATAATAATTTTTAATTTCAACATATTAAATGTTTTAGATATTAGTGTAACACATGTATAAACATTTTATACACAAGGAAGGAAAATCAAAATACGAACATCGGTTACAAATGAACGACTCTTACACACTTCTTAAGAGAGTTTATATTTGTACATGTCAAACGGCGTTCATTGAAGAGAAGAATGGAGATCTAGGTGGCAGAGTCCTATAACAGGTACTCATCGATATCTATCAGCATCTAGTCTGGTTCGTGCGCATGCCATGATATGTCTTCAATGGCATGCAAAATAGAAATCAATTTTCAAAAACAGTAAATAGTTGCAGAGGCATGAAATTGAGATCAAGGTTACTGACTATTTTGCCTACGTCTTTTGTCTCCGTCTATCTACAGACCACAAAGTATGAAGCATTTGCATACATACAATAAAACCGGTATACCTCTATCAACAACGTAATTGGCAAGTACCCTTCTAAGCCTACTTTGCCTCGAACGGGATCCATTCTGGGCGAATTTAGTACAACAACAAAATCTCTTCGCTGTACCAGTGGTTTTTAAGAAGATGAAAATTAAAAAACTTATGAAACGGACGACGGATGCATCGCCATGATTTTAATTCAAGTGAACCTCTGATTCAGGTGAGATAAAACGTACAATATGCATGACATTATTGTGAGAGCATGCGATCTGTTGCCTATATAACGGAATACCGTGCGTTAACATGTCACAAACCTAATAACATCGTGCTTATGCCATCAAATATGTGCAAGCTATCGATGCTTAAATCAATATAAAATATAAATAACACCATCACTTAACGACCAGGTTTTAATGACAATTGAGTAAACAGACTGACAGATGTACTCTCAGCGTTATTGACAGAATATATTAGATAAATGTGTGTACATGTGGGAGTCGTAACCTTAATCTCCGGGACGCCTTACATGTATCAGTAGCTGAAAGGAAAGTTAGTATGTATGCAGTACAAACGGTTTACATGACATCAAAACATACAGGTGTGAGCTTTCTTACCCTATCTTGACAACTGGTGACTGAATAATAGCACCAACTTCAAACGACAAGAAAACGATATTGACAGTAACAATGGCCTTGGAAGAATAACCTTGAGTAAAGGTCACGACAAATAAACTAAGTTTGTAGAATATTTGCTACAGGTATCCTATAACACTCCCTACGTTTTTATATCCTTACTCACAGAAATAATTTATACCACCCTCTCCAAAATCCATGGTCTCAAAAACAAAGTTTACTCACCAATTCGCTAGTCGTTCACAAGGGCAAAGTTTACTTCCCAATTCCCTGGTCGTTCACAGGGGCACAGTTTACTCCCCAATTCCCTGATCGTTAACAATGGCAAAATTTACTTCCCAATTCCCTGGTCGTTCACAAGGGCAAAGTTTACTTCCCAATTCCCTGGTCGTTCACAACGGCAAAGTTTACTTCCCAATTCCTTGGTCGTTCACAAGGGCAAAGTTTACTCCCCAATTCCCTGGTCGTTAACAATGGCAAAATTTACTTCCCAATTCCCTGGTTGTTCACAAGGGCAAAGTTTACTTCCCAATTCCCTGGTCGTTCACAATGGCAAAGTTTATTATCCAAAAATATTTGGTCCTTCATGGACTATTTTCACTATCCCTAATCCATGAACGCTCAACAGAACAATGTTCAATACACTAAAACTTTGTAAGCTCACAAAGACAACGTTTACTATCTCCAAATCCCCAAGAATGTGCGCTTTTCAAATATACCTGGTCGTTCACATGGACAATGTTTACTACTACCAAATCCTGATCGTTCACATGAATAATGTTTACAAGCCTAATCTACCTGAAAGCTCACATGGACGATGTTTACTACTCCCCAATCCCTTCTCGTTCACACACGCAATCCCTGAGCGTTCACACGGATGATGTTTACTACTAGACAATCCCTGATCGTTCACACAGACAATGTTTACTACTCCCCAATCCATATTCGTTCACACGGACGATGTTTATTAGTCCAAAACCCTGATCGTTCACAAGCACGATGCTTACAAGCCTAATGTACCTGGAAGTTCACAAAAACAATGTTTACTACTCTTAAATGCAGGCAGTTCACAAGACCAATGTGTACTATCCCAAAATATACGGATGATTACAAAGGCAATGCTTACAGCCAGTGCCTTTTCAAAAGGATCCTGTGCACTACCCACAAATTCCTGGACACTAGGACAATATTTACTACCACCCACATCGCTTGTCGTTCACAAAAACAAATGTTCACTACCCCGAAATCCATTGACTTGCACACGAACAATGTTTACTACCCCGAAATCCCTTGACGTTCACACGAACGATGTTTACTACCCTGAAATCCCTTGACGTTCACACGAACAATGTTTACTACCCTGAAATCCCTTGACGTTCACAAGAACGATTAATAATGACAATAGTTGCTACCAAACCTCTCCCTCTCCCCTAACCACTTGCACAACTCATCTCAGTCGTCCACAAGGGCAATTTAATTACCTAAAAAAACCTGAGGTTGACAAAGACAATGTTGATTGACCCACCTTCCTGGATGTTGTAGGGGACAGTGTTTATTACCCCAGTATCATTATCCCCCGACCTTGGATCTACCACTGACAGAAGTGGAAATGTTCAAGTTAAAGTTCAATAGTAGAGTGTGACTGTATGAAAAGAGTAAGGTAGACAAAGGTTTACACGGGACAGAAATGCTATCGATCTGCTGATTAACGTAATTAATATACTGTATTGTCGTATCGATGACATGTTTTTTATGTTACTAAAGCACTGGCCGGGGCAACCTACAGGGAAACTTTAAACTATTCATGTAACACCAAGTAGAACTGCAAGCACTCGCACTGTATAGAGATATATACACGATTCGTGGACGGTAATGGTAAGAGATTTCATTAAAGGAATCCCACATCTCTGCCATGTTTTTATTATATTTACTTTATTATGCTTACATTCTGACACGCTTTTGTCCCCAAACATCGGGTTCTGCTATCACAATCGCATCTTTTACTGCACAAAAAAAAAACACGTCTGCAGTGATGCATCAATATGCTCATTGCAGACATTTGCAAGGAAACAATAGGTCTTACTGCACGAAGCAATGTATGCTTCAATAGTATCAATGTGTCATCAAACATCATCTACATGTCTATGGGTTATTGGACTCCTTGAATTGAAGTAAACCTCTCTGCTCTGGGATATGTACTCTGTACGGAAACGTGACAATTATAGTGGCTGAAGCATCACAAAGCAGACCTGTGCTGGGTGATTTTGAAGATGTTGATTGATTTCTCTGATGATTCTCTCACATCATAGTATAACTATAACGAATATCTAGGTTGTTTGATAAATGAGTATGTTAACGTAAATATAAAGTTCGAACTTTGCCAAATGCTGAGTCTGTAGGTGTGATTACCACACTGGCCAGAGTCTGTATCAGTAATGGGACAGACACTCTGCCCATAGCAGTCCTTACTTCAGAGTGTTTAGGTCTCATTCTGAATCCTTCACACTGGCCAGAGTCTGTATCAGTAATGGGACAGAACTCTACCCTAGCAGTCCTTACTTCAGAGTGTTTAGGTCTCATTCTGAATCCTTCACACTGGCCAGAGTCTGTATCAGTAATGGGACAGAACTCTGCCCTAGCAGTCCTTACTTCAGAGTGTTTAGGTCTCATTCTGAATCCTTCACACTGGCCAGAGTCTGTATCAGTAATGGGACAGAACTCTGCCCTAGCAGTCCTTACTTCAGAGTGTTTAGGTCTCTATCTGAATCCTTCACACTGGCCAGAGTCTGTATCAGTAATGGGACAGAACTCTGCCCTAGCAGTCCTTACTTCAGAGTGTTTAGGTCTCATTCTGAATCCTTCACATACACAATACTGTCACCAATGTCATTTCTTAACTTTCAATTAATAAGCACTACTACTCATGTGCCCATATTTAATTAAGGGACGACAATTTGGTTAAATCAAATTATTTATTTTCGAACAAGCCTGAAACAAAATATTTTATGCTCAAGACCAGATAACTTGCATGCATTTTCTTTCATTCACCTTCATTAGATGGCGTGGAATCACTTCGTAGCTCTGGATCCAGGTTATGAAGTTGGGGAATGAGGAAAGGGGGGGGACAAATTTAGGGATCTAGGAACAGCTTAGGTCCTCGGCTGGTCCAGGGCAGAGTTCTAGATTGAGCAAGGGCAAAACCACCCGGTAGCTTCTGTATTCTGACTGTTTAACATCCCGTAATTTCAACGTCCCAAGTACCGCAGTTGCCGTGTAAATGAAGATATTTAGGTACATGATTCATATCTTTTCCATGTTATTCTGGTGGTACCTGTGGTGAATTTGCATTTTGTCCGAAAGCAGAATCAGATCAGAATCCGCCATCATCTCTTGCATTTTCTCACCTAGATTACTTCTAATGGTCAGTACAGGAGCATCTAAAGACGGAGGTTTTTGAAAACGGGATTTCAATCTTGTCATAAACTTTTATTTCTGTCAAGGAAGGTGAAAAATTGGAGTTGAAGCCCTAAACATAGACAAAATGACCCGGAGAATTCGAATAGATGTACGATTATTATATTCATAGCAGTCTGTCACATAGACAATTCCACATGATAGTCTCTCTCTCTCTCTCTCTCTCTCTCTCTCTCGTTTTTATTTTGTTTTGGTTTTAGGGGGCGGGAGAGCGAACTTCCTATCCACACACCCCTCTGAATCCGCCAATGCTTCTATCACATGCATATTAAACTTTGCCGTTCTTACACAACAAAATGACACGACCTCTCAATACATTCTACCGGGTAAACTAACAAATATTCCACTCTTTTGCGTCTATAATAAATACTGGGGTTTCCCTTTCAAAGATTCAGTTTCACAACTCAGTAATTATTTTTCTTTTTTTCCCCCCTATAAATGATCAAGACGTGTTTGTAACATATTATTGTGCTCATATCGGTGAATATCTCATATAAAGAATGCAAATCAATGCCGTATGCTGAAGGTAGACATGTGCAAGAATACAATACATCAAATGCTAAATCCCCCAGCATTCTAATAGCACTTTAAAGCCATTATTAAAATTGTCAAAACAACAAATGTATATAAATGTTTCAATATGTTTAAAATAACATCAAATTCATCCAATACATAATACAATTTATATAAACATATGTAGCATGCGTTCATTCTAGAAGTCGGAATAGCTATTTTCGGTTCAATCAAGACCTTATGCGAGGTTAACATATTTATTTATAACCCCCTCCCCCCCCTTCCCCACTACCACACACAATAGAATATTCATCACCTTATTAACACCGAGAGTAGAGAAGTGACCGGATTTAGACTATAAACAAAGAAAACTCACTTAAATCTAGGCCTAGCCTTGATTAAAATTGATGACTCCTGACGTCCGTGAGGCGACTGTGATGTAAATACATCACTCTTGCCAAACCAGCTGCTTTCCTGGCACGGGCTATCACTATCTCCTCCAGCCAAATGGATATCAATATCGAGATCGAGGCCTTTACAGGTCAAAGCATACTAATTCCTATTCCAATAGAGTCCATTATTAAATTTATAAACTTCCTGGTTCAATTACACAACTTTTTGTGTTTTAACTTTACATAAATTATGTATCAAAACTGTTGTAAACCCCTCCTCTATCTAAAATTCTATGATTTACCATATATTCTAATATCATTATATTAGTTTTATATAGTTTTATCATATATTCTAATATCATAAAATTCGTTTTGCGTATATAAGATCTGATCTTTATTTTGTTGAGGTCTATCTGGTCCACACCAGTCGCACAAGAGTAAAAAGTCTATCTGATCCACACCAGTCGCACACGAGTAACAAATCTATCTGGTCCACACCAGTCGCACACGAGTACAAAGTCTATCTGGTCCACACCAGTCGCACACCAGGAACATGTCTATCTGGTCCACACCAGTCGCACACCAGGAACAAGTCTATCTGGTCCACACCAGTCGCACACGAGTAACAAGTCTATCTGGTCCACACCAGTCGCACAGCAGGAACAAGTCTATCTGGTCCACACGAGTCGCACACGAGTAACAATTCTATCTGGTCCACACCAGTCGCACACGAGGAACAAGTCTATCTGGTCCACACCAGTCGCACACCAGGAACAAGTCTATCTGGTCCACGCCAGTCGCACACGAGTAACAAATCTATCTGGTCCACACCAGTCGCACACCAGGAACAAGTCTATCTGGTCCACACCAGTCTCACACCAGGAACAAGTCTATCTGGTCCACAACAGTCGCACACGAGTAACAAGTCTATCTGGTCCACACCAGTCGCACAGCAGGAACAAGTCTATCTGGTCCACACCAGTCGCACAGCAGGAACAAGTCTATCTGGTCCACACCAGTCGCACACGAGTAACAAGTCTATCTGGTCCACACCAGTCGCACACGAGGAACAAGTCTATCTGGTCCACACCAGTTGCACACCAGGAACAAGTCCATCTGGTCCACGCCAGTCGCACACGAGTAACAAGTCTATCTGGTCCACACCAGTCGCACACCAGGAACAAGTCTATCTGGTCCACACCAGTCGCACACCAGGAACAAGTCTATCTGGTCCACACCAGTTGCACACCAGGAACAAGTCTATCTGGTCCACACCAGTCGCACAAGGGTAACAAGTCTATCTGGTCCACACCAGTCGCACACGGGTAACAAGTCTATCTGGTCTACACCAGTCGTACACGAGGAACAAGTCTATCTGGTCCACACCAGTCGCACACCAGGAACAAGTCTATCTGGTCCACACCAGTCGCACACCAGGAACAAGTCTATCTGGTCCACACCAGTCGTACACGAGTAACAAGTCTATCTGGTCCACACCGGTCGCACACCAGGAACAAGTCTATCTGGTCCACACCAGTCGCACACCAGGAACAAGTCTATCTGGCCCAAACCAGTCGCACACGAGGAACAAGTCTATCTGGTCCACACCAGTCGCGCACGAGAAACAAGTCTTTCTGGTCCACACCAGTCGCACACGAGTAACAAGTTTCTGCCATATCATACAATTTGTCGCAGTCTATCTGGAAGGGGTGCACACCAGTCGCGCACGACGAACAAGTTTCTGCCATATCATACAATTTGTCGAAGTCTATCTGGAAGGGGTTCACACCAGTCGCACACGAGTAACAAGTCTCTGCCATGTCATACAATTTGTCGAAGTCTATCTGGAAGGGGTCCACATCAGTCGCACACGAGGAACAAGTTTCTGCCATATTATACAATTTGTCGCAGTCTATCTGGAAGGGGCCCACACCAGTCGCACACGAGGAACAAGTTTCTGCCATATCACACAATTTGTCGAAGTCTATCTGGAAGGAGTCCACACCAGTCGCGCACGAGGAACAAGTTTCTGCCATATCATACAATTTGTTATAAGGGTTATTATATAACATGTATCATTTGACAGCAGTATCACTGACCATTCAGAATGCAGATGTACATGTGCACTAAAATAGCACCTCTCACCCTACACAAAATCAACAAATCAACTCTCCTGATAATTGCTATGATATGACCCTAACTTACCATAAATTATCAATAAAATTGATCTACGACCTATTCCTAATTAATTGACCTTTATGGTGTCCTAGAGCTTGGTGGTGGAGTAATCCACTAGGGACAACCCAAGAGCAGGTACGCACAGGTAAGTCTTCATACGTGTATATATCTGGGATCGAACCCAAGTTCCGCTAAAGACAGGATAAAGTGAGGTATCTACACCTTTTCATTTATCAAGGTTAGAGATTAAATCCTATTCATAGATCACGTCATAACGTTATACAGAACTGTACGGCCACTATCAAACACATATCACATCATAACGAGGTACAGAACTGTACGACCACTATCAAACACATATCATATCATAACGTGGTACAGAACTGTACGGCCGCTATCAAACATATATCACATCATAACGTGGTACAGAACTGTACGGCCGCTATCAAACACATATCACATCATAACGAGGTACAGAACTGTACGGCCGCTATCAAACATATATCACATCATAACGTGGTACAGAACTGTACGACCGCTATCAAACACATATCACATCATAACGTGGTACAGAACTGTACGGCCACTATCAAACACATATCACATCATAACGTGGTACAGAACTGTACGTCAAACATTTATCACATAAGATGACCTAAGAATAAGCACGCTATGTACGATAACCGCATGAATGTTGGCTCAACTTGGGTGTGATGCACGATAACCGCATGAATGTTGGGTGTGATGCACGATGGCCACGTAGAAAATTTAATACAAGAAAGCCGTTGACCGAAGGAAAACATAGTAAATGATATAGCGACTATTGTAGACAATGCATGTAATAATTGATGGGCGATTACCGCAAGAAAACAAAACATGATAAGCGATAAAAGTAATCAAATAAAGCAGAGAACAAGTGAAAAACAATGACCGTAGACATAGCATATGATAAGCGATACTCGCTGACTACTTAAAAGCAGATTTTTAAGTAGTAGCGTGGAAGCAAATCAAAAGTGGGGAGACAGATTTAAGCAATATTTCAACAAGTGAAAGAAAAAGACAAACGATTACCGTAGAGATAACAAAAAATACCGTAGGTGATAGGCGTTGATTTCAGAGGAAGAATATATATATATATATATATATATATATATATATATATATATATATATAGTAAATGATGGACGTTGACCGCATAAAAAGCATATATACCATGTACATGTATGTAATGCATACCAGGGATAAATCAATGACTTAAAGGGCATTAGAAGGGACAGAGCTCTGTCCAGTGAAGGACTTAGACATATTTATCGATTTCTCCGTCTTTTGTCTGCAAATGTCTTTGATAACAGTGCTTAGGCGACAACAGCATAGTGAATACATTGTTCATTTCACACGTTCTTTGACGATCACGTTTCAAGGAGAGCAAGGGTGGTAAAATACCGAGCTCTTCAATCATTATTGGACATTCGAGGATACATTTCAGTCTCTTCTTGAACATCTACGGCATCAAAATTTTATCTTTCTAATCTACATGTACATGACATATAATTCATTCTTATTTTAATAGTACACGTACATGTATAATGTTCATGTCATATAACGTCTGTAAAGATGAACACATTTCTAGTATGATGTACATATTACATACAGAAAAATGTATACGCTCTTCTCTGACAACAATGTCTAAAAGCAGAGAATAAGATCAATGTACTGAACTCATATCGCCAAACTTGAGAGGTAACAATTCTATCAACAGACATATATCTGTTTGGACAGCATATTGCAAATAGAAACTACTTTCTTTTTCTTTTATCATATATCATAATCCTTTAAAAACAATCTAAGTCTAGCTCAAAGGATGTTATACATATGAATGAAAAAGACAGAAATTCAAGAGAAACCTAAGGAGTTTTGGCTGGACAGATTAATGTTTTCAACATTCAAATTATTTCATCCTTTATCTATTACCCTATCAATACACCCAATCCCATAAATAGAATATGACAAAAATAAAGAAATAAGTAAATAATAAACAATGAATAAATCTAATTTTATCCTTAAAATATTGAATTTGATACACCATAATCTTTCTCTTTTACACAGCCAACAGCAACTCCACCCATAAAGACAATGAAATTAAATTAGATAAAAAATAAATGAATTAAAAAATAAACAATAAATAAATGAATGTAAATTTCTCCTTTTAGTTTCACATGTGTGAGCAGTCAGAGGCATACCTGTCCTAACAGACACTGAAGGCATCCTATATTCCTAAAGCAAGCCGTTTTCTACATATACATGTTTATTCTCAAGTCCTTCTCTTCATGGTTTTCACAAGTGAATGAATGTAATTATGTTGTTACTATTGATACACAAGGTCAGAGGGTGGCAACACATAACTGACCTCCTACAGAGAGGTTTTCAGCTAACAATAAGTCAGGGAATGTCAACCAATGACAAGCCTCTTTCCAGAAAAAAAAATGTAAGACCTCAAATCATATATAGGTTATACGAAAGTAATAAATGGAATCCATCCAGGATGTTGCATTAAATCTGCATACATACCATAGAAGGATCCAATATAGTAATGTAAACAAGGCTTAGTGTTCTCTGAACATTCACAATTATGCTACATACGAACGACAGTGGATGAACATGACAAATCCATCAAAAATCACAGGCCACATATGTTGAAACAGATTTTACTTTCAAATAAAAGCATGTCATGTGAAAAACAATGAAAGGCTTACATTGTAGAGGAGAAAGTTATTATTACTATGTAACTAGTTCCTCTCTTGTTTAATCACTGTAGAGAACAAACGATGATCTACAATCAAGCTCTATCCTGACTAAGCTCAGTGTATATTAATTAAGTCTCCTCTAAGATTTGATCCTTAAATGGGGTACTTTGTGGTTCTACCTAGTGTTGGACATTGCCAGACAAATTATAATGAATGTATTGCCATATTTCAGAAGGATATTGCGATATATTGCCTAGCTGAAAAAGTAAAATGACAAAAATCATGATCTTGAAGTGATTTTTTATATAATTATATGTAGTTAATATAACTATATATAGTTAATAAATCAGTCATCATAAATCATTAATATCAAAAATGTAAAATCAACTAAATGAACTATATGTAAGCAGAATGATTACATCTATATCATGCAGTCACTGTCTCTCCTTAGTTCTGTCTGAAAAGGGTTTTCCAGTATCATAGCGTATGTTAACTAAAGAGGTTCATTACATGTGGGTATGGTGGACTTTTATGATTATAAGAGACTAAAGAGTTAGCCACAATGAGTTAATTATGATTTATAGAAATACATGTATTAAGGACACAGTTATTTAAATGTCATATATCACGATAAGTTACAGCCAGTGGTTATCATATATCACCATAAGTTACAGCCAGTGGTTATTCCACAATATACTGGTCTACTGGTACTATTGCCCACCCCTACAACTACCTAACATGCTATTGCCCACCCCTACAACTACCTAACATGCTATTGCCCACCCCTACAACTATCTAACATGCTATTGCCCACCCCTACAACTACCTAACATTATCACTGAAAGAGGTGAGTAATAAAATTTTCAGAAATGATATAGATGAATTTAGGTATCATTTCTGAATTTTTGAAGCCTGTATACAAAGTAAGAAGGCATTTCTTTATTATAATTATAATTCATTTTTTAATAGTTTCCAGTGACTTGTAATACATGTACAATGTAACATTATTTACATAGGATCCAACAGAAAGGAAATCAAGAACTGAATCCCTATTTCATTGAGAAGTTTCCTGAAGTGTTCTCATTAACTTGCCTAGATGAGTCCCAGACTCACCAAAATGGGTTTGGGACTCACCAAAATTTGTATTTTCTTAAACATTTGTAATGAAGATGAGTTCTAAAACTCTAATGCCACTCGTGAATTCCTAGGTTGGTGAGAACTCTGTTCCTGGAAGCATGTATATCATATAATCTTATACTGTGTTTTTGGCTTAAATATCTCATACTTTTTTGTGACAGGAGAGTTGAGGCTATACACTCCCACCATCCCACCTACTCTTTCTAAAACTGTAGAATATAAAACTAAATCTGTACAAGATAAATATGCTGTGTTTTGATTGTTCTGACTTATTTACAATGTTGTGACTTATTTACAATGTTGTGACTTATTTACAATGTTTTAAACGTTTATATACATACTGCTATCATTCAGTAAATACAAATAACTAAAATTCAACAGAATTTTTTTAAAACATACCTGCACTACATGTTGTAGTAAGTAAACAATTGTTTATTACAAGATACATTGTTTAGTCATTCATATTATGACTATATTTGGAAATCCACTGTATTATTACAGAGTAAAGTATTACAATACTAGGATTCATGTCCAATCAGATGTGCCAATTTTAGATTACAGATTTGGTGGTAATGCTGAATGTCAAGGAAAAGGAGAGTCATGTACATGTAGCTAAACAGCATTTTTGGGAGTAGAATTTGTCAACAATTGGAGGGGTTCCAATTTCTGGCACATTTGTCTAGATCTAACCAGGAATATGATGGAGAAATTTCATCACAAATCTAAGCAACCATATATATCACAATTTTCATTAATACCAAAGCTACATGTATAAATTTAAATTAGATTTAAAAAAAATCATAATTTGTTCTCTTCAGAAATATACTAAATGACTATATAAACCCAATCCTTAACCCATGTATCCTTCCCTTCCTGCAGTTACTCATATTCCTAGATCATGATGACATGACCACATATGCTTTAATTCCAGTCATAAAATATCCATTGAAAAAAAATGCCATATCTATGTTGTAACATCTTTCTAAATATATTGATTTTTTTCTGAGAAAAATCGTCATGTATCATTACAGAAGGTACTACTCATAAAATTATCTTGATCCACCACTGCACACAGTATGGCTGATCTAAATACACCACTGCTCACAGTATGGCTGATCTAGATCCACCACTGCACACAGTATGGATGATCTGGATCCACCACTGCACACAGTATGGATGACCTGGATCCAACACTGCACACAGTATGGATGATGAAGATCCACCACTGCTTACAGTATGGATGACCTGGATCCACCACTGCACACAGTATGGATGACCTAGATCCACCGCTGCACACAGTATGGATGATCTAGATCCACCACTGTACACAGTATGGATGATCTATTGTTCATATAACATTTGTGAAATAAGTAGTTCTAAACATAAAGTACATGCGGAAAAAAAATACATATAGACTATTATAGTACCTAAAATTGACCTACTTCGTACTTTATCAGTTATCAAATTTCAACAAAGATGTAGATCTATATTAACACGAGTATCGACAATTACTGAATTAGAAAAAGTACATAAAATTTACCTGTATGTACCCAATACACATCCGAAAGTGTAAATACACAATTATGTGTATTAATGAATAAATAATCTTATCAACAGAAAGGCGACATGCAGAAAGTTGAGTAACACCAAGTAATAGTACACGACTCACGAGTAACCAACTATGACCACCTGCTTTTTTATCTTCTTCCACACAGATTTAAATTCTTCGGACTCAGACAACTTCTATTGTTAACCTTCTTTTTCAAATACATAAATTTATATTAATTTCATACACATCCACTTACCTTGGGCGAAGGAATTTCTCTAGAAGATACATATATCTTTTTGTAAATAATAAATGGCGGACGAAGATCTTTCACACCTTCGCAAATGGAGAGTTACCGCATTGACCTATTTCCACCTCGTGCTCAGTTGACCCAGAAAATTCATCACTGCATATTTTTTACTCAGTTCCAGTGAGTGGCTCCATGCATTAATAATAATACCAACCGGCAGTAAAGCTGTCAGATTAGGATCTATCGTGTATTATTCCCGATAGACACCGCTTTCACATTTACTATAAGGTCAGATATATTTATTAAAATTTGATGCGGTGTACGAACTATGCGGCCGATGAACTTTTTTGTTACTGGCCATTGTTCAATACTACGCTAACATGCTCATGCGCAATATAGACATGCCGAAGGTGAATGTCAATTTCCTTTTGGTCATTAACCGGTGTAAGTTCAAGGGACATTCTCAGTGTTGATTAGATAAAACCTTTGGATATAATTTCCGTTAGATATTACAGAAGGAATAGCTAATTAGTATTCGGATAGACCTAATACATTGTAGATTTCTCTGTTTTCCCCTGTACATAATTTAGCCTGTAGTGGTGGATGCGGAGTTATAACCCGTTTCTGTAACAACAATAAAAAAAATAATAATAATAATGATAATAATAAAATATAAATAAAATAAGAAAAAAAATTAAAGTAAAAAAAAAAGAAGAAAAAAATAAGAAAAAAACGACTGTAATAAGTACATCTGCATTACTTAATTTACGTTGACCAGGGAAAAACTTCATCCCAGTAATGAACATTTCTTAATAGACGTCAGATTTCCAAGTGCATCAATGCCGGGAAAAAAAGGAAACCAGACGCATTGGAAAGAAACAAAAAAGATATAAGGAAAGCTATTGATGGATTATACAGAATTTTGACGTATTCCTAGGAGTACACTAGATGTATTAATTTATACGGTACCCCTTCGTGTACCTTGAGACATCTTTGTCTTTTATACACAAAGTTCTGTTTAATGAGTTTGTCCATAACAGTTTGATAAATCAGCATTTCACTATTTTGTGAGGTACGAGCACATCATCATAATTACGATTATATAGTTCTACATAGATTAAAATTACTTATAAACGAGGGAAAAAGAAAAATATTATACAATCTACTTATCTATCTATCTGTTTGTTTATCTATCTATCTATCTATCTATCTATCTGAAATAAAGGTAAAGTCCAACGTAAATAAATTAAATACTCAAAAGGCGAAGAAAAAAATCTTCAAAGCTGTATATATTTTACTCCATACAATAATTATTTCATTACTCCCTGTATCACTTTCCTGTATCACTTCCCTGTATCACATTCCTGGTATATTTGCTTGTTTCGCTAGCTGTCATTCACCTGAAGAGGTTCAAAATGCAGAAACACGTGTTGTAATGGAATAGAATATTTAAAGTTTTTTAAGATGATATTCTTCGCTTTTTGTTTGTCCCATCGCGGATATCCGGAATAAAGATATGGTTTGAATCAGATTGATAACAACAACAACAGCAACAACAATAACAATAACAATATATAAATAAAGAAAGAAAGAAAGATAAATACCTTGATTCAGATTTATTGATTTATTTTTTATATAAACTAAGCATGTTGGCATGGTTGAAGGTAGGTTGGTCAAGGTAACGAGGTTAAAAAATACTTAACTGACGTAAAGATCTGGAACATGCATGTTAAATATGAAAGCTCTATCTTTTACAGTTGAAAAGTTATGCGCAATGTTGTTTTGCCACAGACAGACGGACAAACAGATAGACAGGCCAAAAACTAGATGCCCCCGAATCTTTGATTCATGGGGCTTAAAAATTTTCATTTTGTTTCTAACAGAAAGGTTTTAATTCCATACTTTAGCTATATCTGCTAGATGTTGAGCAGCAATACATTTATTTACCTTTCCATTGCTACAGAAAATGAACCCAAAACATTTATATTTTGAGATTTTTCTAAAATTTTAAATAGGCAATAAAATCTGAAATTATCAATTTAAGGGAGCAACCATTTAGGGCCGACTTAAAAAATGATAACGATAATGATGATAATAACTAATAACTAGTAAAAAAATAAATAAAATAATAATAATAATAATAATAATAATAATAATAATAATAATAATAAATATGATCCGGATCGGGGTAAGTGAAAATGAGGGTGTAGTATGTATGGTAGCGGCCCGAAGGGCTGCTGGAATTTTGGAGTATATATATACATGTATATATATATATATATATATATATATATATATATATATATATATATATATATATATATATATATATATATATATATATATATATATATATGGATGGTTTGGTTCGAAAGTTTTTCTTAACCCCCATCCCACGTACGCTAATTTTCATGAATAAGTGGCAAAATGAATTATCCGGCTCTTGACATTGGCAAAAATAAATAAACAAATAAATAATAATAATAACAATAATAATAATAATAACAATCCGGGCCGGGTAGTATGTATGGTAGCGGCCCGAAGGGCTGCTGGAATTTTGGAGTATATATGTTTATATGGTACGTTTGGTTCGAAAGTTTTTCTTAACCCCCATCCCACCACCACGTACGTTAACTTTTATGAATAAGTGGCAAAATGAATAAACCTTCTCTTGATATTGGCAAAATATTAAAAAAATATAATAGTAATAAATAAAATAGAATTCCGGCTCTGAAAATAAGCAAAACTTTTTTATTATTACGTTTGATTTATTGATATTTACTTCAAGTTTTATGTCATCACAATATTGAGACAGGGTGCCTTATATGTTTTATAAACCAGATTCTGATTCTGAAAGAAGAACAAGGTCATCTGCAAAATTGATTTTAATTGATTGATTTTTGTTTTACGTCACACCACGAATATTTCACACATATGGTGACGGCATCTGCCTGATGCGGGGCATACAAATTTTGACCTTTGCAACGGACCCAACCGAAGCAGTGAGGGATCTTTAACGTGCCATGCATACCATGACACGGTGCCTCGGTTTTTACTGTCTCGTCCGAAAGACATGACACCTGCATGACCAGAGCGGGACTCGAACCCCGGCCTCCCGATCAGGATCTAGAAAGACCAAAAAGATTAGGGGGGAGAGTTTATCCATCAGACAAACACTTTTAAATACGTCTACGAGAATGTTGAATAAAGTATGACTAAAGCTGTCTCATCGTTTCCTACCTGTAGTTGACATAAATAGTTTAGGGGTGAAATAGCGAAGAAAAAGAGATATTTCGTATTTTGCCTTCATAAGGGCATTTGATGGGATCTTTAACGTGCCATGCATACCACGACACGGGGCCTCGGTTTTTACTGTCTCGTCCGAAAGACATTACACCTGCATAACCAGAGCGGGACTCGAACCCCGGCCTCCCGATCAGGAGTCCGACGCGATACCACTAGGCCACACCGGCTTGGTAATCTGCAAAAAGACATATGCCTACTAGAAAGACCAAAAAGATTAAGGGGAGGGAGAGTTTATTCATCAGACAAACACTTTTTAAATACGTCTACGAGAATGTTGAATAAAGTATGACTTAAGTTGTCTCATCGTTTCCTACCTTTAGTTGACATAAATAGTTTAGGGGCGAAATAGCGAAGAAAAAGAGATATTTCGTATTTTGCCTTCATAAGGGCATATGATGTTCACAAATGACTTAAGGTTTCTTGTTATATTAGTGTTAATGTTTTAAAATAAAACTATTGATTGCAATACCTTTAGTATTTTGATTTGGTTACATGCATATAACTTAGGGGTAGATCTAGGACAGGGCAATACAGATGACCGTGGTATTCTACTTCAATGTAAATGTATGACTTCAAGGGTAGATCCAGGAAAAGGCAATACAGATTACCGTCGTATTCTACTTGTACATGTATATAACTTCAGGGGTGGATCCTGGACAAGGCAATGTAGATTATTGTGGTATTCTACATGTATATAACTTCAGGGGTAGATACAGGACAAGGCAATATAGATTACTGTGGTATTCTACATGTATATAATTTCAGGGGCAGATCCAGGACAGGACAATGTAGATTACTGTGGTATTCTACATATTTATAACTTTAGGGGAAGATCCAGGACAACACAATGAAGGTAACCTTGGTATTCTACATGTATACATAACTTCAGGGACAGATCCAGGACAGGGCAATGAAGATTAGCGTTGTATTCTCTACATATATATATATATATATATATATATATATATATATATATATATATATATATATATATATATATATATATATATATATATATATATATTTATATATTATATATTATATATATATAACTTCAGGTGATAGATCAAGGACAGGACAATGTAGATTACTGTGGTATTCTACAGGTATATAACTTCAGGAGTAGATCCAGTACACGGCAAAATAGGTTACCGTAGTATTTTAAGGTATTTACTGGGCTTTAAAAGTACTTATTACATATTTTGAAAATTTTATCAATAGTTTATATAGAAAGTTCAGGGCTGATATAGAGCCATAAATGCCCGCAAACCTCATATCAGCCCGGATACTATTTCCAGTTACGTGACGTCATACTTATATTTGACGTCATACTGTACACAAACAACATGGCAGACAGTACTATTAAACGAAAATACTTCGATTTATAGAATTAAATGTACATGGACGATTAAGATATGTAATAAAAAGATTATTGACTGAATACGACGAAATTTGACCGCCCTCGGTCTTCAAAATGAGCGGATGCGACCCTCGCAAGCTCGGCCGCTTTACCGCTCAAAGACCTTGGGCGGTCATATTTCGTCGTATTCAGTCAATTACCTATAAATAACGTTACGATAACTCTTATTTCAACTGATAAATGAAACATTTACTATTGGCTTGTGAAGTTTGAACTGATTTAATATTCTTAGCCAAATAAATTTTAATAGCGGAAATTTAAGGTCACACTCAACATCTGAAAAATGCACGTAATCTCTCATCCCCGGATGTGCCACTCTATGGTACATGTTCAGGTCGTCCAGGTCAATCGGAACACCACTCATATCGTAATACATGTATCACATTTAACCGATGAGGTTCTAAATAAAGTGAAATAAATAAATAAAAAAAACGAAAAGAACCCACAAACAAAAAAAAAAACTAAAAAACAAAGCGCCAGACAAAACAAAAATTTAAAAAAAAACGAGAAAAAAAATCAAACAAAATACAAAACAAATAAATAAAATAAAATACCCCCCCCCCCAACAAAAAAAAAAAAAGAAAACAAAACAAAACAAACAAAAAAAACAAAACCCCCTGCAGTATCTCACGATCAGGATATCATGGATTGAAGTGTCCTGCGATTACTACATGGTATCTTGGATCGCCCCCTGCAGTATCTCACGATCAGGATATCATGGATTGAAGTGTCCTGCGATTACTACATGGTATCTTGGATCGCAGTGTTCCATGATTACTAAAGGATATCATGGATTGACAGGGGCGGATGCAGGGTTTTAGTTTAGGGGGGGGGGCAGCACAAAGGCGATGGGTCTGGGGGCAGCTTAGGTCCCCAGTAGGTCCTGGGCAAAGCCTTAGTGGGGGGTTCAGGGGGGGGGGGGGGGCAAAGGCCCCCGACGGAAAATGGTTATAATAATTTTGAAACCTTCAAAACACGTTGAGAGTTGAGAAATGGCTATTTTGTACAGTCAATACACTGTATACACAGTTCTATCCATATTATTAGATGTCTGGAGAGTAATAATTGGGAACGTTTTGCGGAAAAATTGTTTTATTGAATAGGAAAGGTCATGTTCAAAACAAATTCCGATGATTACTTAAAGACTTCAAAAGTAATCGGTCTATGCAATATAAGCATATTAGCCATATATATTGTTATGTAATTTGACTACTTATGCTGTTTTGCAGTAATAAACTAAAACACAACAAGTGAGTAAAAAGTAATTGGTAGATATAAAACAATGTAAACATATATTAACTATATATGCTGTTTTCAATAAGAATTATAAAAAGTCCGTGTCTTCATAGAAGTCTTTTAAAGAACACACTGCATGAAGGGTCAAGACTGCACACCGGTGTGGCCATCAATATATCGAGTATTTATTGAATCTGCTTGCCAAGAAGTTCTGAACACGTACCGTAACAGACAGACAGGAAGACAAAGGGACAAAGGGCGTACAAACTAACAGACTGAATGAGTGACAAACGGCAGGCAAACTTAAATCTCCTCAGGCAAGGAAGATTATTTTATTTCTCTGGTTCTTTTGATTTTGTTAGGTTACTGGTCAGGCATATATTATCGCCGCAATTTAAAATGTTTTGACTCAGAAATCTTTTTTTATTCTAAGTTAGCTTAAGAAACTTTCACAGAAGGCCCACTTACCCTCCAGCTACATGTAAATATCCAAACATTTTACCAAATACTCTATCATCATAAAAAGGAGATGATACATGTACATATTATCACCTCCTCTGTTTGTTTCCATTTACCTATTTATTCAGCAAAATTTACACCTTTTGAATGTTCGAACTTTTCCTTTCTTATCTGTGAGAACTTTAAACAAATATAAAAAATAAATAAATAAATAAATAAATAATAAAAAAAACCTAACAAACAAACAAAAACAAAAACAAAATAAGAGATAAAGGAAGTTGAATTTCAGATGCAGAAAATACATCTAGATTTTCTTATTTAGGATTCAATTCAGCTCTTTAAAAGACGCCTGTTACGACTTAATTTTGAATTTGTTACTTACTCTCTGTTCTTTTAGGGGTTAAAGAAAGATTCTATTCTCTTTTGATACATACTTGCAGTCAAGAGGATATTGTAAATACGCGTTACAATACATATGTAAAACGCACAAAATTTCCGGAATTGTCAATTCAGCGCATCATAGATGATGACCCCACTAATGGGCCGAACTCGGTCAGTACAGCAAGTGACGAAAATACAACCAAACCTATAATTTTTATGGATTTCAAAGCATTGCGTGAATAAAAACCTTAACTTTGTGAATATTAGCCCCCCCCCCGACAATTCTGCGAAATATTATTCAAATCTGTACAATTGATAAAAGCTAAGAACCGGACAAACATTTAACCTTCATATGCACTGTGACGGTATCCTTGCATATATGACCTTGGTTCAAGGTCATGACACACCCTTGGTTCTTGGGCAACAATTCTGTGAAATACTACCCAAATCCATGCAAAGGGTAACATGTTATGGCCTTGACAAACATTTACCCATCATATGTAGTGTGAACTTGACCTTGCAGATATGACCTCTTAGTCAGATCATGACACACCCTTAGTTCATGGGCAACAATTCTGTGAAATGTAAGTCAAATCCATGCAAGGTGTAAAAAGTTATGGCCTAGACAATAATCTAATTGACATAAGCACTGTGACCTTGACCTTGCAGATATGACCTTGAAAATCGATAGGCTTCATTCTTCAGTCATAAGAAATACGCGTGCAAAGTTTAAAAGTTCTAACATAAACACTTTGGTCTGTACCTTGTTTACAATTTGCATTCTTAAACATTTGCTATTTCTGCTCCCAAAATGACCTCAACCTTTGAACTTGATATTGAAAATCAATATGGTTCGTCTTCATGCCATAAGAAATAAGTGTACCAAGTTTGACAGTCCTAGCTTAAACGGTATGGTCTGTATGGTGTTAAAAATGTGCGCACAGACCCATAGATTCACAGACCCACAACGCCATCCCATAATACGTCCGTCTACGACGGAGTAGAAAATCAAAACCACCACCACCATTAGCCTCCCCCACCCCCAAAAAAACCCTACAGTATCCCACGCTCACTGAAGGGTATCATGAATTGCAGTGTTCCACCATCATTAGTACAGTGGCGGATTTAGATGCCACTTTTGGCCACATATTTACAAGTAAAAATCCAGATTTTAACACCAGAAATGGCTAGGTCGTTTGTAAAAGATATGGACTGCAGTGTCCCTCGATCACTGAAGGGTATCATGGATTGAGGTGTCCCATGATCAGTAAAGGGTATCGTGGATTGAGGTGTCTCTTGATCACTAAAGTGTATCATGGATTGAGGTGTCCCGCGATCACTAATGGATATCATGGATTGAGGTGTCTCTTGATCACTAAAGTGTATCATGGATTGAGGTGTCCTGCGATCACTAAAGTGTATCATGGATTGAGGTGTCCCACAATCACTAAATTGTATCATGGGCTGAGATTTCCCACGATGACTAAGGATCTCTTATGTGCCAAGGGACCTCGGTTTTTATTGTCTTATCCGAAGGACAGAACAATGACAAGATCCGAACCCGGAATTTTACGGTCACGAACCAAGCATCTTACCGACTGATTCATCTCGGCTCGGTAACAACCACAGTACATTACCGACCGAATCACGCCAGTTCGGTCACGAGCCAAGTATATAATCGACCGAGTGACGCCGGCTAGGTTATGCGCCATGTGCCTAACCGATTGAGTCAAGCCGGCTCTGAGGCGGATTGAAAGCCATACCTATGCGGGTCTCGACCAACAACCAATGCAAATACCAAGACCTGGTCTCCTCCGAAGAGATATGGATAGGATCCTTAATATAGTCCTGACTGCTATGTCACTCAAAGTGCAGCTTACAAGGAAAAGTCTTGTAGAGGGGTTCAACACAAGTTGTAAACCAAATCTATGTACAAATGATGACTGCTGATGTATCTGGTCATCTGGTCACGACTATTGAAAAGTTACAGTGTCAAATGTCAGCGAAGCTCTAATTAAGATATATAGGGTTTGCCAAACAGATTGTGATTTCCAACACCAAATGTCATAATTTGAGCTGTAAATTATAGATTTAATATGGAAATATTGTAAGATGCTCCAGTATAACTAACTGTAATAAACAGATACCATAAGAATTAAAGGAGTCATTCGAATGACATCTCCATTCATTAACGGAATGTTGACTAAAATGAATCTGAAATCGTGTCGTTTGTCGTAGACGCTTCTATTCATATTATTTGAGTAAATCCAAAAAGGAGTTTCCTCTGTACTTTCATACGTCTTAATGAGTTGAAGCTTTTGCACAACAAGAACTGGTTTAGATACAAACTGCATTATGATACCCACATCATGAGAATGTATCGGTAATGTATCGAGAATGTATCGGTAATGTATCGGTAATGTATCGGTAATGTATCGGTAATGTATCGGTAATGTATCGAGAATGTATCGGTAATGTATCGAGAATGTATCGGTAATGTATCGGTAATGTATTGGTAATGTATTGGTAATGTATCGGTAATGTATCGAGAATGTATTGGTAATGTATCGAGAATGTATCGAGAATGTATCGGTAATGTATCGAGAATGTATTGGTAATGTATCGAGAATGTATTGGTAATGTATCGAGAATGTATCGGTAATGTATCGAGAATGTATTGGTAATGTATCGAGAATGTATCGGTAATGTATCGGTAATGTATCGAGAATGTATCGGTAATGTATCGGTAATGTATCGAGAATGTATCGGTAATGTATCGAGAATGTATCGGTAATGTATCGGTAATGTATCGAGAATGTATCGGTAATGTATCGAGAATGTATTGGTAATGTATCGAGAATGTATCGGTAATGTATCGGTAATGTATCGAGAATGTATCGGTAATGTATCGGTAATGTATCGGTAATGTATTGGTAATGTATTGGTAATGTATCGGTAATGTATCGAGAATGTATTGGTAATGTATCGAGAATGTATCGAGAATGTATCGGTAATGTATCGAGAATGTATTGGTAATGTATCGAGAATGTATCGGTAATGTATCGAGAATGTATTGGTAATGTATCGAGAATGTATCGGTAATGTATCGGTAATGTATCGAGAATGTATCGGTAATGTATCGGTAATGTATCGAGAATGCATCGGTAATGTATCGGTAATGTATTGGTAATGTATTGGTAATGTATCGGTAATGTATCGAGAATGTATTGGTAATGTATCGAGAATGTATCGGTAATGTATCGAGAATGTATTGGTAATGTATCGAGAATGTATCGGTAATATATCGGTAATGTATCGAGAATGTATCGGTAATGTATCGGTAATGTATCGAGAATGCATCGGTAATGTATCGGTAATGTATTGGTAATGTATTGGTAATGTATCGGTAATGTATCGAGAATGTATTGGTAATGTATCGAGAATGTATCGGTAATGTATCGAGAATGTATCGGTAATGTATCGAGAATGTATCGAGCATGTATCGGTAATGTATCGAGAATGTATTGGTAATGTATCGAGATTGGCGCATTTTTCTGCGTCGTGGACTACATTTTGAGTAACAAAGATCACAGAACTTCACGATAGTGTCCACAAAGACATAGCCTTGATATTTTTCATGTCTGGCCGTTAGCTGGAAGCACCGCCGGCTTAAGATTCTTGCTTGCCTCCAGAAAAGCGGAGTGAGGAAAGTTTCTTTGACGTCTTACATAGCCATTTCCTGACTATTCTATTCCTCGGTCAAAAGTTATTGTACCTTTTTTAACGTTGTGTATGTATTGTTCAGTGTAATTTGTACGACCTTTCCACATATGCTTACCAATTGGTCGTATGTATGTGTACTGAGGAGTATTTATAAACTACAAATATTTATAAGAATGAAATAAAAGTGTGAAGCTTTGACAAATTACTACCACCAGAAGTAACAAGATAGGATCCGTATATTGGTTTATCATACCAGTTACAAAACGTTTTCATGCTAGTCATGTCTTAAGGTATTTCATGTTAAGAAAATATATTACCAAAACTGAAATCAAGGAAGATCTGTCGTACTGAATTAATAGAAGATACATGTAATAAATTATGAAGATTTACCATAAGAATTTAATATATATATATATATATATATATATATATATATATATATATATATATATATATATATATATATATATATATATATATATATATATATCATGAATCGCTCACCTGACTTGTACTGAAGAGGTTATGTTTATAAATGTATCAAAACATATATCCAATGAAATAATTTTTATTCATGCATATTTTCGTATGGTATAGTTCCTTTGTGAAAAGTTTCATTAAGATCAATATAGTGGTTTATGATTCATTTTCGAGGTCATGTTTATTAATGTATCAATATAAAGTCTATGTTCAATTATCTCACCTTGGTAGTATCGTAGAGCACTTATTATTATCTTGCACGTCCTCATGATCATTTTGCAGCCAACAATTTCTCTCAACCTATCATAGTTTTGAGAATATCGGTTGAAAAGAGCAAAAGCATTCAAATTTGATGCGTAAAGGGCAATAACTTCTATAAGGAATTATCGGACAGTTTGATTTGTAGAGCTTTTGATGCTAAAAATGGATGTTTACCTTCATTTTCTTTACTTCTGATAAATTATGAAATATGAGCCAGCAAGAGCAACGCCTAGCATGGCATAAAACGCCAATCGCTTAGCTTCATTAATTTGAATGAATGAAAACATTATTTGGGTAATTTGTATCAATTCTATGAAATATTATAGAAATCCATAATGAGAGTAGGGAAAGATAGCCCGGACAATGTTTTACATATATAGTGCTTCGTGATCTTGACCTTTGACAGGAGACATAACTCTGGCAAATCCAAAGCAATTATACCGAAATGCGAACTGGTACTGGCCCTCATTAATATGAATATATATGCCAAGTTTCAATCCAATTCCTTGAAACACTGCATAAAGAAATTCGGAAAACTGTAAAATCCTTGAAAATTTCTAAGTTCAAGGGCCTTAAATCTGGCAGAACCAAAGCAATCATACTCAAATGCGATCTGGTACTGACCATCGTTGACATACAGGTATACCCAGTTTCAATTCAATACCTTGAAAGACTGCAGAAATATGCCCGGAAAACATGACATCGGACGGACGAACGGACAACACCACAACATAATACGTCCCATCTTACTACAGGCGTATAAAAACTGCAGTTTGACCCCTAAGTTCTATTTATAGCCATGGCGGCCATGTTTTTGTCGGTGGTAATGGCGAACACAATTTTGAAAGTACATACTAAAGGGAGGGTCGTGACCAATTTTGATTTAAACTTGCTCAGCAGTTCTAGACAAAAAAAAAATTAAAATATGTTAGCATGAAATTAGGCAGAACTTGACATTTCACGGGCCACAACTCATGTAAGGGGTGACCGTACTATTTCCACCCAATACTGCCTTTGAAGACCTGCATAAGCTGATCATTTCATCAGGTGAAGGATTTTCTCTAATATTATTATAATTTGCATCAAATAACCCAAAAAGAGCAAAAACGTCTAGTTTGATTTTACAGGCCAATAATTCCCATAAGTGGTTGTCGTACGACTTCCACACAATGGTCACATTTGTAGAGCTTTTGATGCTGAGAAGGAAGAGTGCCTTCAATTTCTTCTATCTATAATATTATTTGAGATATGGTCCGAAAACTGCAGTTTGACCCCAGCGTTCTATTTCTAGCCACGAGCCATGTTTTTGGTCGACAGTAAAAGCGGACATGATTTTGAAATACACAATATGGAGATGATTGTGACTAACTTTGGTTCAAATCCGCCCAGTGGTTTCAGAGGAGAAAATTTTTGAACAAAATTAACATGAAGATAGGCAAAAATTGACATTTAAGGAGTCATGTCTGAAAAAAAACCCCAAAAACAAAATAAAAAAAAAATAAAACAAAACAAAAACAAAAGAAACAAGATCAACGCTAAGCGCAGCGTAGCATCCCCGCGCGTGGCATAAAATTCAATCAATCTTTTACCACTACAGCCCATTATGACCTTGACCTTGAGAATTTGACCCTGACACAGGTCGTGACACTTCCTTGAGATGTAAGCAACAATCATGTGTAATATTATTGAAACCCATCAAGGCGTTAAAAAGTTATGGCCCGGACAAGCGAACATACATACATACATACATACGGACGGTGGCGTTATTATATCCCCTCCGCAAAATTTGCGCAAGGGGATAGAAAAAAGGAATGGCTAGAAACTTTGGAAACGTTTACTCCTGTCATCATCTGTTCCATGACAAGTACGGCTAGCATCTCTGGAGACTTTTATTTCTGTAGGATACCTGGTCCAGCTCCGAATTCTAGCAGTCTATGGCAGGTACGGATAACAGCTCTGGAGACGTTTACTCCTGTAGGACACCTATTCCAAGCCATGGCGGGTATGGCTAGCAACTCTAGAGTTCCTCCATTCAATCAATGTTCCTTGTGGTACGTTGGGCAAGATCTGCTATTCTATATTAACGATTGCGTATAATGAGTCAAGAGAGACACTCTCAGTGGTACGACATTTTACTAGTATAATAACTAGTGTTGTCACTCAGAACGTACATGCACCACGGGTATTTATTTTCATTATAGATATATTGAGATGTGTCCTGTGAAGGTAGATTGAAATTGCTGGTTCAATATGATAGCTTTGGTAAGTGTGTAGGAAGCCATCGTTGTTCTTGAGAGCTGCTATTCCAGGCGAGTCCTATTTTTCGGCTACGTATGTAGGACCAAAAGCGCTTAGGTTGGGTGTGAAGGTCATCACTGACTACTTCTCTCATGTGAGATGAATGGGCCTGTCTGCTTCCCCTCTGTAAATCTGCTTTTAGCCGTTAGTAACGGCTCCAGTCTTTAGGAACATTGGATCTTTTCGCTGTGGTATAGGCTCTCTGTTTCTTGTTACTTAGCCTGCGGAGTGTGGTGTTCATCCATGGGTGACTGTGTCTTGCCAGTGTTCGTTTTGTTGGTACATTTTATCTACAGATGTTCCGAGTATGCTCTTAAAGTCCTGCCACCTTCCATTGATATTTTGGTGTTCCTTGTCCAAGAATGTAGGCTGGTTATCCATCAGATGTTGATTGATGGCGTTAATATTAGCCTTTTCCATAGTTTGATAGTTCGACGTACTGGTTTTGGTCGGTAGAGTGCATTAGTCATATCGATGAGTAGAACATCATTATCACTGTTTCCTAATGGTGATAGTGTCTTGCATTTGTCAATATAACTGGAATGGCTAGTGAAAACGATTCAATGACATGTTTACAAGCACATCGTGTGTAGATGCACAGACATAAATACATACATCTGTAAGAAGTGCTCTTTGACTTTAATATGATGCATGCATTTGTGCTGCGTAAAGTTAATCAACTCGCTAGTCGGTTCCTTACGAATTTATGTTCGTACACACTTACAACGATTGATGAAACCCGCATTTCGTTGAACTAAGAATGTATGTAAGTAGACTTGCACCATAGACCTAAATACAGATCTATCTTGCACCATTGCCCGGGATTGGCATACGAATTAGTAAGCCAAACATTTACACATGTTGATGAAACGGGCTCCTGAAATATCTGAAGCGTCATTTGTTTCTGTGAAATATATGTACAGCGCATGCGTAAGAGTACTCGTAAAGTTAAGAGTTCGTAACTCGTCTACGAGTTGTTTTATACATATGATTTACGAATTCGTAACATTTTTCGTAAGTTACTCGTAAACTCTACGAGTGCTCGTAAATGTACGAATCTTTGTACATATGGCACTAGCTGGTCTGTATCTTGTTTACAAGGTACGGACAGACCTACAGACACACGATGAAATACTGTACAACGTGCGTTAAAAATCGTTCTTAATGTGTTGGATGGGACCTGGACAGGTGGATTAGAAATTCAGTGTGACAACAGCCTATTCTCAAGGTAGATGATTCAGATGAAAAATCCTCACTGTTAAACCTCAGAGTAATACAAAATTCTAGAGGCAGACTCTGACTGAATTCAATCTGATGTGGATCCTAAAGAATTCCAAAGAACTTCTAGAACACTTAAAATCTCCTATTTTCGATGTCACTAGCATCAAATCTTTTGACTTTTTGACTCTTTTTACAACCATTCCTGATCAAAATCGAAGAACAGAATAACATCAACTATTTAAAATGCCTTCTTTAACAAACAAGAGGCCCAAGTGGGCCTATATCGCTCACCTCAGTACCTAGATTATCAGTCATGCAGGAAGGAAAAATTCATTTATTTTTGCATTACTGTGACTAAGTCAACACAAATGTTGAAAATATGTCAAATTTTATTTCAGACCAGAATAGAAAACAACACTTTTTTGCACATCCATTCAAGTGATTTTTATATTAAGCATTTGCTTTGTCTCTCCAAGATGTAATTCAGGGCAACAAGTTAATCATTTTCTTTAGGTGGGGCCTTTTGTTGAGTGATTTCAAGTCTGGGTCATGAACAACAATTGTTTCAAATATTGTCCAGATCCAACTTAAAATGGCCTAATGTTGAGTGTAGAGAAACATCTAAAAACTTATCTAGATGTGTAAAGAAATGAAAAAAAAATTGACCACAGCTGGATTTGAACCGCTACTCTCCATATTTTAATTACCAAGTGGTATATGTACCATTGTGAGACCAAGTTTTTAGACATGGTGGTATTATCTGTTGACCAATTTGGATGAAATGTACAAAATTGATAGAGGACCTATAGTACTTCATATACCAAATTACATTAAAATCTTTCATGTGGTATAACAGAAAAAGTTAAAAATGTGAAGAATTGTCCCTATACACCTTAATTTGAAAGCCTTAAAAATTCATTGAAAATCCAAAAATTGAGATATTGACAAAATTCTTTCAAATTAATATTCCTTACCATAATTATGATCACAATAGTCCATAAGAAATCATCATTATCAATTAACTAGGAAATATGACATTTTTCTGCATTGAAATCGCCAAGTCCAAACAAATGTCGAAAAAAGATTCTAAAATTTGATTTTATAAGGGAAACAAATTGACAATACGTCTTCACTCATCCTTCTAGATCGTTTCTATGCATTCTATTTGTCTCTGTATACAGCCAGTATGAAGAAGAATATTGTCATAGGAGGGTACTCTTTTGTGACCTACTTTTGACTATTGTGGTGCCATCTGTTAAGAGGTCTTGACGAAAACAACAGAATTTGAAGGGGATCATAAGTGATATGCAGAAAAAGTTGAAAATGTGAAAAATGGTTAAACCCCCTCCCCCCTCTCCTTTTTTTTTTTTGGAAGTCTTAAAAAATATATAAAAAATCCAGAAATTGAGATATTGACAAAATTCTTTCACAATAATATTTCTTACCATAATTATAATCAAAATAGTCATTAAGAAATCATCAATATCAATTAACTGAAAAACATGACACTTTTCTGCATTGAAATTTCTAAGTCCAGAAACATGTCAAAAAAGCGTAAATTTCTATTTGACGAACCTTAACCCCAAACACAATTTTGATAACCCATTTTTATAGATTGTTGAAATGCAATTAGTTTTCCAAATCTGCAATGCAGTTCCAGAGAAGTTGAAAATGTGAAATAGTTAAAGGTCATGGGAAACTTAAATTATACAAATTTATGTTTTTGCTTAAATAAAATATATATGCTTTAAATAACATACTCACATTTTTTGTTTTTGACAATAATTACTCGTTCTGGAGATATTGATATTTGAATATAAATGTAAATGTGTGTGTTGATTCGGCAAGTCTCGCGGATTTTCGTGACTGTGATTGCTATGACGTTATATTAGTTCAATTACTACATGAGCTTTATTCACAACCTGTATGTTACATGGAGAAATGTCGCGCTTGACCTAATGTGACGTCACAACTTTTGATTCTGTAGGGGCATTTAACTCTGTATTTACTCTTAATTACTGACTTATAATTGCAATTATGCCTATACGATACAGTAGAAAAATCTGTTTTTAAACAAGAAGGTGTTAATTTGTCCAAGTATCACTATTTTTTACAATAAAAAATTATGTTTCCCATGACCTTTAAGGACGGACGAAGATGAAGATGGACGGCGCACTTTCGCTAAGGTGAGCTAATAAGGAATTTGCAGGTATAAGTATCTCGTTTTAGGTCACAACGACACATATTTTGTAAAGGAACAGTCTGATTCCAGCAGCAAGTATACAGAAAAATAGATCATCCATATGTTAGATTTTCTTATAGATAATATTTTTGTAATATTTGGTGGGAAAGTGTTCCAACAAATTGTTGGTATTCCTATGGGTACTAATTGCGCGCCTCTTCTGGCCGACTTATTTTTGTACTTTTATTAAGCAGAATTCAGTCTCTAGCTGCTCTCTAAAGGCAATAAACAATTAGCAGCTTTTTTCAACTTTACATACAGATACATCAATGACATTTTGTTGATTAACAACCCTGTGTTTAAGGATCACCTCAACAACATATATCCAAAAGAACTCGAGATAAAAGATACAACAGAGAGCGCATTTTCTGCCTCATACCTTGATATACTTCAATTAATTAGTGACGATGGTTCATTAGTAACCTCTCTCTATGACAGAATGTGACGATTTCAATTTCATCATTACCATCTTCCCGTTTCTGAGTAGCAACTACCTTCCTCTCCTGCATATGGCGTCTTCATTTCACAACTTATACGCTATGCCAGGACATGTTCTAAATACGAAAATTTCGCAATTCTTGCCTTGACTGGAAAAATTTGACTTCGTTTTCTGGTCTCCTTGGTGTGTCCGTGCGTGTATATTTATGTGTTTGCCTCCTTAACTTGAAAGGTTGTTGCAAGACTTTTGCAACGGGTGTTGCATGCAACTAGGGGACGCTTACTCATCCCGGGCACCTGGTCTCACCTTGATTTTATTGGGGTTTGCATTTGTCTGAATATGACACTATTCACGATATTGTCCTTTTATTCCATGGACTATGAGATATGGTTTACCCTTCGGTACTTCTTTGTTGTTTTTTTTTACATATAAATGTTTTTATGAATTTTCAGAATTCATATCAAATTGAAAAGAATGATTTCAGATCAGAAAAAATTATTTTGTTCTGCATAAAAGATTATCTTTTCACATATTTGTATTAAGGACTTACCCATTTCTTTAAATCCTTGCATTTATGGATTATTGTACAATATCATACTGATGAGGAATTATTCATCTACAAGACAATATAAAGGTAATCTAACCCCTAATACATAAGGAAATCATAAATTAGATAGTATTGTACACACATCTGCATATATGTGTATAACTGCCATATTTAAACGCCCTGCCCGAATTTTGTAACAGTGTTATAAACATCTTTAAGGGTTAAATAACAGTATTTACTGACAGCATGATATAAATCTCTGAAAGACTTGTTTTGAATTTGTAGGGTAAAATTTAAAAAAATGAAAGCTGTCTAGCATTTTCTTTTCTTTTTAACAATTTAAATTGCTTATGTACTATTGATCTTAATGATTGAAGCTAAAACCAAACAAATACCATTGAGAAATCAGTGTTTGTTTAGATATTTGCATATTTATCAACAAACTGAATACAATGCAGATAATAAAATTTGAAAAGAATGAAATATCTATTGTAAATTGAGAATAAAACAATCAACTGATATTAAATTTTGAACATTTATTGATTCATTGATCACATAAGAATACTGTTCGTTTAAGATAAAACAAAGTATATAAATGACTAACGATTGAGAAACACATACATATATATATATATATATTTATATAAATATGATAATAAATGATTAATATACACATGTATGAAGTCAATTAGATGAAAAAAAAAAGACAAATGCAAAAATTTGATCATGGTAAAAATCAAATTGAATAAACAAGCATTTTCATTTAGTTAGATTACAAATACAACTTAACAAAAACATAAGGTTAACATCTTATGATTACGAAAATAAATACATGTCAACTGTATTGTGAGGGAGCAAATTGTTACTTCTAGAGGTACACATTTCCCTGTAAAACTACCATTCTCCACTCACGATGATCGTTACTAAATGAACTAACAATATTCTAATACCTGATAGCTATACTGTCACTAGCCTTACTATTAAAATCGAAAAAAGCAGCAAGACTTATGTGTACATGTATTCCTTACTAATGAAGCTCAGTTATAAAATTTGTAATACTGCATGGATACTATTATTCATGGAGTGCTGCATAATGTGGTTTTCTGAGGTAAAGTTTAACTCCCGGAATGCAAGTCTACCTTCTATATATTGCACCACATTTTAATATCACAGTTTGCACTGAACAAAATGTCAATAAAAATACAAATCTGTAAGTATGTACAGATATATGTATATTGTAAGAAGTCTGTATAGTAATGTAAACTTCTTTTTATTTCATGCAGATCTATGATGCCTCTTTACATGAAAATATAATGCAATCAAATGAAAGAATTGTAAAGAGTTTAAGTCAGATCATAAAATAAATGCTTACCATATATTTCATGAAAATTTTCTCTAGTAAATCAGATGTATTTTTCGGGCTAATGTATTACCCATGTATACCTAAGCATAAATGTTTTGTGGCTTACCATCTCCTATCTAAGATGTAAAATATAAGTACATATATTTAAAAAAGTAGTGACTTTAAATACATCATTCTTTTCCATAAAATAGTGTCCTCAATTAAGAGTAGTGGAATAACTTTCAATACTGATTGCCTGCATTTTGTAATATAAAAAAATTAACTCTTTCTTGTAATTCTACAGAGCCACCTTTACAATACATCATCAATATTGTTATGGTGTGTTAGATTTTAGGCTGTACCATAACTTCTTATAATACCACATAGATCAGGCCTAAAACTCCACTCTCTGGGATACCCTGTATGCCACACATACTCTTATTACAAAATGATGTAAAACTAGAGCTGTCCTAACGGCACAAATTCCCCCGTGTTAACAAAGTTGAAACATGCACTAATTCATCCCAAGATACATCACTGGAATAAGTGTAATGGATTTTCCACTTGTACATTTTGAGGCAGAATCAACAAAAACAAACTGGTTTGAGTACACTCTAATCTTGACTTTGTAGATATGAACTTGGTTCAAGGTCATTACACATCCTTGGGTCATGACAACAATTATGTAAAATAATCTTCCAGCAACATATCAGACAAGAATTCTGGCTATTTGTTCGCTGTTACATTGGCCTTGTAGATAAGACTGGTTCAAGGTCAAGACACCCTTAGGTCCTGGACAACAATTGTGTAAACAAGGTTATAACAATTGTGTCTATTGTGACCTTGACCTTTGACATATGACCTTGGTTCAAGGTCAGGACACACCCTTGGATCCTAAGCAACAATTCTGTGAAATATTATTGACATCCGTGCACAGGGTGAGAACTTATGGCCTGGACAAGGTTTTACTTATTGTGTCTATTATGACCTTGACCTTCGACCTATGACCTTGGTTCAAGATCATGACACACTCTTGGATCCTAGGCAAACATTCTGTGAAATATTATTGAAATTCATGCACAGAGGAAGAAGTTATGGAATAGACAAGTTTTACTTATTGTGTCTATCATGACCTTGACCTTTGACCTTGGTTCAAGGTCATGAGAAACCCTTGGATCCTGAGCTACAATTTTGTGAAATATCATTGAAATCCGTGCACAGGGTGATAAGTTATACCCCGGAGAAGTATTGGTGGACAGACAGACAGACGGTTCAAGGTCATGACACACCCTTTGATCCTAGGCAAACATTCTGTGAAATATTATTAAAATCTGTGTACAGTGGAAGAAGTTATGGCCTGGACAAGGTTTTACTTATTGTGTCTATCATGACCTTGACCCCTGACCTTGGTTCCAGGTCATGACACACCCTTGGATCCTAAGCAACAATTCTGTGAAACATTATTGGGCGAGAAGTTATGGCCCGGACAAGGTTTGGTGGACAGACGGAGGACAGACAGGGTGATTCCTATATACCCACCTAAACTTTGTTTGCAGGGGGTATAATACATAGGGAAAACAGAGAGGGAAAAAAAAAGAATAAAAATATGCCATAAACCCATGTCTTGAATGGCAACTGTTATCAATACAGTTTATGCCACAAGGTCACTCACATTGAAAAGATCTAATGACAAAAATACGAAACCTGTATTTCTTCAACAAAAGCCATAATGTATATCAAATGTCAGTAATTTAATAATACATATATAAATAAAAACCTTCTTCCAGGATTGCACAAATTGATTCCTACTAGCTAAAGTATTTATGATTTTGTTGTCAAAACAAAAATCTTTTGAAAAGTTACTGAATGATTAATATCATGAGTCCCATATATTTCAGTACACCATTATTTTTCATTAATTATCTGTTCAAAATTTTCAAAACAAAGGCACACAGTGTGCAAGACAAACCAAATTATCTTATCACCACAGACTTATTTTGAGTCTTCAAGTATGTGTCCAGTTTATACCTAAATTAGAATTTATGATATTCCGCTAAGGAGCTGTTTCGAGAAAATACACATGTAAAGAACCTTAAGATATAAAATGGCAAAGATTCTATGTAAATCAGTAATGCTTTATGTATACACTGTCTAACAAAGGACAAAATTTGGACAACGGATAGGTGATTGATCTGAAATTTGTGACTATGCTGCCCATATGATTAGAACAATATTTCATTTCAAGTTTACTTTACATACTTGTCAGACTTAAAATAAAATTGTTTTGTCCTTAAACAAATGAATTAAAAAAAGCACATGTTTCTACATTCAGCCTTCATATTTTGAAAACCAAAAAAGCAAAATAAATAGAGAAAGCAGAAAAAAATACAAAGGAATTTCAGTTCCCTTGTAAACCTGACATCCTCTGAACGAAATTTATTTCAAAATATGAAAGCTTAATAGACTGTATGCAAATCAATTTTTTTTTTGTTTAAACAATAGATCCATTTAATAATTTTGAAGTAAATCAGCCTAGGAATTAAGGCATTAAAATAAAGCATCAAACAAAGAAAAATATTTTGAAGACTTTGAGATATTCCTTCTTGTGTGGTATTTGCATATGAAAATTTAAAAGCATGAGACAGGTATACAGAGCAGAATCTATTAAGAAAGTAACTTTCAGTACATGAGAGTTAAAAACATACAATAAGAAAATAGAAGTAAATCAATACCATCTTATATATACAGACTTATGACAACAGCTTTTTACACTCAAGTAAAACTAGCTGTTGAAATTATTTTCAAGAAAAACAAAGAATATTGCATATCATTAAAATCATATAAAAATTTAAAATAATATGTAACAAAACATTTGAACTTTCTAGCAATAGAGTATGTTTAAAAGATGCACATTTCATGCAATAAAATATCTGAATAAGCCTTTGCATTATGCTGAAGTGAAAAATTTAATGAATTTTATAGTAAAATTATAAATTGAGTGTTATATTGATGTGTAATGGGGTTGTGCCTCTGACAGAATGACAAACAATACATAAAGAGTAACACTAATCAAGTGTTCAAAGGATTCAAGTTGGACGGAACATATCTTTATTGGACGGCACAAACATGTAAAAACATATATAAATGTTGATTACATTGGCATATAAAAATGTACCATAATCATAATACTTAATATAACAACTTGTACTTTTCTCATTTCAATTCTTGAACAAAGATTATATATGCAAATTATATTTCTTAAGCAATGACTTGTATCTCTTTCACATGGTTAAGTCAATAATACTTATCAAATTCATATTCAAACCAAAACAATTCTGGCAACAAAGGATCTCATTGAGGTAAATGTTCTTTGAACATTCCTTCTTTATTTTGATTCTATTTCAAAATTGGAGGCAAGAATTTGGAATCCTCAGTCCCACCTGCATCTTGTGTTCGCAAACTGACTTTCTCATTGGTTCCCAGTTTGGTGATATCTTCAGACACTACAGTACTGCTGTCATCCTTTCTGGCACTTTTAATGCTTTTAGCACTGGGAGCTGTAAAGTAATGAGGACCTGTGGAATATTCATAATTATAGCTGATGACATGTAAAGCTGGCAAGCACAGAAGCACACAAAACGTCACATGGCAACATACATTGAAATACTCAAAGCAAAGTTAAATATATGGCCCTGCACAGATATAACAGTTGTAACTCTTATAGTAATTGTATATGAAAGCAAACATATGTAAATGACATATAATACTGAAAATTCATATATTATACAAGCATTTTGTTAAGCTTTAAATGAAAGTTGAAAGGAATTTCATGCTATCATATTTAGCTTTTTCTTTTCTACATGGACTAGCAATATTACAAGTTATTAAAACTTTTTAAAGCAAATTTTAAAATAAAATAAAAATTAATGTTTTATTGGAATATGAAGGCATCTAGACTATTAAATGAAGTTCTTAGGAAGGAGGGAAAGAAAAGCAGGAAAAAGTGATGAAGGAAAAATATATTGGGGAAAAATGGCTTGATTTAATGTAATGGAAAGTAATATTCGTAGGTATTACTGAGAAATTAATATTATCTGTATGGTTAAAATCAGGTAAAAAAATGTTAAATTAAGCATGTGACAAAGTCAACATTAATTTAATGTTACACATAAAGTGTTACAGGAACAGTGACCAATTCTGTTTAGTTAAAAGTAATCATCTATTAAAATGAATCTTAAAGTATTACAGTCAACATTTCTATAAAGAAATTTTTAGTTAAACAGGAAAGAGGAGAAAATATAACTCAATTGTGTTTTATTTTAACAAATGATATTCTAAAGTTTAGTGCAATTTGGGGCAGGGCTCAGCACTTAAGTAATTCACAAACAAACATTCCAGTGATGCTTGGATTTCCTGTTAACCATTACATGGAAAACCATATTACCAGTGAAAAGATTTATGTGTTGAGTTTTCTCTGAAAGAGTGAAAAAGACAACGTTAAGTATTAGACATAAAAAAAATTAAATATTTGTAAAGAGAAAGATTAAGTTGTAGTCATTGATGAGAAAGCCCTGTTTAGACAAGCAGTGTAGCCAGCCGTGCAGTGTAGCCAGCCGTGCAGTGATGAGGGAGGTCTTACTCTGTTTAGCATATGGATGATCAGCATTCCTAAAACAACTTGATCATAGTGACTTGTTGTGTAGAATTGCGTGAAGCTTGAAAAGACAATTAAAGCAGATGATTAAATAAAATGCATGTTAAGGATACTCATTATATACATCAATGGTTCATAGAAAAGGCTTTCAAAAGTCAGCTGTCTTCTTTGCTTGGTGATCATTATATAGGTTACACAATATACTAAGTCTTGGTGTGAAATTTAACAATATACTATCAGGTATTGAAAATTTTGGTTTAAATTGTGTTTTTTGTATAAATTCATGAATGTTATTTATATACAGTGCTACATCACTTATAATTGCAAACAACGATTATAATAAGGATAAACAGATGACAAGAGTTTCAGATTCTTTCTAAAAGTAAATGTTACTTTCAACAGTTTTAAATAGGATTTTGGAATCTCACCCAGAAATTAAACACATAGCTATATAGCATATATATTGTTTGAATAATAAGATGTTGTTTAATTCAGGAATGTAAATTATTCTATAGTGTTTAAACATGGACTGCTGCAAGTGATGACAGTCATCAAAATTTGTGATTGTAAGTTCAAATGCTTGTGTCACATGACAAATGTCCTTTAGATAGTACATTTATCAAACTTTGCACTCATAATTTGAGGCATACAAAAATTCAAAATTCTGAGAGAGATATTCTTTACTTTAATTCCTTTGAAAACTGCAAATGATTCAATTGATATGAGCTTGTAAGAGTGAAAGTGGAAGAACCTTTATATATTCTAAAATTTGAAAAAAAAAACCAGTTGTCATATAACCTGTACTAGAAAACCTTTTTATCTCTTTCAAAGTTGACAAGGATCATGTGACATAGAAATCTGAATGCATCATTGCAATTCTGCAAGTGCTGAGCCTTAGCTGACTACAGATAAGTTACAATGACAATCAGGCCACAGTAAAACTAGCTTAAAGTTTACAGCTCCACGTCTAGATCAACAAGTCAAATTAACCAATAGTATGTACATTAAATAAGCCATTCATTTATCCAAGCAAACGCTACAGTACAACATTGCAACAAATACAAACATTGACAGAAAACAATGAAGACAAGTTCATGTCAGTTTAACTTAATCATATACATCTTCAATATGCAATTATTTAAGAATTTGTACCATTTCAAATGAAAATTCAGATGCATATAGTTAAATCTTTACACAATTATAAATAACAGTACAAGTAGCATGATATCATAAGGATCTTACATTGACAGATATGTTAAGCTAGCACCTATATCAAACAATGACCTGACACATTAAATAGTTCCATGATGCCTACTGTCAGGGAATTCCTAAGCATTTTCTAATATAAATAAATGATATAACAATTGAGGTACAGTATTATTTGAATTCTGTCTATTGAATGTCAATAATTGACTGTCCTGCCTCCTGTCAATCATTGATACTGAGAGAAAATACACAAGTACAATCAATCACTTGCTTCCAAATGTTCACAAACAAGTATATAGTTTTAACTGATAGTAGTAATAAGGAGAAAGTGTGCAGATGAATAAAACAGAAGAGAGGATACAATGATAAACACCACAGTACTGACCTCTAGCACTTAGTTCATCATGACTTTGTTCTGCTGAAGCTCCTACTGGTGGGACCCTCTCTCGAATTTTGGCACTTTGTTTTCTCTCCTTAAGGCTTACTTTCCATTCTTCATTTTTCTGGTGTTCTAAAATTCATAGTCACTTTTTATAAAACGACATTTTTTGACACAGAAATCACATGAAAATGTATAAATATTCAGACCAGTCTCTACCTAAAGCAGTCTTTAAATTTGAAAACAGATTTAAATAAAACAGCAAATTAAAATTTATAGAAGAAAACTAGTAAAACTAACTAATGAATGCTCCCTGAACATCAATCTAGTGGATTACTCCATTTGAAATAAATCTACATTAAATCAAATTAATCAAAATTGAATTACATTAAATTAAATTTAATACGAATCCAAACTATTTGTCTAAAATAAAAAAAATATCTAAGAAAAGAAAAGGTCATGCAACATTGCAACTATGTTCATAGATTTGATCAAATTCTTCTGATGAAAGGTATTGGAAATGGATGGAAAGACTACATCTGAGTGACCTTGACCTTTCAGAAATGACCTGAGTAACCTTTTCTGAAAGCCTTTATCCCCAATGACAACACTTGTATAAGTTTGATCTCTGTGTGTTGAAAATTCACTAAAATATAAGCTAAAAAGTTTATAATAACTAAAACACTCTTTTTACACAAATTTTTAGCCACTTGGCCTTCATCTAGAGATTAACAGAAAATTACAGTAATTGTAATTCTAATTAATTATTGTAATTTTCTGTCAACCACTAAATAAATTCAAGGTTGCTGAAAATTGTGGAGAAATTATTTTTGTTATTATACACTATTCATTTCCCGTATAGGGGAGTTTAAAGAATTCTATTTTAAAAATTTAAAAGAAGGTAAAAAGCTGACCTTTGACAGGAACTTGAGCTGGGACCTTGTAGGGATCTGAAGGAGGATCAGCTGTAGCTGGTGAAGGTCTTGACATTTGTTTTTGTTGTGACCTGTTAGATTCCCTAGCTCGTCGGTTAACCAGACCTTCCTTGATCCATTCATGCTGTAATGCCTCCTCTGGAGTCATTCGAAGGTTTGGATCCCATCTGAAAAACAATCAATACTAGTAAATCAGTTTGTACAATATGTGCAATTATATAGTTAATACTTAAATGAAATCTATATTTAAATCTTAAGGGGTCAGTAGTGTTCCCCTTAAGATTATCTTAGATCTTAGATTATTCTGCACTTATTTATCCTATAAATACATGTACTATAAAAAAAGGTCAAGTTTTCATCCTTAAAGAATTAATGAATTTATTAACATTTTGACAACAATAATCAAATTGTAGAAATAATTTTCAAACTGTTTAAATGAGAAATGTACACAAGTTTTCTTCTTCTCCTTTGGGTTTACAGCAGAACTTCAAATGGCTGAAGATTACATGCTGTTGCACATATGTGGCATGTACAATTGTATCCAAATTAAAACACCAAATATGTGCATCATTACAAGAGGTGATAAAAGTATACTGTTAAATCAATTCTGGTTCAATGTTTGAAGGGCACAGCTGTTGTAAACTGTTCTCTTAGGGTGTCAGCTGATGGAGAAACATAGAAACAAAGATTACAAAGCTCACCTCATGGCATATTTGCCAATAAAACATAATATAATCCCTATAGCAGAACCAATAACTTTGGTAGCTGTCCAAATAAAAAAAATATAACACTTTTTCACATGTTGCTCTCTTCTCAACAAGTGCACTGAAGCAAAAAATATGGGTCATGACCTAGATCTGAAACTTGAATCCATCTCTACATACACAGATATGGCATTTGTGCAAGTGTGGACTTCCTAGCAGTCCAAATAGAAAAATAAAACTATTTAACATTTTGCTCAAATTTTTCTTACAAGTGCACTGAAGTGGAAAATATAGGTCATGACCTAAATCTGAAACCAGCATCCAGCATTTATTGATACATCATTTGTGCAAGTTTGAACATTTAGCTGTCCAAATGAAAATATAAAATATTTTAACACTTTGCTCAATTTTTGCTAACAAGTGCACTGGAGCGGAAAATATAGGTCATGACCTTAATCTGAAACCAGCACCCATCTTAGCATTCATAGATACATCACTTGTGCAAGTTTGGACTTCCTAGCTGTCCAAATGAAACAAGTGCACTGAAGCGGAAAATAAAGGTCATGACCTAAATCTAAAACCGTATCCATCTTTGCATTCATAGATGCATCTTTTGTGCAAGTTTGGACTTCCTAGCTGTCCAAATGAAAAAAATAAAAAAGTTTAACATTTTGCTCAATTTTTCCTAATAAGTGCACTGGAGCAGAAAATATAGGTCATGGCCTTAATCTGAAACCAGCATCCATCTTTGCATACATAGATACATCATTTGTGGAAGTTTGGACTTTCCAGATGTCCAAATCAAAAAATAAAACTTTTAAACATTTTGCTTAAATTTTCCTAACAAGTGCATTGGAGCGGAAAACATAGGTCATGACCTAAATCTGAAACCAGCATCCATCTTCGCATATATAGATACATCATTTGTGCAAGTTTGGACTTTTCAACTGTCCAAAGACAAAAATATAACTTTTTAACATTTTCCTCAATTTTTCCTAACATGTGCACTGGAGCGGAAAATATAGATCATGATTTAAATCTGAAACCAGTATCCATTTTGGCATATATAGATATATCATTTGTGCTAGTTTTGACTTCTTTACTGTCCAAATAAAAAATAAAACTTTTTAACATTTTACGCAAATTTTCCAAACATGTGCATTGGAGCGGAAAATATAGGTCATGACCTAAATCTGAAACAGGCATGCACATCTACACATAAAGATACATCCTCCATATAAGTTTAAACTTCATAGCTACAATAGTTCTCAAGTTACTGCCCGGACAGACACAGACGACGAGGTGATAGCATAAGCTCCCTCTCACTCTGTGAGGTGAGCTAAAAATGATAACAGAGTTGGGGAGTTTTATATACATATATCATAAAACTGAAAACATACTCTAAACAGCGTCTAATGAAATCAAGAAAGTTAGCATCACTGGTTTTGACTGCTTGCTGTAAGTCCTTAGATCCAACCCTTCTTTTCTTTCCTTTACTATTTGTAATGCACCTTGGATTTCCCTTGGAGTCTGAAATAAAAACATTTGGAATAGCAATTTTCAAAATATAATATGTTAGATATATTATATACTTATATATAAATCACAATATGTTATAAAAGAATGAATGTACTTGTTATTCTGACTTTCTTCAAAAGACTAATGGTATATATGTCACTAACATACCAAAGAAGAGCCTCCTGCGTGTAGCTTGATCCAGAACCGGACCTGGAGGTAGACCTAGTACCTCCATAATACAAGATAACTGTTCCACCTCATTCTCCCCAGGAAACAGGGGATATCCTGTATACAGCTCAGCCAAAATACAGCCAAAGCTCCACATATCTATTGGCATAGAGTAAGGCAAACCCAGAATAACTTCTGGAGAGCGATAAAACCGACTCTGTATGTAGGTATACACTGAAATAACAACTTATATTTAATACAAGGAATAATTTTTAAAACTCCATCGTGGAACAATCTGTATTTAAGTATCTAATGAAGTATGTTTCTATACAATGTAACAACATATAATTAATATGCTTAAAATATCTCAAAATGACATTGATCACATATCAATCACATACAAACAGTTTTGTACATACACACACGTATAAATATATCTGATAATATATTAGTAAGTTGTGTTTAACCCAATGCATAATTCAATACAAAGACTGATGTAAACATCTATGTTATCTGTAGCAATTATCTAAAACAATGTGGCAATTGTAGGATTGATACTGAAACATTCCTATCCATTACTTTACTGGCCCTACCTCTCTGATGCTCATAACAACTTGAACCAAAATCTATAACTTTAATGGAACTCTGTCCTCGTTGTCGTAATAGTATATTTTCCTGCAGAAAGAAATTAAAAAATGAATTCATAATATGTGTAGTTCATACTTAATAAACAAACAATTTCAACTTGATATTGCTCATTTCTTTGGTCTAAAATGTTCAAGACGACCTTCACATTGGCATATATATTCTACATCTTAATTCAGATCTTTCTGCATAACAAGTTGACAACAAAAGGAATACAAACCTATGAAAGTTTTCCCCATACAATAACTGTATATTCATACTTATAACTCAAGAAAGTAGATACAATTTTTATCATATTTCATGCTCTAAACACACAATATAGTTATATACAAATAACCTTACTGGTTTTAGATCACAGTGGATGATTCTTTCACGCTGCAGTAACTTCAGGCATTGGAGAAGAGAAAACGCAAATCTTCTGATTAAAGCTATACTAAATCCCTGAAAATTATTCTTTTTGATTAACTCGTACAGGTTCATCCTGAAATATGACAGAAAATCATGAATTTGAGAGATCCTTATCATTCAATCAGTATCATGATTACAATAGAAAACAAGCAAATTCAGAGAATTGTGGTCTCCCTCTTTGGGGGGTGCAGTGATCTGTAACATACTGTAATGGTTGTGCATGTCTACAAACACCCATGTCAAATATGAAAACCCTACATCTTATGGTTAAAAAATTACATTGATGTATAATGTCAAAGGTCACAGTCAAAGTCACATGATTAAAATTTGGGTACCAATGGAAAGGTATTGCAATTAGGGAGACACATGACAAATATGAAGGCCCCAAGTCTTATGGTTAAAAGGTTATGACCAAGGGTAAAGTTTTTGTAACAGATGGCTGGACGGACAGACAGACGAATGAGATTTAATGTCCCCACGCTTTTGTGAAAAGTAGGGGAAAAATAATTTATCACTGATTCGTTCATATTGCTACTGTTACTACACGTAAAATTTCCAAGGTAACTACACCTTCAGTTGTAAAGGCTGCACTTGTACAGCTTGCATGGCAAAAGAGAGTCCTAATACTTATAGTTCAGAAGATTCAGTCATGGTTACTTTGGTGACAGACCAAAAATAATATGCTCCATAAAAATGTTTGTTTACATCTGCAGAACATTTTTAACTTTTGTTAACTGAAACTTTGCCAACAAACTGCTCTTTACATCAATGACTTACTATCAAACTATTATAATATAATAAGTTATAATTGACATGTCCAATGAAAAACTTTCACTTTAAAACTTATTTCTTGTGTTGACACAGCTTAAGGTAACTTACCCCATCAGCTCAAATGTGATACAGAGATGATTTCTGTAGTAGAAATATTCACCCATATGGATGATATTGAACTGATTATCCTTATCTCTGCGTCTTAATGCGTCAAGAATTTTTACTTCCACCAATGCTTGATGATGAAATCTGTGAGACATTAGAGGCATCAGCATTGTATATAAACATGGACAGTGGTTTATATTCAGTATCCTGTAGGAAGGTCTTAATTCTAAAAATGCTATGCAAATAAGTGAGATTTTCAACATACACAGTATTGTAACAAATATGTTGTATTTATCTCCATTTAAATGTAACATATGTTTCAAATGTTTGACCTGCTGCCAAGCATTCTTATATCTGAGGTACATGTATCTAGCAACCTTCAGCACTGCAAATGACTGGCCTGAACATTAAAGAGAGACAATAAGAGCATCCCAGCACACAGATTAAGGGTCTAGACAGTGGTAAAATATGCACCTGAAACCTTCAAACCATAAATCTGACTCTAATATACATTGTTTTAGGAACTCATAGTTATCATGGAGACACTACTTTGGTTCAAAGTCATGATACATTTGTCATTGGTAATATTTATGACAACCATTGTGTGAAGTATCATGATTCTAGGATAAAAAGCCATAAAAATTAAATTCCAGAAAAATCAGAGGTCAACCATGACATAACTGAAATTCTGATTGTAGTTGTGGTATAGCAAAGATGTGTACCAAATTCCAGTCCAATATCTCAAAAGGATGTTTAAGCGAAGCCAGAAAAACTTGTATGTCTACAGACAGACAGACAGACATAACTCCAGTCAATCTGATTAAAACCAAATCCCTACTTCGCTCGTCGTTTCTGATAATCGCGGTAGGGGCCTCTATCGCGACTTATCAGTAAACGGGAGCGAATAAGAGGTCTGATTTCAATTAGATTGCAACTCCAGTATTATAACTTTTCTCAGCAACTTTCATTCCAGGAGATATTATGATAAACTATATCTATGTTAATACATTGATACATTGTACATGTCAAAATTCAATGATTACAACACATTCAATCAATGCATACATAAATCATGGCCTGGAATTTTAGGATTTTGAAAATTTGCAATGAGTGATTTCTATCACTCTGATTGACAATCTTTACTCAGTACTGCAAATCCTGTATAATAGTATATTTTTGTAACATCTTTCACTGGACTTTGTGTTTACTTTATGACATTTATCAGTTTACTGTGACCTTTTGAGGTCTCTGCTATACAGCTTTGTGTTTACTTTTTAACATTTATCAGTTTACTGTGACCTTTTGAGGTCTCTGCTATACAGCTTTGTGTTTACTTTTTAACATTTATCAGTTTACTATGACCGTTTGAGGTCTCTGCTATACAGCTTTGTGTTTACTTTTTAACATTTATCAGTTTACTATGACCGTTTGAGGTCTCTGCTATACAGCTTTGAGTTTACTTTTTAACATTTATCAGTTTACTATGACCGTTTGAGGTCTCTGCTATACAGCTTTGTGTTTACTTTTTTAACATTTTATCAGTTTACTGTGACCTTTTGAGGTCTCTGCTATACAGCTTTGTGTTTACTTTTTTAACATTTATCAGTTTACTGCGACCATTGAGGTCACTGCTATACAGCTTAGTCAGATCACTTTACCTTTGACTTTCAAACTTTAATCAGTTATATATGTAATAAGAATGAAAACAATCATCCATTATTATTTTACATAGTAAGAACTGCTTTGCAATCTGGATATTAAATCCAAATGAGTAACTACAGGTTGTGTATCAACTTCACTTCTACCCAGTTGTAAAATATGAATTCCACTATGAATTTCACTTGTGCAATGAATGTTATCACAAATTATACCAAATCCAAAATATTTAAAATACTTGTCACTTTTGAAAAGTTTAAATGTGACAACTAGTCTTTAAAACTTTTACATCCATCTTACCTCTTTTTATTTCTGATGATTTTAACAGCAACCATTTGGTCAGTTTTGTGATCGTAACATTTGACCACTTGACCAAATGAACCTTTTCCCAATACTTCCAAAATTTCATATCGATACACCATGTGGTCGTGCATAACCTGGTAATATTGAAAGCAGTGCAATGTAAAGCAATGTGCAGGAAATAGAAGGATACATGTTGGACAATACATCTACAATGTAAGCATGAAGAGGCGGAAGGGTATAGTGATTATAAACCTGAATGTCTCATTAAAGACTACTCATGAAAGCTTATACAGGAGGCTAAATTTACTTCAAACCATTAATGTTTCTTTTCACTCTAAAGAAAATGATTTCACTATTAATATTATATATAGTGACATATCACTCAAATCCTCTGTTTTGCTATGTAATAATTAAAACAATCAGAGCATCTCATCACTGACAAAGCAGTAACATGTTGATTATATAATTCTAATCTACAACACCTGAATATTGCTATGAAATAATGATGCCATATTAAGGTTATAAAAGCTTTTATGTTTGTCATAATATATAAAACTTTTAAAATAAACTATATTGTCTGAAGAAACATGTGTCGCCCGCTGTCCTTGATTCAGAAGTATTACTGATTCTACTGAACAGACTAGTAAACAGTCTATATGTTTTGTTGATTGCAGGCATTACAAAAAGTAAACACAACTCAAGGATGGACTGAGCTTTATACAAGAAATCAAAGCAAGAGACAAATAAAAATACGTGGAAAAATATTTTTCTTGATACGCAAGTTAAAAAGACACAAGTAAAAAAGGATTTGGAGTTAGCAAATTTTCAATATTGACATTTTTATTATCAAGCAAGATGTAAAATAATTATTACTAAAATACCATTTTTAATTTATATGAACAATGTTCCAGTAGCAGATCTTGTTTACAAGTATCAACAGGTTTTTATAAAGACCGAAACCAGGAAAGCAGCATAACTTAGTGTTAAGATTGGATAATTTTGTATATTATCTTTTACTGGTAATATATTTTACAAGATTAAAGATACTATTCAGATAAGAGATAGTTACTCAATATGAACTCACTACCAAGTCATTATAACAGATTTATTTCCACTGCATGAAATAACAATTAATATCTTAACATTAAATTTGTTTGTTTGCTTGCAAGAGGTTCACAAAATTTTGAAATCAGATGATCTATTTTTACCACTAAACACTGGCAAGAGGAAATTTCTAAATAAACTGTATAGGTGCATTAATGATTCAAAGCTATCATAGTGTTTGACTAATAGTGGATAATGTTTATTTTCTAATATAAGCAAGAAAACTGTATAGCTTTAAGCTACATTATTGAAATCTAGCTGATATAAGGAGAAAATAGGCATCAATTTCCTAGTTTTTCCCTACAGCACTTCATTACTTTGTACTTGTAGCTAAAAATGTCACAAATGCTACAGCTAGGTACTAATGATACAGAGGTTTACATATAGCTAGCTAAAACTCTCTATCAGAATTCTACCCAGTATATTTACCTCTTTTTATTTCTTACAACTTTGATTGCTACATCCATATTTAGTTTATGGTCATATGCACAAATGACTTGACCAAATGAACCTTTTCCTATGAATTCCACTATTTCAAAACGGAAGGCTAACTGATCTCCAACAAACTGTCAATTAAAGAAGGAAATATGATCTACGCTACTTTCTAAATTAGGTTAATCCCAAGACTTAGGTCATATGACAGCTTGCTTATCTGCAGTATAATTGCATATTTCTACAAAGTTTCTAACCTCTCATTTTTTATGAGAATAATACAAATTTCAATTTACACATGCCATTGAAAATGTTTCAGTTGCAATTTAATCAGGTTTAAATGTAATTTAATCATACCTTTATTCATTTATTTATAATTCATTAATCTATTTTTCTATATAATCCTACCTTGTCTCAAGACATTTTTTTCTTTTTTTTTTGTATGGAAACTATTTGATTAATGAATTAATTAAAAACAAATTAGAAATAATGTATATCCTTTTAGGTAGAATTAAATTTCAACACAATTTCATGTGACATATATTGTTTATAATCCAAGTAATATCTTTTGAATATAAATGAAAAAAATTGAATGTGTGGAGTTTTGAGGGCTTCCTTTTCATGACATTAAAATGCAATACTTTAGTTTGTTTTCATTTCAACACAACCCTAAACTGGTAAAGTTTGGCAAAGTTTAATAACTTCTTCGATGAAAATACAAATTGTCAAATGTTTCACAATATTATGTGTGGGACAAAAATGTATGCCAAAATTAACAAATTAACAAAATAGAAGCACTCCTTAAAGTCTATAAATACCTCCTGAACAATCTCCTCAAGTGTAGAAGGGGTAATAAACTTTGCTCTATAAATATTTTTGTTCCATCAAAAGGGTTTACTTACATACATTCAGATCTTTTACTCTCAGAGAAGAAAGTGAAAGTAAATAAAGCAAGGTAAAGTGTATACAGTATCTATAAATGTAGTCACTGGGTAATTTTAAAGGGACTTTGCCTTTACTACTGACTAAAGTGTACATCAGTCCCATAGTAAAAATAAAAAGTGAGGATTATGAAAATATATCTATAACTAAACCATGAGAAGAGGGTCTTTTAAAACACTTTTTAGCAAGATTTTGTTGTTAATTGACCCTTTTAGAAATTTAGGAAAAGAGGTTGTTAAATTATGATTTCACTTTCACAAACTTTAAATCTTTCAATCATTAGGGTCTAATACTATTTGATTCAATGGGAGGAAACTGCTTAGACAATTAATTGTTCAATAAGATCTTCTGGTCTTTGACCAGTATAGGTAAAAATTTATAGCATTTATAAAACACTACTGTGCCTAAATGGCAGCACATTTGAAAAAATCACTTCAGTTTCACATAAGGAAAATTAAATTAGTTACCTACTGAATATTTGATAATTTAAATAAGGAGAATAAAAGTCCTGTTTGCTGATCCTGCATATTCCATTACTAACTGAAAATTCTATAATTTACGGAGATCTTCTATAACATAAATATTTATTTTCTACTTTTATTGATGAAGACTCATTTCCTTTGTTTACCTTGATGTAAGAGCCACTTTCATCATCGTACCCATTGTTCTGAGCACCCCCTGGCACTCCATCAATCTTTTTAGCTTCTAAGCCCAAAAACCAAATCTCAGGGTAATCAAGAATTTCAGTCTGTTCAAAAGCTGTAAGCTTGCTCCTATAGTGCTTGAGAGCCTCTGAAACAAAGAGAGATAAAGCTGAGCGCATTGTTATAAGTACTACATATATAATAGGTATGTATTCTACTGTTAATTCTTGTACAAAGTGTCTCTATAAAAAAGCTTGATCTAGCAAAAGATTTTAAACATCTTCTTGTAAATATAAATTCTTCAGAGTCATGCTTTATTCCTTACTTCCATATGTCTGTCTGTATATATTCAATTTTTTAGCTTATAAAATTCATACTGATATGTTAAGACAGGCACTCCATTCAAATATAACTATTATGCTGTCTACAGCATTTACAACTGAAGATTACCATTCCTGTTGATAGTTTTTTTTCATAATGATGTTCAATGTACACCTCATCATACATAGTACATGTACATGGATAATATCATACAGTTGATATTTCACATATCTTACTTATGACACTTTAGAATCTGTTCTACATGGTAGCAGATTGATCAGAAATCAGCTCTAGTTTTCAGACCGGGGCAGTACAATAATAGATGTAGGACGACAGAATGTATTAATGCATAGTTTTAACTAACATGGGAGATTCTCTTGCATTCAACCATTCTACAAATATTACCTGCAGGAGTCATGGGTAGCTTGTTACCATACTGATCCCTTTTCTGTCGGTCTGGTGTTGCTGTGGCATTGGTGGAGAAAGAGCTCTGACGATTGATCGGTTCTGGCTGCTTCTTGAGTTGTGGGAGAGTGTTTGAATCGTTTTCTTGATGATGCTTATGATGGGAGTGTTTATGATCATTATGACCGCCCAACTGAGGTAGTGTAGTTGTTGGGGCTACAGTGGCAACTAATTTACCGCCCTAAACATAGTATAAAACAAAAACAAAAAGATAACCATATTTACCATGGATATTTTTCTGATACAACAGAATAAACAATTTACCAACAACGATTCACATGAAAATATACACTGATCGATTTCACTGAATACTAATTACCTAACTTGTATCTTTCACTTATACTTAATGTCATTTATATCGTGTGTATATTCAATGCGCAAATTACTTTTTAAAAAGTAAACATGCGGCTGCAACAGCAGGGCTCGGTGATTAACTGACAAATGCACATGTATATATAAGAAAGTTATTTATATACATGTATAAATATATATATTGTACATGTATATAATGTTCATCCTCCTTATTTTATTGTGTTCACTTTCTTGAACAACCGAATTGTTACATCATTGTAGAAGTTCCGTCTGTATAAGCACCTTTATGGCTTTAAAGTGGTACACTTCAGTTGTATTACCCATATAATTTGTTTGTTTACCTCTGAATGTATGACCCCTGACTTGTGTTTGCTGTGGCCATGATGTGAAGATTGTTGTTGTTGCTGTTGCTGTTGTTTGACAGCGTGTTGCTGTTTGAGCCCCTCCTGTGGTTGTTGTTGTTGTTGTTGGTTTACCCTATGGGAACGGTGGGATAAACTGGCATGCTGGGGGCTCTGAAAGACAAGTAAAAGTATCTGTTATATTATTCATTCATTCCAAACAGGGAATGTGATGAATCAAGTAGCATACATGACATCGACCGATTACAAGCATCAATCAGGGACCGAGTTAGATATTCTAATTTAAATAAGGACTTACATCTGGTTCGATGTCGGTCATATAAAATAATAAATAAAAACACAGTAATAAACAAAATAATGTATCCGTCACAATATTAAATCCTTCTTGCAATATACGATCAGAAAATTAAACGGTGAAACACGTATGTCTGTGTTCACCTAAGTTTATAGCAACACCATGTAAAGAAATCTGCGAAACAACAATTAAAGTTCTCTCTTTGTTTCCGTCTTTATCAGGAATAAGATTATATTATTGAGTTTAATATGTGCAAGTTAAGTGACGTTTGTGGATTAAAATCGTATTTTAAATGCAATCTGTAGAGAGCGCAGACAAGAGAAATTTCAAACTTGATTAGATCAAGATCTAAGCGATTACAGTGTATTGAGTCCTAGGAACTCGGTGATCGCTTTATTGTTCACTAAACTCTAAATCACAGTCTCGCTTTGATGTACAAAAGTGCAGTTTAAACGTACTAGGGTCAAGTCAAAATAAAAGCATAAACACCTACAATGATTAGGCTATGGGTCATTAAGTTTGATGAAGAAATTAACCAACTTATTATTTATAGTCTCTTGCGGATTGTAAATCTACATACGAAGTATATGAAAAAATGGTTTGGCCTACCTGACCCAAGACAATAATTTCGCACGAAATCATGTATCAAACAGATACCCAGATAGTGTTCATACGTTAACCAGATAATTAAGTTATACATTATGACAATGTGCTTCATTTAAAATGAAAATCCATAAGTATTACTACAGATAAAATATTTACATCAAAAGACCCAGAGATTCCACTGCATGTAACGATAATTACAAAACATGACGCTGAGAAAAAGATGTCATTATGGTTTTATCATTTTTACAATAAACTTCTCTACAGATATTTGAAATTGGAACAAAATCTCATATCTCTCCCAAAATATGAAACACGAAAAATGGACAGACACCTAAGTGATCTGTGCCGCGGGAAACATAAAAAAACGTAATTTATTACAAATCGACTTCTTTTTTTTTCCTTTTTTTTTTCTTTTATTATTATTATTATTTTTTTTTTTTTTTTTTTTTTTTTGAAGCAAAGGAATACTCCATCTCCTTCTAAACTTCTAGTTCATGAGAAGTTACACGGTGGATTCAGGGCGCCATCTCCGTCCACTAAACCAACTTGGATAAAGTGAAAGTTCAAGTGCCAATCTCGACTGCATATTGTTGATCGCGTTTAATTTTTCATTATTTCATAAGAAGTACAGGACACAATGGATAAACCCTTAAGCTTTATGGAGCAATAACTAATGATTTATTAACTCAACATTGGATTATAAACGAACGGAAGTTGCCGTATTAAATGTAAAGATGATGGATAAATCCAAACCACAAGTCCGAAAATCATGAAACCAGAGGACATCCAAAATCAGTGAAAATGAAAACCAAGTGGAAAATAACAAAATATGTCTACTTGAAGAGCATATGTGAACCCCTATGATGGAATGAGATCAGGGCCTGGCGCCATAAACTGAGAATATATTGAAGTCAAAAATTTCATTTTAATTTATTCCATTAACAAACGTTCAAGTAAATTTAATGCAGAATGGTTTAATTCTATTTATCAGTAGAATAAAACTAAATAAAATCCAAATCCCAGTTATTAATTCATGGATGAACAGAAGAATATGAATTTTTGACTTGAGTATATCTCAGTTTATGGCGCCGGACCCAGGTGTCCGGGGCATAGATATTTACATATCAATATGCTTTGTTATATGAGAAAAGCTTCATAAGTTTGCATTAATTTACCATATTACGAATTCACAGACAAATCCAAGTTGTCAAATTGTGTTCTATACACTGAACAATAGCAGATACTGTAGACAACATCAATTTACCAAAACTCTGATTTCTGGTAAATTAGCGAATTCGACGCTCAAATTACCCCTTCTACAAAACGCAATTTTTTCATTGTGACGACGTCTCAGGTCCGACGAAACTCCGACAAATAACGCATGTTTATGACGTCATATACAGAGTAACTGAAAATCGTCTGAATGTCATATTCTTCTACGAACCGTGGAAAGTCGAATATTTTATACAAAATTATTTATTCTTCTGATACAAATACGTACAATGTATTACATGTATTATATACGCAATGGCTTCTGCCAAAATTTATGTCTCGCGAATATATACAAGGTAAGTCATTTAAAGCTGTATACCCTATGTTCGCTAGTAGAATGTATATTATGGGTTGATTTATTCTAAATTGTTTTGAATATATAAATAAGCCTAAAACGTATTAAAAATGACTCTTGCAAATGTTGGAATCAAATTCGTCTTATTAAGCGAGATATGGCAGTCTAAAACACGATATTTGTAAACAGAATGTTTACAACCAACTTATCACGTGATCTGATTCGGAAGCCGCCGCATCATGGACACTGGTGGAGGGCGAGGTAAATAAACTTGACGAGTAATTTTAAAAATCTGTATTCAAGTCTGCTACAGTTAGTATTTACTGAAATCGATTTCTTTTGGAGTCTCCCTTCATCGTATTTGTTTTAATCAAACTGCGCATGTGCGAAGTCAGGTCATGGTTGTATTTATGGAATACCCACTTTATTTACGAAGAATTTTATTTTTATTTTGATATCTCCGAGAGTTTGAAGCAACAAAAAATGTTATTAACCCAAAGTTAATAACTTCAGCCATACGGGAAAAATACAGTTTTTGTTTTACATGCGCTAAGTTTTGAAATTATACTGAATTGTAGGGTATACAACTTTAAAAACAAAATCTCAAGGAAAAGGTTATTTAATTTTATAGAATAAAAACCATAGAAACAAACTTAGATGTATATGAAGCAGTATAAATGACAACAAGATGATTTTATTTGGATGTTTTCCATGGTAACTATAAATTTGAAATGCAATGTAAAACTTATGTAAAGAACGAATACATGTTTCTTTTTTTTCTTTTTTTTTAATGCTTTATATACATCTAAGTTTGTTTCTATGGTTTTTATTCTATAAAATTAAATAACCTTTTCCGTGAGATTTTTTTAAAACCAGGAATAGCACTATCATTTAACATATTTATTGGACATTTAATACATTACTTGTTCTTAAGTAACACATCGTGTGGAAATAATATTCTACTCATAAATCGGATTATTATTGCTTTACAGTCCGGTGCATGTACAAATAAAAGTTTAAGGTTTTTGCCATCGATTTTTGAATTTTTTTTATAATCAACATTTTTTGTCTGTACCCATTTCCAATACTTTGACTTCGATTCTTATATAAAACATCGAAGAACAAAAAGCTATAATGAAATATTTAACCATGAAATATTTCATTTCAAAAGAGCGATTGGTGATCATTGTTACCTAAACTACAAAATTCAATCATATACAAACACAGTATTGGTTATGTCTTTACTGTCTTAAGGCATACGGATGCTTTATTTTCAAACTTACTATGTACAGATATGCATAATGAATTCATAATGCATAATATTATACCATTAGTATTTCATACAAGGCATAGGAAGTTATACTAATGCAATGTTTCATTTTAAAAAGTTGTCTTTCATATATAAAAGAATGTGATTGACGTCATTGATATGGGTCTAAACGGAAATCGAGCCGAAACTACACTATTCGTATATCAAACTGAAATGTTAAACAAATAGACAAGAATTTGTACCGTGGTTAAATGCACCTGTAAATTTATCGACAAAATGTAGACCAACTTAATACTGTTTAAAGTATATTAATACAACAAACTTAACAAGGTATTAAGAATAATTCAAGCGAAATAATACTAAGTCGAAACAGAATTAATCTTGTGTAAGTAGGCAGGGGAATTGAGAAACTGTATGCAGGTAATTTTACGAAACTCATGCTGGTTAATCAGACACCTGGGAATATTTTGCATGCACAACTTAAATGTAATATAGTTGCATTTCTAATGCCATTTTTCAGTGTTATTTCGTAAGAAATACTAAATGTTTAGGGTTTTTTTATTTTCTAATCAACCCCAACCCCTAAAAAGGGGGTTATTGTCAATAAATAACTGTATTTTGTCTCAGACTTGCTGCAACTCCTTCAGCGATTTCACTGCATGTAGTTATAATGTTATATGCGGAAGCAAGAGGTTGTCGATGGCTCGGCCAAACCAGTATATATCATTTGCTCCAGGAACAAATTCTTTTTGTTTCTTTGATTCTGGTTTTTCGTCATATCAAGAGGGTTGCACTTCTATGGTGAAGGCATCTGCCCAATGCTATGCACAGAAATTGGGATCTATGTAAGGGACCCACCCGACGCAAGGAGGAAACTCTTACGCGCCATGTCCAACGTGACACTGTACCTCGGGGTTTACTGTCCCATCTGAGAGACAGGTCACCAACGGACCCATACGACATAGCAAAGGAGCTCTTACACCCCATGTCCAACTTGACACTGTACCTCGGGGTTTACGACTCACACGACACAGCGAGGGAGCGCTTACACCCCATGTCCAACTTGACACTGTACCTCGGGGTTTACGATTCACACGACACAGCGAGGGAGAGCTTACACCCCATGTCCAACTTGACACTGTTCCTCGGGGTTTACGACCCACACGACGCAGCTAGGGAGCGCTTACACCCCATGTCCAACTTGACACTGTACCTCGGGGTTTACGACTCACACGACACAGCGAGGGAGCGCTTACACCCCATGTCCAACTTGACACTGTACCTCGGGGTTTACGACTCACACGACACAGCGAGGGAGCGCTTACACCCCGTGTCCAACTTGACACTGTACCTCGGGGTTTACGACTCACACGACACAACTTGACACTGTACCTCGGGGTTTACGACTCACATGACACAGCGAGGGAGCGCTTGCACCCCATGTCCAACTTGACACTGTACCTCGGGGTTTATTCTCTCACCTGAGAGACAGGTCACCAACGAGGCACCGGCGGGACTTCAATCCGGGACCCCTCGGTCACCAGTCAACATGTATTGCGCTTTGCTGGCTCGGGACCTCTCGGTCACCAGCCAACATGCACAGCGCTTTGCTGGCTCGGGACCTCTCGGTCACCAGCCAACATGTACAGCGCTTTGCTCGTACGGGAGCTCTCGGTCACCAGCCAACATGTACAGCGTTTTGCTGGCTCGGGACCTCTCGGTCACCAGCCAACATGTACAGCAATTTGCTGGCTCGGGACCTCTTGGTCGCCAGACAACATGTACAGAGCTTTGCTGGTTCAGGAACAATTTAATAGTGATAAATACAATGAATATCGTCATTCGTTCAGTGAGATTTTGCAAAATAGAAACTAATAAGCATTACACGTAATAATTAATGAACTTACATACAATGCCCATTGAATCTAGAAATATCGAACAACCAGCTTACCTTATCAAAACTAGAAAGGAACCTCGTTCCGTAACTCCGTTTTAATGCCGAACGCAGATCTCGTTCGGATATGATGTAATTACATGTAGACAATTCCATGACGTTTATGGTCACAACATTTCCCTATTTCATCTATTACTCGAGGTCTCTAAAATTTGCATCTTGGTTCATCCAAGCCACAATTTGTGTTTAAACTAAACCTGTCGTTTTGGTCATATAGTTCAAAAATCAATTTTCCTTCTTACATACTTCCTTTCGTTTAAACACTGTCCAACAAAATTTTCATCAATTAGCAAATCAGACATAAGGTGTAATTTTCAAACCGACCTTCAAATAAAAAACACTATATACAATACAACGAATTGCAAGACTTTAAACTTTCAAACCCTTAGTGAATCTTTGGTTAAATTGACAAAGAAATTAACTCATTGCTTCAATAACGAATCAATATTCCATAAAAATTCTTTGTAAGTACCCAAAGGAATCTCGCTTTCAGGGGCATTCTTTAGGGACGTAAACGCCTATAACGTTAACAAATCTATATTCTAGATCTGAGGAGAAGAGCAATGAAAGGTGAAATATTATCCCATTACATGTAAGTCGTGTTGTAATACATAAATATTCAACGCTAAGGGTGATCGAATCAAGTCAAGACAGAAAGATATAAGGATTGATTCTCCCTACATAAATGGCAAGTAGTGTCGAGGATATTTAGCCGGCACACGTATAAAAAGCGAGACTGCGATGTAAACCATTAATATACCCAGGGCACACAGTTGTTGTTCGTGGTGCATACATTGCGCGTCAGGCGATCTGGGCTTGATTTTTAGACTGAACCATCACGTTTGAAAGGTCTGTAACCACGTGCTAATATATTGTTCACCGAATTATTTTTTTTTTTCGAACGATATGAAACTAGGCTTAGGTAGATGCCCAATACCATTCAAGAAATTGACTTCTATTTCTAGTGTTGCAACATTGTATTTACATCAACATATTACCCGTTATGAATAAAAAATAAATGTATACATGCCAATCAAAGAATATCATTGGAGGTGAAGTTAAAGAGGCAATATATATATATATATATATATATATATATATATATATATATATATATATATATATATATATATATATATATATATATATATATATATAATAAAATTCCTTTAATTATAAAATACTCCCTTAAGAACACCCTAAATAGTGTCTAAGTTACAAAGTAAACAGGCAAGAATATTGAAGTGGTAGACATATGAAGGTGTAACTTTGTTTTTGACACTGAACAGACATTTAAAGATGACGGTTAAGCCGTTTATTATACACAATATAAAGGACTGCCATATTCGATATCTGTTACGAAGTGCATATCACCTTTGCCCTGACAATACATGCTGCAACAAATATCTTTCTTTATAAGTTAATGGAGTTTACGTCTCAAGAAAATCTTTCCTATATGAAATGCTGCATGCTGGTTACATAAACAAGGATTTTTTCCAAGTGCCCATATCCTTCTGCTAAAATATCATTCAATACATTCTTCAATGCCCCATAATCAGGGGGGGGGGTGTCTGAATCAAATAGTCAAAATTTTATGGAGCAGGCCAAAATGTTATTTGAACGCCTGGTTTCGACGTAAAATTCAGATTTTGTATACTTAAGTAGCATTATAACATATGAGGGTTTTCTTTCTACAACATTTTGTCACGATTTGCCGTTCAAACATTCTTTTCATCATTGCAAACAACACATTCAGTCAGGAGTGACCAATCAACAACTGCGTTTATATTATCCAGGTTGGACGTACAGCGAGACAGAGGAGTTCCGAGTACATTTCTGTTATACATTATTAAGTATTAAATATGTTGCGAATTAATTGAATGTACAACATAGGAACATGAGAGTACAACTGATACCGAAATGTATAAAATACCCATTTGTCATTATAGGAGCAAGAACGGCCACAGCAAGATAATATGGAAGGTGTCCATATCCATTTTTGTACCACTTTCTTGTATCTTTACTTAAGTATCTCTGTATAATTATGGCATTATTGAACTGGGGCCAGTTGTTTGAAACTTTAACCACTGGTTAAGTTAACCAAACTTAATGATTAATTTTCATCTAACTATATCTTTGAAATGAGAACAATTTAAATCATAGTCTGTGTATTAATTTGTAGACTAAGAAACAAGCTTTGGAAAGTAATTTAGAATTTTATATAGAAATCTTACAAATTAAATGTCTCTCAAACTTTAACCACTAGTTAACTTAACCAGTGGTTAAAATTTCGAACAACTGCTCCCTGGTGTATAGTTAAGATAATATATATGTACATATGAAATAAGAACAACGGGCCCGTACCGTTCCCTCAGAAGCAACAAGTAATGACAAATTATATAATATCACTAAATCCGTCCCCAGCTGCGGTTCGAACCCGATACGTGTGGCTGCCAAAATCTCTCCTCCTTTACCAATGCACCATCTCGGCTTCACAAAAATGAAGCTTTGAAGTTATGTATTTGGAACCGGGCACGTGACAACTCGGTCGGCATTAGAACAATTCATCCTGTAAACATGGGACGGGTCCTTTAATTTCTATACATCAGTACCTGTATAGGAGGACTTGGATTAGAAATGAAAATATAAAGACCGTGCGTAGTGTCCTGTAATATGTATCTTGTATTGATATCTTTAAATAAAGCAAGAGAGATTTTGTAAAAGATATGCCTCTCGCGATGACAATTTTGTCTCCGACCTTTGACCTATTAAACTTTAAATCAATAGGTATCATCCCCCTTTGATAAGATTTAACCCATCATAATATAATTAGTACAGGATGCATGGTACTTGAAATGTATGTGGAAACTTATTATCACTGGCCTTTTTTACGAGTGTTGACCTTAACTTTTGACCTATTCGTCACAAAATTGATAGACATCTTGCTGTTTGCTGAGAATTAATACATCCAAAATCATTTTTATAAGATGCATGATACGTATCACTAATAATTGCACTCTACCCTTACTAGGCATATTCCACTTTTAAAAAGTATCCAAATATCCAAATTTGGTTTGTGCAAGTTACATGCTACTTGATTCATCATTCGGATATTTTGAAATTACTGCAATATATTTTCACTAGTAGTGAGTTTACCTTTGATATTCTTAAAAACACTAAATTTAGTAGGCATGTTTCTCTTCAAGAAGTATTCATATTATATATATGATATATACAAATTTGGTTTGGATAAGAAGCAAAGACTTTTTAAGTTATCATTCGGAAACCAATTATGACGGAATGAAGGAAGGATGAAAAAGCAAACTCTGAATGCCCCTGGCCATGCCTATGATGGGAACATATTCACAATTTCAATCTAATATTTTAAATATGATTTTTGAAATGTAGAACAGGATAAAATTTAACCCATTTCATGTCGAAGACGTGGGAAGGCATAACAGTTCTGCCACTCGTATATAAATAGAACAAAAAGCTTTTAAATCTCATCTGCGATAATCTGATAATGCTGGTTGCTATTGTTATACATATTGGTATTGTTCTTAATCCATCAATATGTACAGTTGCCAAATTCAAACATAAAAGAGTGTGTGCAAAATTCTTTTATGTTTGAAAATTATGTTAAAATCACTATACAGTGAAGTTTGACAAAACAATTATTTCTCTTAACAAATTAAAAAGAATTCAGAAGTTGAGAACAGGTGCTTTATAGAAATACGTTCTATGGGATCTGTAAATACAGCTATGTTGTTTTGTTTCAGTATTATGATGTGTATGTAGGTGATACTTAATAAAGAGTAATACGTCCCCAGGAAGAACCATTTTATGATCATAAAAGTGCTTATTAATGTAAGATATATTTTTTTTTATTATTTTTTAAATATAACTTTCAGACTTTTATACCAAAGTTAAAACTGCACATTTGCCTATCTTTTTTGCCAGCTTCGGCGCATCCACAGAATAACAACTTCATAATGTTTGACAAAACCCTATTAAATTCCGATACATATTTCTCAAATTTATCTTATTTAACAATCCCGTATATTTGAATACTGTAGAGAATTACTTCATGAACTTTGCATCTCGAACCGATACAAAAGTTTAAAATCAGGTGATGGCTTAGAAGAAAATGTAACAAGACATTAATATAGCGGCCATCCAGGATTTCCAGTGAACACGACTGATATGGCCACCTAGTCAGTACTCTGTCGTTAAAGAATCATTTTACATTTAACTACAAAAAGTAAAACCTAGAGACTAAGACCGTCGTAAAGACAGCTAAATATTGCATCACGGTCCTTGTCAATGCCAATGGTACACATGCCTACTGTAATTCAAATACAGAATACGAACTGTCTAAAAATTTGCTAAGTAACATATTTTATATTTCATAAGTAACGTGTTTTTACTTTTCAAAATAGTAAATAAAATTCTTCAAGCTATATGATGTAGAGAACACAAATTATGACAATGCAAAGTCTTGTCCGAAGTACAGTAAACTGCATTGAAAAAGAGCGTGTTGAGAGAAACACGCCCATTGTCTTGTTCTAAACCGTATTTCATATTGGGCGTTGCAAGTTGTAACTTAATTTCAAATATTTTGTACTTTGATTGGTTCCATAGCAGAGATCAAAATTGTTATCTAATGCAACACCATTATACAATTAACTGATGTAGTGTTAAGTAAATGAAACGAGGCTAAATGCGTCGCCAGAATCCGACCTTTGTATATGGAGCTCGTTTGTAACAATACTTTAATCACATCCCTAATTTCCTTTTATAATTAATATCCAAAACCCTTCAAAATGCATCGTACGTATATTCTTACCAAATCTGTAGAAATTTGTACTGGATCCTTTTCTATAATGATTCTGTTTTTCTTCTGTTCTCCCATAAGAGGAAGTCTCATCATCTTGGGATCAAATGGGGGCCAAAACCCTGGTCCTGCCATCGTGGACTATAGAAAACCAAATCCTCCGACAAATACTACCTTGGACCAAATTATCCCACACAAAGGTACCAGGAGTAGGCCACTTCCGCAGTATACGGTATCATCGTGTTGGCCATATAGAGGCCAGGCGATATTTAGATGATTCAAGAGGTGCGATATGTCAGTAAATTCACACAACAAATTTCTACATCCAAAACTAAGCGTTCTTTGTCATAAACAATTCGCTACAAAATACCAACAGCAAGTATCAACGTTAAAACACGGTTACTTGTAACAAATTAGATATCAAACTGATAATTGAATATTTCCATTTGGTTGATTTGGCACTTGTGTATCGTCAACGACGAACAATGCAAATCGCACAGGACAAAAGATTGTCATATACCGAAGATAAACTGTGAAATATGTCTTATGAATGTATAAAAGGTATTGAATTGATTTCGTCCGTAATATGAACTTTAATCCAATCTGAAAACACATGAACTTAATTATACTGGCGCACTTCGTGTATATATGGAAATAGATGGTTCATCAATCAGATTATTCTTGCTGGAATTATTGAGAATTGGGAGATAACAAACTTCTGGTATTTAAATCAATTAGGCACTTTACACTAATAGATTCGAGTTATTTTAACAAAGCGATTGTAGCAAAGAATAAAGAGTATGCGATCGTATGCCATTGAATGGTACAATTTGAATGGTAGAATAGTTTTTAAGTTTTGATAAATATGCAGACGGCTAAATTTTGCCTGACGTTTTAACGGAACAGTACATGTAATTGACGCTACTAGAGGTGGTTAGGAAGGGGTGAAACATCTTAAACGTATCGGTACAATATGGTAGTAAATGAAACATCCTATGTATTATCAGTACCATATGGTAGTGGATAATACATCTCACAAGTATCGGTACAATATGTTCAACTTCAAACATCTTACACGTAGCGATTCAATACAGCAGTCACTAGTACATCTTACACGCAGCAGTATAATATGGCATCTTAGACGTAGCAGTACAAAGAGGCAGTGGCTGAAACATCTTGCATATACTGGCACATGGTAATGATGTTTTGGGAAAAGCAGGCACCTTTCAGTATCAGTGCAGTTTGTGGCAGCGGTGGTATGTTCGGGGAAACGGGAAGCATGTAAAGATGATGGATAAATCCATCTTGCATGTATATCGGTAGTGTATATATACATGTAGTAGAGGTGTAAAGAAAATGGGGATCAACCAGTGTATATCAGTGAGGTGTGTGCGAGTAACGGAACAAGAATCTTACATGTACCAGTACAGAATGGCCATGGAGGTTGTGTTTATGACTGGGGAATCTTGAAAACATGTATACTGGTGCAGTGTGTATCAGTAAGGTGTGTGGTAGTAATGTGCATGGGAAAGGTGACCTGACATGTATCGGTAAAGTGTGTAGGTGGTGTGTAAGTAGATTGGGATCTAACATGTATTGGTACAGTGTGTACCGGTGATGTTGTCAGAAAGGAGATCTTGCGACTTGTATGCATCGGTAAAATGTGAAGGGGTGTGCTTTGTGTAAATGGAATGACAACCTAACAGTAGCGGTAAAATGTGTATGGGTTATGGTTTGAGTAAGGGAAAGGGGTCTGGCATGTATTAGTGCAGTGTGTATGTTTATCATTCGGTGGTAATGGGGAGAAAGTATCTTGCTAACAAAACCAACGCCTAACGTTACGTAATACGCCCGTCGTTTAAACTGAAGAGGAATACACGAGACCTTTAAGCTTGACCTTGCTGTATATGACACTGGTTCAAGTTCATGACACACCCTTGGGTCCTGTTCAACAATTCTGTGAAATGTTATATAAATTCATGGAAGAAGTGAAAAGTCATGACCCGGGCAAAGATTTACTCCTCACCTTGACCTCCCAGATATAACTTTGGTTCAAGGTCATGATATTCTTGTGTCCTGGGCAACGATTCTTAGAAATATTATTCAAATCCATACAAGGGCTTAAAAGCTATGGCCCGAACTGAGACTTATCCATCATATACACTGTGGACTTGACATTGAGATATGCCCTTGGGTTAAGGTCATGACAAACCTTTGGGTCATAGGCAACATTCTGTGAAATATTCAAATCTATACAAAGGGTAAAAAGTTATGACTCGGATAAAGATTTATCCATCATATGCACCTTGACCTTAAAAGTATGACCTTGGTTCAAGGTCATGACACATCCTTGGGTCCTGGTCAACAGTTCTGTGATCTATTATTCAAATCCATACTAGATATGAAAAATTACATCTAGGACAAGCTATAACGGACAAACGCCGACGGACGAGAGAGAGAGAGACGCCGGACGGACACCGCCATAATGACGGGTGTATAAAAATGTTTTTGCAATTTGTAAAGGGAAAGAATTTAGATGTATTTAACATGCACAAATTGTGTATGGCAGTGGTGGCTTTAATGGGAAGGATTCTTGTATCGTGGCAAAGTGTGGCGTTGATGGTGTGTAGGCGAAGGAGATAATAAATGAATCAAGTGTGACAGTGGTGTAATGGAAGGGAAAGACAAAGTAGTTTACATGTATCGGCAAAACATGGCGGTGGTGGCGCCTGTATTGGGTAGGAGAATAGATCCTTGCATGTACGATACAGTGAGTGGTAGTAGCGATATGAACTGGAGAAAGAGGAACTATTTTACCTGCACCAGTAGTGTATGGCGACGGTGTGTCAAGGGAAAGGACATCTTACATGAATCGGCATAGTGGGTGACGGTTTTGATATGCAGATGTATAAAAGTATGTATAAACCTAGTGAAAGGATTGGAAAGATTCTTACAATCAAGCGGTCCACAGTTTGGAAGCGGTGATGAATATTGCAGGTACCGGTACCTCGTGTGGGGCGCTGGTTTCTGTAGGAGGAAGAGGTACCTTACATATACCGGTATCGTGTGGTGATAGAGGGAAAAAGGGTATTTTATGTGTATTGGCATTGTATTGTGATAACTGTGTATGAAGGAGCATACAAAATGGATCAGTATGGTATGGTGGCGGTGTACTATATAGAATGATGAAGAGAAAAACAAGCAGATGCTTAAAACATGTCAGGATTATCACATTCTCTCTATAAGACACATAATGTTTTTGATGTACTAATACCATATTAAATGTATACTACTACTTAAGCCATAAGCACGAAATATCATAATATGGACAAATATTGCTCCTGGTGGGCTTAAACCGCATAGAGCATACCGAATAGTTGATGGCCACATATCCAATATGTAACCACACGATGGGTTTCGGTTGGGTAATTGGTGTTTTACGTCGCTTTCAACAATTTTTCAGTTATATATTCATGGAAGCAGGAGGTAACCAACCTCTTAAACGTAGTGGAGCAACCCGAGGAAAAACCACACGATGAAAGAAAACGTAAGACAATGCAAGACTAAATGTAAGTTGGTTTATTACGATATAAGAGAAGTGAACACTTAAAAAGTAACTTCAAATCGAAAAGGAATTCTTAATCAACCAAACAGATAACATGCAAATGACAAAAGTGTAGTTTTGTATCTTGAAGAATGAATGGAACTGATATACAAACATAAGGAAGCAATTTTAAGATGGAAGAATGAAACGTCCTCTATCTAATTATTTTCTGTATTTTCCGGAAGGGAAATGAAATAGTAGTAGTAGTAGGAGGAGGAGGAGGAGGAGAGAGAGAGAGAGAGAGAGAGAGAGAGAGAGAGAGAGAGAGAGAGATTTTGCAAAACTTCACTTGTACATGAATTTGTGTATTTTCAATTTCATAAAAAAGAAAATTAGCATACCCATACCCATTTGTATGAAAAGGCATTTCAAATCATTATATCTTTCCATTTAAATAAGCTGATTTCAAATGAACATGTTTAATGAGGTAAAACAGACCTGCATTAACTTGAGTATCGCTAGTTGTTCCATATTGATGGGTAGCGCGTAATTTACATCATTCCATAATAAAACCAGTGGTTGTACATCATTCCAACACAGAGTTAACAATCACAATGCAAGATATTCACAAATTTGAAAAAAATCTGTTTTTTCTTTCCTTTTCATCATTTGTTTTGATGAAGTATCCATTTAATATTGTGACCGAATTTTATTCTGGGATATTTGGTTAATTTTATCCACGTCCTTATTCGACGCTTTATCTCTAGATTATATCTGTATTTGGACTGTAACCTGAACAATATACGCATGTCTTATTAGCTAATCAAAACACGCACATTTAACTGGAAGATTTCATTATCTGATTTGGAACCATTATAAATAACGATTCTGATACTCGATACACGAGGGCACTAAAATAACTTTAAGAGTTGTCTTTCTTACTCGACAACGTGCCGTATGTACAAGATTTCGACGAATTTATGCATTCACATATCTATATAAGCAAATCCTGTACTATAATTTACAGTCTCCTGGGAAATAGCAGGCGCGGATCCAGAAATTTGTCGAGAGGGGGTCTAACCAAAAAAGTTTCCAAGAGGGGGTCCACCTATGTTTTGTGTGTAAAATTACTTAGTTCACATCGAAAAATAATAAGAAATGTCATTTTCGCCGAATCTTAGAGTGGATCTGGGAGTGACCCCCGCTCCACCCTCTGGATCCTCTCATGAATATTACAAAAACTTTTATTTTATTGTTCTCACAAAATATTAACTACAAGGAACGTAAAAATAGTATTTGAAAAGAATCAAATTTAAAACTTTAATACACCTTGACACCAGAGGCACAAGTGCTTGCTTCGCTCCCCTTAATTGTTTAGAGTTTACCTTTGATTAGTCCAAACCATCGCGCTGATACAAAAATATTGTTTTTTAAACTACAAACATTTACTGATCTATATGCACTTGTTATGAATATGATATAGTCCAAACAAGAGTATTTCCCAAGTTGTATATCTCTAGTTCTAAAGAGATCTATCAGTGTTAAAGCCTGTATCGAAAATTTCGGACTAAAGCACAGGTCATACGTTGATGAAATTGTCATGGTGACAAAGAACAAGTCACCTCAAGTCACATCTGTATTTTACAGTGCTATCATTTTAAACCATTTTCAGATATAAGCAGTTACACATGCATGAACTGCCTGTCCTGGAAGTATCTTGTATATCCAATTGTCATTGTAACTTGAACTTCTTAAGCAGAAGATTTTTAAAGATGTTGCAAATTTACCAATTTTGTACTTATTCAAGATCACTTATAACAATACTCAGTTGAACCACCATTACGTACTTGTACAGAACACAAGGATAACACATGCAAAGGTACATTCTAACCACATAGCTATGTACATGTATAAGAAGCCGAAAATATGTGAAAGGGGGGTGGGGGCAACAAACAGAGAGGTAATGGAAGGACGACGGTAAATCCGAATAAAAAGAAAAACAATGACGAGACTGGAATACATTAACACTTTAAAACAGAGAATATCATAATATAGAGGAGCCCCAAGTGGGCCTCTATCGCTCATCTGAACACAATTCGCTCTGCCTCAAACAACCAACTGCTTGAAGAGATTTGAAGATACATACAGTGTATTGTCACATTTTCTATTGTTGATTGTGTCTTTGACAACTGACCAAAGACTGTAAACTTGCTTCTCTATACTGAGTATATCAAGACCATTATGAAAAAAAAAACACGTTAAAAGAAAAGTTTGGACTCTTTCACTTTTCTTCAATTTTCTTTTTGATAAATATTATTGAAAATCTTGTTTTGGTGTAAAATGACGAAATAGATTTTCTGCCCTTAGCAGGGTTTGACCTTCTGCCCTTCAGCATGCCAGAACTGAGCCTATAACAAAGTTGGAAAAAATGTCATATGAAACCAAGAACACTAAAACTTTGACATGAAACTTTCAAATAATCCTTCAAATAGATAATTTCTATTAAAAGTTGGCAAATAAATGATTTATAACTTCCATATATGTTGAATAAATCAAGAAAATGACACAAAATATGTAATAATAAGACTTAGTAAAAAAAATTTTCTAATATGACTTATTGAGTGAAGCCAAACAGTTAAAACCGTTAAACTTGATTAAGTTAAACATAAAATTAATAAACTGATTGCCTCCAGTAGGGTTTGAACCGCTAACATTCAGCATGCCAGAACTGACATGCTGAATAGAGAAAAAACATTATAATAAATCTAGAAACAGAGTTTTCACATAACTCTTTCCAATAACCCCTGAAATACACTACCCTCCATAAGTAAGTACCCACCCCAGGAATTTCCTATAAAGACAACAAATAATAATTCAATGTTTTAGGTTGTTAGATTTTAACTGATAGAATGTTGAGACAATTTGTCTGCCAGGAGATACAGAACACTTGTTAAAAGCATGCCTAAACGTTTTCAAGCTGTGATAAGGGCAAGAGGAAGGTACACAAAATATTAGACTGAAATTTGCATTATAGATTAGTATATCATTTGTATATGCTTTTTAAAAAACATTTTCTTAAACTTTACTTTTTCATTATAAACATGTTCTTTTATTGAATATATACAGCAAAATACCTTAATTATTTCTATTTCTTCCATTTTTGTCAAATTAATTCGAAAAATATGAAAAATATAAGGGTGTGTACTTATTTATAGAGGGTAGAGTATATATTTTCAAATCAATGTAAGCAAATAAATGCTTTATTGCTTCTCTGTATTAAATAAATCAATAAAACGACGCTAAAATGTGCGAAAATGACTAATTCCAAAAAAGTTAAAATCAAAAATTCCAAAAAGTTAAAATTAAAAATAAGTCCAAAAATTTGACTTCATAAGGAAACCAAAAATAACAATACTTTTTAAGACACCCTTCTATGTCACTCTGATGCATTAAGATGGCGATCTATGCAACTAGACTGAAGAAATGTTTGTTAAAGGAGGGTACCCTCTGGGGCCTATATCACCCATCCATATGATCTACTCCGAGGAAGATCTAGTCGAAAACAGCAACAGTTGTTGGGGACTTTGAGTACTTCATCCCTTCAAAGTTTCAACAAAATCATTCCATTAGTTCTGAAGAATACTTCCATTACTGCCCATCATTACATGCAAATAGTATATCTGTTTCCCCTTCACGACTTTTAAAAAATTGCAAAAAAATCCTGCAAATTATTTCGGTATTCCAATTCTTTCCAATTACATTAATTACTATAACATCAGTTACAGCACACAAAATAATGCATTATATGCAACCTACAAGAAGAAAATCTAAGATATTTGATCAAAATCTGTCGGGAGGTTTTGAAGGAGAAGCCGGAAACGTGAATAGTTTCCAACGACGGATGTAACACTATGACGATCTCACCTTTGGCTCAGGTGAGCTAATAAACATGCGCAAAATGTTCTAATAGTAAGGACAACTGAAGAGATGTGTCCTGTCGTTGTTTTCTACGGATGCTTCTGTATGTTTACACTATATCTAAGCATGTTTGAGTTTTACTATAAATAAGTTGTTTATATATATATATATATATATATATATATATATATATATATATATATATATATATATATATATATATATATATATATATATATATATATATATATATATATAACAATCAGTAGCTCACAACTGAACCGAACACGTCTTAAATGAATTTAAAACTTCTCTTTTTTATTTACCACCACAAGCCCTAATTGTCAACACGCAGGGGATGAAATCCTGGTAGTAAGTTGTACAATAAGAAAGTCCTACAACGATATCGCCAACATTTCTCATTGACATGAAATTAAAACAAATACTACTGAATATTAAGAGATAATATGAATCTGGTAGTTTAAGTTACAAAATTAATCATTACCTCTGTCTTTTGCCGATGCGATCCGTGCATATTTATTTCAAAAACACGTAAGTTTTAAAAACCATGTAAATATATCCAAAGATCAGAATAAATACCAATAGTCATTATGCACAGACTTTTCTCCAACAAGAAATGAAAAATACTATTCTTATAATATTTGTAGTTAAAACTACAAGTTTCAACACCTCTGGTCAGTATCTTTATAGTCGATAACCTTGTCGAATATTTTGGCAAAAATAATGACGAACAGGTTCACACTGTCTTATATCGCTATTATTATGATTACAGAACGAATTTCCGCTACGAACCCGTTTTTGTTGTTTACAAACAAATTCAAAACACGACTTTGTTCTTAAAAACAGAAATATAAATTGAATGCCGATAAAACACTGTTCTCGAAATTAACAAACGAGTTCCAAAGTCAATTTAATGGCATTTGATGACTGACTGACTGGTCCCTATTCAGGATAAAACAATCACTTGTAAGTCATCTATCTACGAATTACGAACATCTCTTACGAAAGTTCAAAGACACTCGACAAGAATATTACCAAGTTGGCAACAAATTTCGACCAAATCAAGACTTAAGTCAACACTTCTAAATTCCTTACCAACAAATCCATCTCGACATTTTGCCAAATCTATATTTGTAACAAAGAAAAAATAATAATATTTCGGAAACAAACTAGAAGCATTTTCACACATACCTGTTTCTTATAAATACTTTCATGCATCCTATCTGGATAGTGGCAGCATTGAGTCGAAGAGCTACAAGATTTTCGGATACAGAATCACACAAATCTATCGGGCATCTTTACTTCAATGTCCATCAAGAACTCCAAATTGTACAGTCCGTGCATAAGAGAAAGATTATGTCATCGGGTTTTGACCATTAAGCTCCTTTAAGCACCTTATTTTCTATAAATCTGTATTACTGGGGATTTATAATTCTACACTTATTGGGACACAAATATTCTATAACAATTATGTATATCTATATGTACACATGTATTAATAGACCTGACTTTTAAGCGTTAAGAAAGGAAGACAGGAAATGCCCTCCATTTGATATATCATGTATTTACAGTAATAAATGATTAGTGTTTCAAGGTGGTCTCAAGAGATTTGAACCAGCAATCTTCCTATTATATCGCTGACTTGATATTCATTCAACCATATCGATCGTTCTGCATATTGGCAGGAATATGATAAATATCGTTGTTTTAAACATTATGTCCCACAATATTATTTCATTGAAACTAGATGTGTCGGTGCGCCACGAATGCCTCCGCCGGCAGCAAAGTTTTTCAAGTGTTTTGAAAAAGGTATTGTTCTGAAATTAGGTGAAATATAAGTCCAAGGGCCATAACTCCTGTAAAAATTTTGAACGGGATTCCTCTTACAATATGCACGTCTATAAATTGTGATCTGTATTTGTATCAAGTTTTATTGAAATGCTCCTAAGGAATAAGGAGCAGTTGCAAAGACAATGTGAATTTGCTATATGCATTACAATCTAAGTCCAAAAGTCATAAAACGTTTTGGACAGCATTCGCTTTACAATATGCTCATCTACATATTGTGATCTTTGTTTGTACCAAGTCTTATTAAAATCCTTAGGAGAAGTTGCCAAGACAACATGTATCTTGGCGAAATGACGGAATAGTGAAAGACGGAATAACGGTGAGGTGTGATACTATATATGCCCTTAGTCCTATATGGCCGGGCATAAAAAGTCGAATATTAAACCAAAAAGGTTGGAGTGGGAAAGGACTCGTCGAATGGATTAGAATTTGTTAGTAAACAGTGGTCGTATAGAATGAGGAAGTCACAATTCAAAACCACGTGGAGAGTTTTACAAATATATAAATATATATATATATATATATATATATATATATATATATATATATATATATATATATATATATATATATATATATAACACTGGTGTAAACCGACTCCTTATTATAGCTTTTAAACCGCTTTCACACTGTCATGAGTTTGGGACAAGAGATTTAGCATGTTGTATTTCGCCAAACTCTTCAGTCGTCGCGCAGGGCTTGAAATGATGTTGTAAAGTTGTCGCTTTATATCGCCGTCTCAAATTTTACACGGTTTAAAACTGTCATGCGAGTTTCTGTGTTGTACATATGTCGAATATATGTTGACTTGGTGTTGCCAAGAAGTCGGACACGTAATGTAGACATGTCTTCACAGCATTCATACCCACATCGTAACATGTTGTCTTCTCTCGTAAATCTCTCATATTACACTATAACTCGTGGTGTAGCTCACACATGGTCACGACTCCACTTATCTCGCAGCCAAGTCTTAAGTTTTAGCTGTAGGGAAAGTTTCGTAGATTATAATATTTGTTGAAACTCTTTCTCGAAAGAAGATTAAAATGCTGCTCTCATAACAATGTGGACGACAAGTCGAGTAATGTGGAAGAAAACTCGAGTAATGGGGAAGAGAAGTCGAGCCATGTGGAAGAGAACTCAAGCAATGTGGAAAAGAACTCGGGCAGTGTGGAAGAGAACTCGAGCAATGTGGGAGAGAACTCAAGCAATGTGGGAGAGAACTCGAGTCATGTGAAAGAGAACTCGGACAGTGTGGAAGAAAACTCGAATAATGTGGATGAGAACTCGAGCAATGTGGGAGAGAATCCGAGCAATGTGGTAAAGAACTTGAGTAATGTGGAAGAGAACCCGAGCAATTTGGGAAAGAACTCGAGTAATGTGGATGAGAACTCGAGCAAAGTGGAAGAGGAATCGGCACTGTGGGAGAGAAGTCGAGCAATGTGGAAGAGAACTTGGCAATGTGGAAGGGAACTACAGCAATGTAAATGAGAACTTGAGTAATGTGGAAGAAACCTGAAGCAATGTGGAAGAGAACCCGATTAATGTGGAAGAGAACTCGAGCAATGTGGGAGAGAGCTTGAGTAATGTGGAAGAGAACTTGAGCAATGTGGAAGAGAACTCGGACAGTGTGGATGAGAATTCGAGCAATGTGGAAGAGAACTCGGCACTGTGGAAGAGAACTCAAGTCATGTGGAAAAGAACTCGGCAACGTGGAAGGGAACTCTAGCAATGTAAAAGAGAACTTGAGTAATATGGAAGAGACCTCGGGTAGTTTGGAAGAGAACTCGAGCCCTGTTTAAGAGAACTCGGTAATGTGAAAGGGAACTCAAGCAATGTAGAAGAGAACTTAAGCAATGTAAAAGAGAACACGGGCAATGTGGGAGAGAACTTGAGCCATGTGGAAGAGAACTCAAACGATGTGGAAGAGAACTCGAGTAATGTGGAAGAGAACTCGAGCAATGTGGGAAAGAACTCGAACCATATGGAAGAGAACTCGGGCAGTGTGAAAGAAAACTCGAGTAATGAGGAAGAGAACTCGAGCAATGTGGGAGAGAATTCGAGCAATTTGGGAAAGAACTTGAGTAATGTGGATGAGTACTGCAGCAATGTTGGTGAGAACTCAAGTAATGTGGATGAGAACTCGGGTAATGTGGAAGAGGACTCTGCACTGTGGGAGAGAACTCAAGCAATGTGAAAGAGAACTTGGCAATGTGGAAGGGAACTACAGCAATGTAGATGAGAACTTGAGTAATGTGGAAGAGAACTCGATTAATGTGGAAGAACTCGAGCAATGTGGGAAAGAACTTGGGTTATGTGGAAAAGAACTTGAGCAATGTGGAAGAGAACACGGACACTGTGGATGAGAACTCCTGCAATGTGGAAGAGAACTCGGCACTTTAGAAGAGAACTCAAGTCATGTGGAAGAGAACTCGGCAATGTGGAAGGGAACTCTAGCAATGTAAAAGAGAACCTGAGTAATATGGAAGAGAACTCGGGCAGTTTGGAAGAGAACTCGAGCCATGTGGAAGAGAACTCGGTAATGTGAAAGGTAACTCGAGCGATGTAGAAGAGAACTTGAGAATGTGGAAGAGAACACGGGCAGTGTGGGAGAGAACTCGAACCATATGGAAGAGAACACAAACGATGTGGAAGAGAACAAGAGTAATGCGGAAGAGAACTCGAGCAATGTGGGAGAGAACTCGAGCCATGTGGAAGAGAACTCGTGCAGTGTGGAAGAAAACACGAGTAATGAGGAAGAGAACTCGAGCAATGTGGGAGAGAATTCGAGCAATGTGGGAAAGAACTTAAGTAATGTGAATGAGAACTGGAGCAATGTTGGAGAGAACTCAAGTACAAGTATTGTGGATGAGAACTCGAGCAATGTGGAAGAGGACTCTGCACTGTGGGAGAGAAACTCGAATAATGTGGATGAGAACTCGAACAATGTGGAAGAGAACTCGGCACTGTGGGAGAGAAGTCGAGCAATGTGGAAGAGAACTCAGCAATGTGGAAAAAAACTTCAGCAAAGAGAACTCAGCAATGTGGAAAGAAACTCTAGCAATGTAGATGAGAACTTGAGTAACGTGGAAGAAACCTGGAGCAATGTGGGAGAGAACACGGACACTGTGGATGAGAACTCGAGCAATGTGGAAGAGAACTCGGCACTTTAGAAGAGAACTCAAGTCATGTGGAAGAGAACTCGGCAATGCGGAAGGGAACTCTAGCAATGTAAAAGAGAACTTGAGTAATATGGAAGAGAACTCGGGCAGTTTGGAAGAGAACTCGAGCCATGTGGAAGAGAACTCGGTAATGTGAAAGGTAACTCGAGCAATGTAGAAGAGAACTTGAGAATGTGGAAGAGAACACGGGCAGTGTGGGAGAGAACTCGAGCCATATGGAAGAGAACACAAACGATGTGGAAGAGAACAAGAGTAATGTGGAAGAGAACTCGAGCAATGTGGGAGAGAACTCGAGCCATGTGGAAGAGAACTCGTGCAGTGTGGAAGAAAACACGAGTAATGAGGAAGAGAACTCGAGCAATGTGGGAGAGAATTCGAGCAATGTGGGAAAGAACTTAAGTAATGTGAATGAGAACTGGAGCAATGTTGGAGAGAACTCAAGTACAAGTATTGTGGATGAGAACTCGAGCAATGTGGAAGAGGACTCTGCACTGTGGGAGAGAAACTCGAATAATGTGGATGAGAACTCGAACAATGTGGAAGAGAACTCGGCACTGTGGGAGAGAAGTCGAGCAATGTGGAAGAGAACTCAGCAATATGGAAAAAAACTTCAGCAAAGAGAACTCAGCAATGTGGAAAGAAACTCCAGCAATGTAGATGAGAACTTGAGTAACGTGGAAGAAACCTGGAGCAATGTGGGAGAGAACTCGAGTAATGTGGATGAGTATTCGAGCAATGTGGAAGAGAACTCGGTACTGCGGGAGAGTACTCGGGTAATGTGGAAGAGAACTCGAGCAATGTGGAAGAGAATTTGAACAATATGGGAAAGAACATGAGTAATGTGGAAGAGAACTTAAGCAATGTGGAAGAAAACTCGGACAGTGAGGATGAGAACTCGAGCAATGTGGAAGAGAACTCAGCAATGTGGTAGGGAACTCCGGCAATGTAAAAGAGAACTTGAGTAATGTGGAAGAGAACTCGGGCAGTGTGGAAGAGAACTCGAGCCATGTGGAAGAGAACTCGGTAATTTGAAAGGTAACTCCGGCAATGTAGAAGAGAACTTGAGCGATGTGGAAGAGAACTCGGGCAGTGCGGGAGAAAACTCGAGCCATGTGGAAGATAACTCAAGAGATGTGGAAGAGAACTCGAGTAATGTGGAGGAGAACTCCAGCAATGTGGAAGAGAACTCGAGATATGTGGAAGAGAACTTGAACAATGTGGAAAGGCACTCAAGCAATGTGGAAGGGAACTCCGGTAAAGTGGAAGAGAACTCGAGCAATGTGGAAAGGAAATCGGGTAAAGTGGAAGAGCAATCAAACAATGTGGAAGAGAACTCGAGCAGTGTAGAAGAGAACTCAAGCAATGTGGAAGAGCAGGAATCGTGAGTATCTCAATCATCTGATATTGTAGGCAACTCGTGTAGTTTTCAAAGAGTTACAAAATTTGAGAAATATTCTTATCAAACAATGTTAATAACAACGATTATACAGAGAGCACAATACATGTATTTTTCCACAAGGGCTTCTCAATCTCATTTTGTAGTGTTTCGGGAATGAAATATACTTCATTCACGATTCAAAAGTTAAAACCACTCTTGTTTTTGACACGTGGGCAAAGATAAAGGTCACAATAAATTCGATATTACAAGTATTATTGCAATCGGCCTCGGCCGATCGTATATTAAGATAGCAAATTCGCTTTGATAGCGCATGTGCAAACTCCATTAGCCTGGCATGTTGGATAATAATCTAGCACTAAGAAACAATATTAGCACATAATTCTGCTGTAAATATTGAGATTTCAAGAAATAAATCTTATAAAATGTCCACAATTAAAAAAAAATTTCCTCACTACAAAAACAAAGTTATTTCCGAATATTAATGATAACATCTGAGAGACTTTCCTAAAAAGGCGCGCCTACTAAGGAAAAAATGAGGCGTGGCTTTAGAAATTTTAGCGGGAAAATTCACAACTGCGCAAAAAAAATCAAAGGACAGAAAGTCCTGTGTGTTGGCTAGTGTGAAAGGTGTTATTAAATATGAACTCTGCAACCTATCAAATGTCTACATACATACCAATTACAATTAAATATTTGTAAGATAATGAGACAAGTCAAGAAAACTATTGATTTCTCAGAAATGATCAAAATCCAAGGTACATAATTCTGTCCACATGAGTTATTTGGCACCACCTATTGAGAGATCTAGACAAAAAAATAAATTTAATAGCGGGTCATAAGTTTTTCATTTCTTCTAAGCTTCATCTAATTCCTTCACACAGTTCATAAGAATAAAGAAGAAAATGTGAATACAAAATAATAAAAAATATCTTAAGATTGAACTGTTGAAAAAAAAAATTTCATTGTAAGTTCTTATCATACATAACAAATATCATGATAACAAAAAAAGAGACAAGTTTGTCAAACAAGGGTACCATCTGTTACCTACTTTTGCTCCTGCTGTCGATGGATCTGGTTAAAAAAATCACTTGTATGGGACAATGAGTACTTCATGCTTACCAAGTTGCATCAAATTCCCTTTAGTGGTTCTCGAGAAGTTGTCAACACACTATGATAACAGCTCACTGAGCCTAAGGTTCAGTTGAGGTAAAAACTAGGTAAACGGTGTATGGTCAAAATGGCCCAAAATTAAAACGGCCCAAATCCACTACTAAAACGGCCAAACTTTTTTCACTTTATATATGATAGATAAAACGGCCCGACTTTTTATTTCGCTATTTACGGTAATTGCAGCAATTTTCAGAAAGTTATAAAAACATTATTGATATATATGCCTTTGACGGGTTTAATTCTAAAGTTAATCGTGTGCAAGCCATGCAATGATAATTGCAATGATTATAATTAGCTATTTTAGGCTTTTATTAGGTACTAAAGAAAACATTTTCAAGTTCAATAGATATACAAACATATAATAAGCAACAATAATATTGTATAATGTCAAGGTCAACATAATGAATTTATATATTACATTAATTCAAAATATAAATATGTTTATATGTCAAATAGAGTACAATATATAACTATAAAATGTGACTAAAGTCTTCATTATGACTTAAAGTACTTCTAATTTTGAAAGCACATTTTAGAAATTTACCAAAAATGCAAAGTTCCTTTGTGTTATTGGAACTCAGGAGTTGAACTAATTTGAAGATGGAGGGTCTTCTATAATAACAATTTTTCAAATATTTAATTCCTATGTTTTCAAAAGCGGGACATTTCAAAATAAAATGAAACTCGTCATCTCTGTCTAATTTACAAATATCACATAAACGTCTTTCAACAGGTATGTTTTTATATTGCCCAGTCTCAATACTCGAACAATGTGACGAAAGGCGCAATCTGTTAATATGTTTCTTTGCATATAAATAGGTTTGGTCAAATAAAGCTGTAATGTTATGTGATCAATAATGAGTTTATATAAAGAACATTTCAACGATGCATTTATTTCAGCTATAATAGACTGCTTATACATGTATATATATAATTATATATATCAATGAGACATTGCGTAACCTCCGTTACAATGATTTTTTTATCTAAAGTACAATATCACACAAGGCATTACCAATTAATCATTTTGTAAATTCTAGCCCAAATGTAGGCAATTCATAAAGATAATGTACACAACGAACAAACTATATATATATATACAAAAAAAAAACCCAAATAGAAAAGAAATATATATATATAGCATAATTTATTGGAGAAACTGATTGATTGATTGATTTTTGTTTAACGTCACACCACCAATATTTCACGTATATGGTGGCGGCATCTGTCTGATGCGAGGCATACAAATTTTGACCTTTGCAATGGCCCCACCCGAAGCAGAGAGGGATCTTTAATATGCCATACATACCACGACCCGGGGCCTCGGTTTTTACTGTCTCATCCGAAAAATAGGACACCGGCATGACCAGAGCAGGAATCGAACCCCGGCCTCTCGATCAGGAATCCAGAGTTATACCACTAGGCCACGCCGGCTTATTTATTAGAGAAAAGTCATACAATAACAAATATGTGCACAGTACAAAGTACAAGCCCCTTTATTTTGTAGAGACTATTATGATATATAAGAAGAAAAAGTAATTAGAAACAGGGAAGCCTTTATGCCAGTATTAATTTTTTTTACTCTAAAGGCAGTTCAACAAGTTTTACTGATTTCAAAAAATACTTCTATCTATAAGGACAGTGTAATCTTAGATAATCGTAGATATTTGTTTCAATTATTTCGATTTCTTCGTATGAAATTTCAAATTTTTGGTTCTTCCTTGAGGTGGCCTCCACGTGGCAAGAGCTGGAAACACCAATTTCTTAGTGGTTAACAACCTCAGTTCAAAATTCAATATTCATTTAATAAGTGATTTACAAAATTTCAACAAATAAATCCGTTTAAAAAAGAAATCTAAAGTTGGGCCATTTTGGTAAAAAAAAATTGGGCCATTTTGGTGTAGGCGGTTTTGTTTTTTGGCTGTTTTGGTGTGGGCCGGTTTGTTTTTTGGGCCGTTTTGACTATAATTCAGGTAAACCAGCAAGAAGCTTTCACTTGTTCTGATACTCATTGATCTGTTCTCACATGTCAACTTTCAGTTCAATATCTGAAGAAATAGCAGAAAGAAGTCTGGGAAACTAGAATTTCTACGGATTTTCCTTTCCAAGTCCAAGAGCTGTAACTCGGCAAATAATGAGATATCACTATGAAACTGAAATTTGCTCTGTGACCTATTGATATATACTTGCATACAAAATTGATATCTGCATAAGCAGCAGAAAGAGTCTGGAAATCTAAAAATTCTTAAGTGAGGGAACTGCAACAATAAGGCTAATCACTAAAAGCTTTCCTTGCTCCGCAACTTATTGATCTGTACTCACATGCCAACTGTCGGTGAATTAAAACACCGAAACGGCACCCTAAACACAGAAACGGCAGGGTAAACACCAAAACGGCACTTACTATTAATCAAAGAAACAAAAGACAACTTTTTTATGATAGATATATATATTATACATACAATGACAAAGTTATATTATGATTTGATGCATATTGACATAGTTATTGCACTTCCTTTTTCCATGCTATTTCAGGTTGTGAAAATGGTCGTCTTCATGTCATGAAGAGGTTTATAGCCAGTATATATTCATTATCCTTATTATCGCAATTTGTAGCATTTATAGTAGTATTAATATTAAAGAAATGAAATTTTATAAATTTGCAATATCAAAACTTTGAAGATTTGGATAATAGCGTAACTTTGATTAATTTGTCAAGTTTTTGTTTACAAGATAATTGGCGAAAGTTCCCATGACAATCCTTTATTATGCACAGTTACTTATAATTGCTCAGCAATTGCACCTTTCATGTATGCATTGAAATGTTAATTGCTTTTAAATTAATTGAAACTATTATATTAATTGGATATCAATCTGAAGAAATTCGAAATACCACACTTTTTATTTCTAAGTCAAAAATTTTTTTAAAAATCCGCATTTCCAATGTTGTTTAGCCTATATATTATGGAAATGGTCAAATTTGTCATTATAATGAGTATGTAAGTGCCGTTTCGGTGTTTACCCTGCCGTTTCTGTGTTTAGGTGCTGTTTCAGCGTTTCGTTTCACCCGCCAACTGTCCGACCAATATCTGATGAAACAGCCTAGAAAGTCTGGAAAACGACATTTCTAAGCAATTTTCTAAATCAAGAATCGCTGCTTGGCAAAAAATGAGTCAATCACTACGAAAACACCTTACTCTGTAACCTTTTGATATGTACTTGCCAAAATTTCAGTTTAATATCTACATAAGTCCGTGACTGTTTTGAGAGCTTTTCAAGAAAACAGCTGGGCGAAAGTAGAAACAAGATAGGCAACTCGCGCAAAAGTAAATCGTGTCAAAATACCGATATTCGAGAAAATGCTTTGTATTTTATTCAGATGTATGTACAATTATCAGGACCAAAACTATCTAATTTTAGGAAATTCAGATATCATACATTCTCAAAACGCACTCAAGCAATAATAAGTAAGGTATATAATAGATGCGAATTTTCGTAACAGGATCGAACGAAAAGTTCAGTAGTTGTCTGACAATGGTATATATTCATACGCGATTTCTCAAAACAAACGAAAAATATTTCGAAATTTACAATGCAATTATGTGGAATAACCCCAAATTCTATAAAGAGACATATTTGCATTTTTCACAGGCCGTTTTGTTTCGATAAATCAATTTGGATAATGTGTTCCACTGACGAACAACAGAGAATTATTTCTCAAGGCGTACTGTTGTTGATTTAATGAGTAGCTGTTCGCCTGCAATTCCGCACGCTGCACGACAGCATAGTATGTTGGCTTTTCTAGCCAACACAAAAAGATGGTTTCAAAAACAAGTACCTGTAATTCATATTTACATAAATCCTTTTGGCTTTGTGACCAACAGCTTGAAGATTTAATGCTATTCCGATTGCAACCTAAGCTTTTTAAAAAACTTCGCATGTAAATCTTTATCACATGTTAACAGCCTTGAAAAATAATGACATTACTACACATTTAAGAAACGGTCTTACTTAAAGAATTATCTTGGATTAAAAAATTCTAGGTGATTATCCCGACATAACTAAGATATGTCTATAATATTATTTGTTTTGTTTTCTTTTTGTTTTGTTTTACGTCTATCCAAGATAATTGCTCGTATGGGGGGGGGGGGGGGGGGGGGGGGGGGGGCACATGCCAGGCACATTACTTTATAATTTCATAATATTACGGACCTACCTAAGTCATTGAGGTTCTTTCACATGCCAAGATACATCGTGACACGGACATGTATACCGTGACATTGGTCCTCAATGTACACGGTCTATCCAACGTACATGTATACCGTGACACGGGGCCTCGATAATCACTTAGTAGTCTATCCAACGTACTACACGTATAATGTACACGGTCTATCCAACGTACATGTATACCGCGATACGAGGCCTCGATAATCACTTAGTAGTCTATCCAACGTACATGTATACCGCGATACGAGGCCTCGATAATCACTTAGTAGTCTATCCAACGTACATGTATACCGCGACACGAGGCCTCGAAAATCACTTAGTAGTCTATCCAACGTACTACACGTATAATGTACACGGTCTATCCAACGTACATGTGTACCGTGACACGAGGCCTCGATAATCACTTAGTAGTCTATCCAACGTACATGTATACCGTGACACGAGGCCTCGATAATCACTTAGTAGTCTATCCAACGTACATGTATAATGTACACGGTCTATCCAACGTACATGTATACCGTGACACGAGGCCTCGATAAACACTAAGTAGTCTATCCAACGTACATGTACATGTATAACGTACACGGTCTATCCCACGTACATGTATACCGTGACACGGGGCCTCGATAGACACTTATTATAGTCTATCCAACGTACATGTATAATGTAAACGGTCTATCCAACGTACATTTTACCGTGACACGAGGCCTCGATAATCACTTAGTAGTCTATCCAACGTACATGTATAATGTACACGGTCTATCCAACGTACATGTATACCGTGACACGAGGCCTCGATAAACACTTAGTAGTCTGTCCAACGTACATGTACATGTATAATGTACACGGTTCCATCCGAAAGACAGCTAGCAAGGCAAAAGATAAAAGATCACACTAGAAAATCACAGCCGACAGCAGCTATCGAACCGGGTCCTCATATTTGAAGTTCAGTGCGATATCATTGGACCAGCCTGCTCCGCCTAAAACATAAACTTTTTTATGTTTTGTAATATGTTTTCTGTATCACTGACAAAGTAGCATTAAGAAGAAATATCATGATTCTGATTTAAAATTCACGATGCAGAGAGAGAGAGAGAGAGAGAGAGAGAGAGAGAGAGAGAGACGGGGTGGGGGTGGTTCTGCCTGAAACATACAACGCAATATAATGTACATGTACTTCTACGTATCACTGATTATCAATTTGTTCTATATAACAACTAAATGCTTGCAATACTTACTCACATGTATTCACAAATATACAAGAATTTCATGTTCGAGCTTTAGTACATGTAATCGTAAAATTTCTGCATAGTGTACATACCGTTTTGTCTATTCCTGGAGGAGGGTGAAATATGCATGGTTCTACTTTTATTATCCAATACATAGCTCATGAATTGGTTATTACATCCTAAAATACTATCCGAATTATACCAAGTACCTGCTTCACCAAATAGAAACTTAAGCCTGAACTAAAATTACTTTTGACTGACATGTAAATAATTCGTTGATATTGAAGATTTGTGAAAAATAAACACTGATTGTTATAATTGATGTGCAATGGAAATTACATTGTTTGTCACATTCTCTGAGTGTGCCAAACTCTCATCAATTCACGACCCATCCTACAAATCATAATGGTACACCGAAATCATACATGTCTTTTACTGCTGAAAAGTTTTATTTTTATTTTATTTTATTTTTTATTTTTTATTATCATTATTTTCTCTTTTTGTTGGCAAGAGTCTGAATATAACGTCCTTTCGACTGTATTTTAAAAAATATTGCAACATCACTATCGGATTAAGTTGGTTCTGAATTCCAAACCTTCAGATCTACTTTATACATACATTAATTTATGTAATTCATCCTTATCACCCAATATCGATATGAGTGACGAACCACTTGATACAACCAGCCATTCACTCACTTGAATATCATTAAAGTCTAGGTTATGAATTATAGTAAAACTTTCGTAAGAAGACCTCAAACTATTTCTAGTAATGTAAATTTTTCCAGATCAAATATATTTTCACTCGATGTAAAATACATTTAGGCTACGTCCTAGCCCCTGAATACCTGATCTAGGATCATCAATTTCAGAAGGCCTTCCATACTTCATAACCATGTATATGTATATATATATATATTCTTTGACCAGATTACGAAATTATTATTTGTGAAAATAGATCAAGATAAGTCCGTTTTGAATCCGATAGAGATAGAGTTTATTATTGATATCGTAGACATACAGCCCATAAACTTCACTGATAGCTTGTCGAGTCAGTCTGAGTAAGCTGGTGTTAAATTATTCACGTAGAACCATGGCTTTGCTCGATTTAAGGTGCATTAAGTATATTGATTTGCTGGACACGACCCTTCATCTGTTTCTTTCTTAACGAGAAGTATTGTAAATGAGTTAAGAACGATCGATACGGTAGTTCATTCATTTCAATTTGATTTCTATCAGCATTGTACTGAAAAAAACTTCAAGTAATTTTTTCAAACAAGAAAGATGCTGTGTTAAAATTGTACATATTTCGAGATCCTCTCATGTGAAGTTTGAGTCGGCGTAGTCGGTAATTTGGTTGACTATGATTGAGTTGGCGTAGTCAGTATTTTGGCTGACTTGTGACCGAGTCGGCGTAGTCGGTAGTTTAGTTTAATTTTGTCCGAGTCGGCGTAGTCGGTAGTTTCGTTGACTTACGACTGAGTAGGCGTAGTCGGTAGTTTAGTTGACTTACGACTGAGTAGGCGTAGTCGGTAGTTTCGTTGACTTACGACTGAGTAGGCGTAGTCGGTAGTTTAGTTGACTTACGACTGAGTAGGCGTAGTCGGTAGTTTAGTTGACTTACGACTGAGTCGGCGTAGTCGGTAGTTTAGTTGACTTACGACTGAGTCGGTGTAGTCGGTAGTTTAGTTGACTTACGACTGAGTTGGCGTAGTCGGTAGTTTAGTTGATTTACGACTGAGCTGGCGTAGTCGGTAGTTTGGTTGATTTACGACTGAGTTGGCGTAGTCGGTAGTATAGTTGACTTACGAATCAGTCGGCGTAATTGGTAGTTTATTTGACTTATGAGTGAGTCAGAGAAGTCGGTAGTTTTTTGACTTACGACTGAGTCGGCGTAGTCGGTAGTTTAGTTGACTTACGACTGAGTCGGCGTAGTCGGTAGTTTAGTTGACTTACGACTGAGTCGGCGTAGTCGGTAGTTTAGTTGACTTACGACTGAGTTGGCGTAGTCGGTAGGTTAGTTGACTTACGACTGAGTTGGCGTAGTCGGTAGGTTGGCTTACTTGTGACTGAATCGTTGTAGTCGGTAGTTTGGATTACTTTCGACTGGGAAGTATTAACTATTTTGTTCGAGTCCCACTGGTGCAGGTGGCTTGTCAGTGTATGTTTCCTGATAAGAGACTTAAAGCAGAGATCCTTTTAAAATATTGGCTTGTGAAAGATCCTTCACTGTTTGGGGTGACAGTTTTCTGTTATGCATCAGAAAGAAACTCGTATGCAATTAGATATACCCATCGACACATATGTACGAACATAGTACAAGGAATATGTATGCATGCACATCGTTTATATACAATAATTATTTACATGTATTTATTTATTTATTTATTTTAATGTTTGATGTATTGTGCGGCTTAGACTGCGGAATTTCGCTCTCTTTTTGATTTAATGCGTCATTATTTTACGAAGATGGAGTGAAAAAGGTTATAGACCAGGGTAGTCAGATAAGCGTGATACAAAATTCTTGAAGTGTACATACTACATAACATCTGGCTAGCTAAAACCGCATATTTCTGTGATCTTAGAGGCATTTAGATTCGTGATTATCAATCAGTGATCGAAAAACAAAGTTTTTAGTTAAGAACCGATGGTAGCTCTGAGGTTGAGGTGATGGACTTGTGACCGATAGGTCTTGATTTCGAATAACACCATGGGCCCATCGCCACCGGTATTTTGTCTTTCGTATGAAACAATGGAAACCCAAGTCCCGTGTTACCACTTACGGAAGGAGTAACGCGTAAATATGTTCACTGTTACGGGTTTGTCCATGCCGTCACAATATATATGAACAAGAGCAGAAGAATTAAAGTTAACTACTAACTACATGTAGAAGTCTCGTGCTCACTCTTCATTATTGAATATTAAAAGTTGGGAGATGAACATGTATGTCTTATGACAATGAATATATATATGTATATAAACTTGTATGAAGTATGGGTTCAATCAGTGATTATGGATCAAATTCTAGTGTACCGTGCATATCTGGACGGGTTCATCCGGGTACATCCATTTGCTCGTTACATTACATAAAGATTATTACATTTACAAGGTGATGGTATCTGCCTGATGCCATACACAGAGATTTAGACCTATACGTGTACCATGGCACACCGAAAGAAAGGACACCGAATACTGAACTCTGCCTGCTCAGTCACTTAAGATATCAAATAATCCCGGTGGGACGTTAAACAACTTTCTTTTTTTTTAATGATGATGATGATGATGATGATGATGATGATGGTGGTGGTGGTGATGATGATGATGATGATGATGATGATGATGATATCTGTATTCCGTTGACGGTTCTCTCATTTACCGAAAGTCGTAGATCCACACCTCATCAAAAGGTTTATCCTAACCAGTGAACTTGTATTAGCTGACGTCAAGTCGGAGTTCACTTACTAGAACAGAGGGTGCTCAAAGGCTTGTCAGTAATGTTAGGAACCACACACAGGATAATCCATGTTTACTAAAGATTTCTAGCATATGAAAAAGAAATCACTGCAAAATACTTCAAAATCCATTGGTACAAATAATTTAGATCTTGGGTCAAAGTCTAAACATAATTTTTTCATGATAGAGAACAGTGTAAAGTACGAAGGAAAATAAGCAGATATATACTACAGCTATGGGTTAATGGATTGGAAACTAATTTTGATCATATTTACATTATACAGGTTCATCGTGAACTTGACATTGGAGGTATGACATTTGCTTTTTTTCTTATTGATAACTATAATGTGAAGTATCAACTTGATCAAAGTAAGCAAACAAAGTAAGCATGGGTTGGACAAGAATTTTCATCAATGTTTCATCATGACCTTCACCTTTGACATATAACTTAGGATTAACATTATGCTACACTCTTGTCTGATGACAACAATTGTGTGACGTATTTGAGTGAAAAATTTCAGAAAAAGTCTTACCTTCACCTTAGAGATATGACCTTTGGGTACGATCATGGTACACTTTTGTCTTATGGGCATATCGTGATATTTGTACGAGGGATCGACCTGCATTTAGTTTTAATGAACCGGATAAGCTAAGATGTACTGACGGAAAAGCAGACAGACGGATAGCCAAACAAGGTATTTCTAATATATACTCATAACTTTATTTGCTATGTTATAACAAAGCATGTAGAAATTATAGGTCAGACATTTGCAAAATGTAAAAAGTGACCTTGATCTTGGATGCATGACCTGAATGAAGGTTATGACAAACGGCCTTCCTATACAGAACTTTCTACCAAGTACTTAGAAACGTATTCCAAAGAGGTGTGCAAAATTTAGGCCTGGCAAAGATGAATTCTCCTTAGCTGACTGTCACCTTGGGCGCATTACCTGGGAAAAGGCCGTGGCATATCGTCTTTCAATATAAAACTTTTTACGTAGTATGAACTTATTCGAATAAAACATCTGGTGATTATATGGATTGGACATACTGACAGATCGATTTCGCTGTTATGTAAAATGTTGCGTCATAGATGGGCATATATTATGCCACGAAGAAAATACTACCTAAGGAGAGATGACCACATTACTGCTACAATAGTTATTACTTTCGTCTCCTCCACTCTGTAAGAGATGGGCATTAAAACATTATGTGGTAGTATTAAGTAGACTTGCTCGTGTTTCTATGTATGAACATTTCATCAACCTTTATTCTCTGTCCGCAATGTTGTAATTTAGGTACTGTTAAATTCAAAATCAAAATCAAAATACGGTCAGTAGAAAGATAAAACTCTAACAATGTAATATTGTCTTTAGAGCTTGTTCATTATCGACAGCTGAGTGAATTATAGAATTCCAGATCAGTTACTAGTGACTGACATAAAATGAAATGACTTCGATTTTGAAGTCATTCAGTGCAAGTTGAGGGGTTTATGTGTCAACCATATCGTATCTCTATCACATAATCTGTATATTTAAACCAGTGTCCCTTCTTTGGTAGGAACTTATTTTCGTCGGCCTGATGCATTTTGCAAAATATGTTGCACGGAGCTTGTAACTGTGTAAAATACACTGCTTGTTACCTACTTTGTTCATAATACATAACCTTGTGGCTAACATGTGTTCAGGATCCCAAACGTATTGCAATACTTCAGCATGAATCAAGAGAAAACGCATCGTCCTGAATTTATACTTTCGACATATCTTTCACATATATGTAATATAGAAAGTAGTAACTCACTTTAGAAAATGATGTCGATTCTTTGTACTTAATGACTTCAGCAAAGTAGAGTACTGTTTGCTCCTCTATAGCCTGGTTATTACCCATCCAATCCGATATAAACAATTTTTTCAATACGAATGTAATGTCTATATAACGAAATCAAAACTATATTGATATTAAATACGTATCTTCCATTATTCTTCTATGATGGTTTCAAATTTTTCTTGTATTTCACTTTCTGTAACACTCTAATGGTATGAAAACAGTGAATGCCAATCTGTTCTAGTCAAAACGACGAATACTGTCACAGAAGCAGACACTCCTTAATCACGGGCATAGCGATTAATATACGTAATATGCTATAGGTCTCTTGCATAAAATATTGAATACATATTATAGAAGTCCCTGGTAATCAGAAGCATTGAACATGATTTACGAGTAAATTACCACACCAATGTTTAAAAGATCTGCACAGTATTGTTGCTTTCCCTAGCGATATCTGATCGTCATATCAGCTTTAATATTGTTTACAAATTCTATTACGTCAAGTAAGTTGATATGGTAAGTAAAGTGAAATTGAATAAATGAGAATGGAACAAAGCACACTGTAAACTTATTCGTTCGATTTGAAATTAACCACCGACGCCATGGTCCAAAGTATTCAATATATAAAATTGATTTACAATCGAACGTTTTCATCAAAGACAAAACAGTTTATTAAAGGCAACTACATTGTATACCGAATTGCATGTCTTTCCCGACTCTTTACCACTTCTAATGACATTTCAATGCTTAATCACTTTGATTCCACAATAAAACATAAGAAAGTATGAGAAATACTCAGTCAACATTCCAGTAAGAAAATGTACATACAATACATTGTACCTGGCCGTATACAAATGTACTTATATCCTATAAAATACCAAAGTATAGCCTTCTCTACATTATTTTACATTTAATTGGAACATAACAAGGACTTTAGCGTTCGACTGAACGAAAGCATGTCATCTGTCAATCTACCAAAACGGGGTTCATTCCCGTTTGTATATACAGTCGAGGATCAAGGTCGTTCCAAAATCAGTACTGTATCACTCCTACAATAAACATTCAACCAAAGGTCGAAACATATCACTTAAAAAACAAGGGTCAAAATAAGAGCACAAAGTTTGACACGACTCTAAAACAACTAATAAATTGTCAAATATTTGAGGCGATATAGATATTGGAACTATAGGAAATATTCTTACTAATTAATAACACGTATATATGTAGTTTCTATAGCTTCTCTATCTATGTATTGTTTCAATTAGTTCAGTGCTTTATATATATATATATATATATATATATATATATATATATATATATATATATATATATATATATATATATATTTCTCTATGCATTTCAGTTTTGTAATCCTTATGTCCTGAAGAATATATATATTAAGTTTTCGAATTCGTAAAATTTAACTGGAGTTACTTCCCTTTTCTTCCATCTTGGCTGTATATTACTGTACATTTGTGCATGAATCAAGTATATTTTGTAAGAAATTCTCCAAAATAAAGATGGATCTTGAATTTTTGTATTGTAACAACTGAACAATGTTAAAACGTTTTCAGAAGATGGAAAATATAGACAAATATCCAAATACATTCAATACATTTGTATGAAAATGAAGCAAAACCTCCAGCTTCACCTCAAAAATGGCGGATAGACTGAGTTAAACTGTCGAGAATACTGTTCCACGAAAATGATGAAGTAAAGCTCATGAATCCTAATTTTGGGGTTAGGAAGAGTCTTGTTAGCTAAATACATCTTAAAAATAAGACGGTCTAATAATCAATGGACTGAAGGGTTTACATACTATAATACGTCCCGTAAAGGACGGGTAGTCAAAATTCCAGAGAAAAAAAAAGGGGGGGGGGGGGGGGAGGGGGACTATTCCTTTAAGAATCCAAATAATAGTTACCCAAATAGTTTTCACAATAGATTACGTCTCACATTGAATTTTAACAAACAAAAATGATAGTTTCATCCGTAGCAGATATGTAGATATGTAATTTTAAGTTTGAACTGTGTAAATCTTGTTATCTTAAATTTGCTTATTTTTTTCTTTTACTTCAAACAGTGGATAGTAAACCACACGTGATGATTGAACTCTGTGTGACGATGTTTTTATCATCATGTTAAATTCACATTCTGATAAAATTCTTTATTCAGATACTCTTCATTCTAATGATTGTAAATTCTTATCAAAAACTTATGTTGAAAATTTCACATGATAATTTATTTTACTTAATTACAATGGTTACTTCCTTAAGCGACATTTTAATTTCTCGTCAGGAATTTCTGGCTTTACAACTTCTTTGTTAACTTACCATGAGATATGAAGTTGTGTAATTATTTTCTTTATCTGCTTGGCTCTAACAACAAATTCGTATAAACTTTCAAAACACTTCATTAGATAGTCTTGTATCACAATTAGTGTTACGTAATCGGATTAATATTTTATGGTCTGAGCCTACGTCAGTACGTGTCATCTGTTTTAAGGCTCATATAGGGTAAAACTGTTTGTATTTCTTCGTCTACGTATATATATTCAAATTCAAACCTCAGTCTTCAGTTCGGAAGTCAGACTCGATACTGACAACATCTGACTGGTCACCACTCATTAAGTACGGATGTCAGAATAGATTCTGACATTGCCGACTCTGTCATTCCCAATAACATCGGACTGTCGGTCCTGACCGACACATTTACGTAAGGACCGATGTCCCACTGTCACATTGCCGGTCCGAATGACCGATGGGTCCGACAGAGTTTCGTTTATTTATACTCCCTCAAATTAAAGTGTTTTGGTGACCATGATGAAGTAAACCGTAACGTAAACGTTTTGCAAAACCGGGTTTATCGAAAGCTTTTACAAGAGCGTGATTCACTGTGATTGTCTCATTGAGGAATCGGTCAGATTTTTTTTTCGGAGATGTTATTCGAGCTAATTGGCGGATGATCGATGATTTTGCTAGATGAGATTTAATACATCAGAATACATCTATGTTTCTCTTCTTTTTTTTTTTTCGGACAGACAATTTTTGTTTCGGACCTGTGTGTAACTTCACTACATAAGTCCCAAATGACCTAGAGATGCAACGATACAGCTCCTCACGATACAATACGTACCATGATACTTGAACAGCGATACGATACGTATCGTGATACATTTTCTTATCATGAAATCAGGGTTAAAATGTACCTGTTCGATTTCATGAAGATCCAACATGTATAAAAGAGCTTTGGGAGAAAAAGAAATACACATTACAATTCATATTAGAAATGAGGTACAAATTGATTCCATATAACAATATAAAGAATATACTGAAAACATATCCATTTAGTCTTTTTCTTACAATTTTTTAAATATGAAACATCTCTATTTATCATGGAAATTGCAACATAATTTTATAATGAGTAACATTGGCGTATGGTTGCGTATCGTTTGAGTTCCATATCGTATATCCATATCCGTATCGTGATCCATGTATCGCGATATATCATATCGCGGTATATCGTTGCATCTCTAGAATGACCTATGGGGACCAAAATTTAATGGGAATGACTGGACTCTGTTATTGTTGTATTCAGATCCATTGTTGTTTTCGTATTAAAATGCAGAATCGGACTTAACATCTTTTCTACATCAATAATGTATATGACATCGCATACACGGGAACGACCGACGGGAATACGGCAACGTAATCCACGCGACATCCACGCCAACATTCCCCGTTCCTCAACGTGTATACCATATTCAACATACACAATTATGGCCTAACCTTCGCGGTCATATTTTTATCATTGAAAAGCTAAAGGATCTGAATACAATGTAGAAAAAGCCAGATTTGTTATAAGAGTCACAATTTAAACTTGGGTATCAGTAAAATGATGAATGTTCCCCCAAACTGCATCAAACCAGTGAACATTTGTGTGTAGAATTATCATGAAAAGTTGGTAAATTAATGAAATACAATGTATTGCAATTTTACACTTTAGTACCTGCTAAATTTAATTTTAACATTTAAAAAAAGACAGTGATTAATATAAAATATATGCAGTTCCTTTTCTTAAAAATTAATAATGTCATATATACAAATTTTCTAATTATAATCTTACCCGAAGAGCATTTCCAATGCCTTGAAACATGGCATACCCCATAACACTTCACAAGTCCACAGGTTTCTGAATATTGTACATTTAATCAATATTGCTTTCACAAGTGCAAGGGTAGCAATGAGCTCTGTCCATGCATCGTTAGTATTAGCTAGTGGCTATTATGTGGGACAATATTCATCGTATAATTATTGTTTAACCTAACAGTAATCCCCTAAGCCAGTGGTAGCCAGTATTGACTTTACGATAGAGCTGAGAATGTAGACACCTTATACCGTAAAAAGAGTAGACTACTCCAAAAGTCGCGACAGAGAAACTGGGAGTTTACAAGATTTATCTAGTAAAACACTATTCAATAATCTAATGTGGAGAAAATGCATGATAAGGTAAGTGCTTTAATTACACTAAGTTTTACATAAATGTAGAGCCGGCGTAGCTCAATCGGTTGTTGGGTGGCTTGTCTCGTGAATGAGAGCTCTCGAGGTGGTTCGTCCGATCCGGTCTCTCGGATGAGACAGTAGAGGCATAGGCCCCATGTCACGAAAGACAAGACACATGAAAGCCCTCACAGCATCGGGATGTTGTATATGCCTACATTTCTGTCTATTACATGATGCAGAAGCCATCACAAAAATAAGTGTAACAAGTCAGTGTTGCATGAAGGTCAAAGAACAGTAATTCCATTTCCCTCCTTCATCAGAATATTAACAGTATACCATAGGTTATTCACCTTAATTTCGAGAAAATCAGCAGAATCAATCTATATTCATAGATTGATAAAGTAATTTCATCCAATCAGAGTCCCTGATACACTGAAATAGTAGTCCCTCTCTCCCTACATCTGATCAGCCAATCACGATTCCCTTAATTATCATGCTTTGATTTGCAACACTCGTCCCCTACCGTTATCAGTGTGTCTGAGGCGAATGTCTTCACTGGTTATAACCGCACATAGAAGATTATCACTAGTGAGCAAGTAACCACTACCATCTTATTTTTGGTAGGTATAATAGTGTAGATACGGTATTACTATAGGAGGATTTAACTGGAATTATCATCTGGAAATCCCAAATCTATTTTTATCAAGTGACCTAAATAATTAAACTTCTGACCCCAAGCACAAACCCACATTGGAAGTGTTCATAAACTGATATGATATGTAATATCAATCAAATTGGTCATTCATAACTCAATTTATCTGGAAACCCAAACATCCAGCAACAGTGACCTACATATTTGACCTTTTGACTCCAAGCACAATCCCATGCAAGCACTTTTCATAAACTATCATAGTGTAAAGTTTCAACAATATTTGTCAACATTAACTCAAGTAATCATCTGGAAACCAAAATCTATTTTTAGAATCAGTGACCTACATATCTGACCTTTTGACCCCAAACACACTCTACATGATCTATCACTGTTTGAGGTTTCATCAATATTGGTCCATCATAACTCTAATAATAAGGGGACTAATAATTTGGGCGTGACGTAAACAAGAATCAAACAAAAATTAACGTACAAAATAGAAATTTATACGAGTTATTTTTCTTTGGTGACACAAAGAAAGCTCTTCTAGAAAACTGTTCTCATAGCCCGAGACTGGTATACTGACCTCTTTATACGCCAGTTATTATCTTCGTGCTAAATGTCTAAACTTCAATGGTAACGATGCTGAAATTACTCTTCGAGACATCGCATGGGTTCGAATGACCTCTACCACTCCTTTCGCATATTAAATCAAACATTAAAATAAAGATTCAACAATGAAAATATATTTTCTAAAATACAAGAAACCCAAACTGGCCTATATTGCTCACCTTATCACTTTGAGCACAATGCAAAATTAGAGAATATTTTGATTTTTCTCAAGAGTACTCTTTGACTTCATTTCTAACCAAATCAACACCACATAATTCTTAAAGACATGCACCTATATTTTTTAAAAATTCTATCAGGCAAATCTGTAAAAGAAAATATCTCACTGGTCGTTCTATGTCACATCTGAACACACACTTCTTGTGAACCTAAGCGAAATACTTAAGTATGTAGGAGATATTGTGCACTTAATTGGTGTCAAGTTTCATAAAAATCCTCCCATTAGTTCTGAAGAATAAAATTGTCCCAAACTGAATATGCATTCATTCGATTTTATTCTTACAACAATCTAGTAAAATTATTTTTGAACTTCAATTTTTTACAACATGTATTCCCATAAAAGCATAAATACACAAATCAATGCATTAAAAGCAATATACAACGAGAAAATCATAGAAATCGGCAGAAAAAATGTCCAAAACCACGTCAAAAGCGCGAAATATCTTTGATTTCTGAATAAAACCAATACAATTTCTTGATCAGTCTGATACCATGATGTTTGTTGAACAATGTACCAGTCGGAAAAAAGTCATAGAAGAGTACCTTCTAGCGCATTATGTCATACTCAGCCTTTCTGGATTCACACCATCAAAGAAGTGGAAGGAAATATCAACGCTTGTAGCGGACCTTGATTATTTCATCCATGCCAAGTCTCATAGAAATCGCTATGACAGATCGAAAAGTTGAAATATAAAGATTACGTCAGACAGATGACCGGACAGACATCGGGCGAGCTGTGATCACAAAAGCTCACTACAGCCTTGTACCTTGTATCAGAGTCTGAGAGGCTATTCTGGATTTTCTCAACAAGAACATCATAACCCTTTACTACATTCTATAACTTTGCTGGCGGGAACAATTCAGTGATCCCAAATGTTTGAGACCCAATGTTTTATACATTATGTGCTTATAGCCCCAGTTTGTTAACAGACAATTCCACAATACAAATTAAAATATGATATTAATCAAATCGCAAATTGTATGCAGTCTTGGACTCGAAGCATAATCAATTACCTCACATAATTAATTACAGGGTGTGTGTTTGTGTACATTGCAGTAGCTTAGACAAAAGATCCTTTAGTTACTGTCCATGCTGTTACCATTAAAATAATATCAAGAGGGGCAAAAGTAATAATACTGGCAAAACAGCAGGAAAAATTCAAAAGTCTTATACATGATGGAAATAAATATAATAGGGATAATAGGGACAAATTCACTAGATATTTGATACACATTATACGTTTCCTTTGTATAAAACAAAATATTAATTAATCTTGGGAGTTTTCTGCAGACTGATAACAGCACTGACAAGTGCCAACAATGACATGTACATATATTTACTACTTATGATCTTCAAAGTGGAAAGTTGTAAATTTTTCACCAAAAATTTAATGTCAATGTTTCCTTTATTTTAATTGGTAAACTGGCTTCTTGAAGGGTGATTATTAGCCAGTTTCATATTGACAAATCTTTTATTTGAAATAAAAATAGGAGAGGACACAAAAAGTTACAACAGAAAAAGCCCTGTTCATCCTCATGATTTTTATAAAGAATTTAATATATTACAGAACTAATATTCATAATTTTATTTAAAATCTCTATACTTATACAACTTTCTTTCGGTTAGTAGATATATGCTTTTTTTCCAAATGCAATTCACCTTAGGAATTAATTGTTACGTATTCCTCCCTGTTACCTTACTAGTCCCAATTGAAAGACAACAAAGAGGATTCTATCGACACATGTCATTTAAATAGCTGCTGAATCAAATTCACAAACCTGTCAACGATACCATTTACTTTTCATTCCTAATATTTGTTCAAAACACGCAAATAACTGCCTTTATCATTGCCGTAATATTTATTTGCCAGTGCTTTTACCAAGTAGTTAAAAGAAGAATTTGGAGATAAGCAAAAATATTATTTAGAAATCGAAAACTGATTCAGCAAAAACACTTCATCTAGCTTAACCCAGTCACCAGATTCAAAAGATGGTCAGTCGTTGCTTCAGTTAGATGCCAGTAGAATAAAAATCATAAGACACAAAGAACAAAAATCATAAGAGATAAAAGCAAAATCCTACAGAAAGAACAAGAAACTAAAGTCAGGCTTCATTTTGCAGAAAAAAAAAACCCCAAAAGCAAAAACCGCCGAGATGTACAGAAAAAGACCGTAGACAGCAATTGAGAACACCCTCTCCCCAAAAAACCAAACAAACAAACAAACAAAACAAAACAAGAAAATAAAACAGTAAACGACATGAACCGAAGACTCCAAGAATTAAATCTTAGATGACACTAAGATACGGCACAAAGAAAAACAGAGAAAAACAAGAGTACTAAAAATTTTCATCATGCTTCGGTTGACCAAATGTCAAAAGCATCAACGAAAGGGCAAGGAGAAAAACAGTGAAATCAATCATCGGAGGGATTATATTACGAAAGTATACCCTAATAGAACGAGCAAAGGAAGAAATTGGAGTTTGGAGGAAGCATGAAAACATCTGTGCAAAACCCTTTAACAGTGCAATTTCTATACCATAATTAAAAAGGTTCAGGTATTCTACAAAATTTAAAAAACAGAAATGTTTACTCTATGACACTTTTGGGAATCTCGGCAAGAAGTTCCAAACCGAAAACTAGAATTTTAATGTGTCGGTGCAACAGGTGCACCCACTGCCAGCTAAGGTAATGAAATATAACTGCCAGAGGACTAATACATGTATTTAAGAATTCAAAGAATTTCTATGTTCAAGAAGAATTACTCTGTCGACAAGAGTATCAGTAAAACTGATGGTATCATTGTAGCAAATATTTTCCATAGGGCTACATGTTAATGAATTGAGAAGTTTCTATGAAAAAGAAGATCATTTGAAGCTTCCTTACATTGCAATAAACAGAGAGCCCCCCCCCTCAACTAAAGTAAAACCAACAAAACATCTATACCTTACAGTGGCTTTTCATTTTCAAAATTTGCCTTGTTTGATCCCTCAGTCGGCAAAAAATACGTTTGCTGAAAATACCTTGACCCTTGATATGAAAAATACTGACCCATTACATAAATTTTATTATTGTCACCTGTCAACAGATAGACCATAAATAGTATTTCAATCAAAAAGATCAACCTGGCATTTATATCCACTTAGAAGCCTAGGATTTTCATCCTGAGCAGGACTTAGGGTAGCCAGAACGCATACATGACTCAATCAGGGTCAATTGGTACATTGAAATGATACCTGTTGGATGCTCCCCGAACGGCAGCCATAATACAGGAAATTGATGACTCAATTCATACTAAAAAAAATCAGTAAAACTGATGGACGCTCCCAGAAGCACAACAATCATGAACGAAATGAATGACTCAATATATAGGAAATCATTGTATTAATTGATGACGATTTCAAATCTCAATGTATCATATGGATATCCAATTGAGTCAACTGTAGAACAATACGTGATCACAGTATCTTAAACTAAAATGAGTAAGTTTGACCTTAATTAGTTATGAAATAAAACCTTTTCCAATGACTTTGACCTTCCAGAAATGACCTTTAGTGACCTTTGTCCATGGTACTTTAAGTCATAGTTAATAACTGACACTGACCTTTCAGAAATCAACTTGAGTGACTTTGTCCCAAAGCCTTTAACCTAAATAACATTTTGGTGAAGTATGATCAAATTTTGATGAAAGGTATAGGAGATATAAGTACTTTATGGTATTTCAAGTTATAGTTGATAAGTGACCTTGACCTTTCAGAAATGACCTTCAGTGACCTTTGTTACAAAGCCTTCAACCTTAAAAATATTTTGTTGGAGTATGATCAAATTTTGATGAAAGGTATAGGAGATATAAGTATTTCATGATATTTCAAGTTATAGTCAATAAGTGACCTTAACTTTTAAGTAATTACCTTGAGTGACCTTTGTCCAAAAGCCCTCAAACTAAATAATATTTTGGTGAAGTATGATCAAATTCTGATGAAAAGTATAGGAAATATGAGCTCGGACAGACGGCACGACGGACAGATGGACGGACGGACGGACACACGGACACGACAGCGACTATATGGTCCACCGAAAGTTTTCGGGGAGCATGAAAATTATCGGAACACATCCATATTTGAACTTAACCTGCATTTCCCTTGATACATCTATATACCCAGTATCAGTTTAATCCATCAAAGCTTCATAGAGAAAATGAGCGGAAACTGTCATTTTAAAGAAATTTTCTATTTCAAGGCAATAACTGTCAGAAATTACCGGACCACACCCAATTCGAACTAGAACTGCATTTTCCCTTGATAAATCTATATGCCCAATATCAATTTAATCCATTAAACCATAAAATAAAATACAAGACCTATTATCTTTGTGAAGTTCAAAAAGAAAGAAGAGCGTGGGTGCAACATTCTTCCGGAACCTCCATCAATGCTTAAATCAGCGTTAAACTTTGAACATGCAATAATCATGGAAATATCGGGGAAAGGTACTTTTCTGATATTTCTGATCTTGACCGATGCAATAATTGGAAATCTATAAGCTTCATCATCCAGTCATAAGAAAAATGTCTGTACCTTGTTTACAAGTTGCATTCTGAAAAATTTGCTATCTTTGCCCAAAAAATGACACTGACCTTGATATTGAAAATCAATAGGGTTTGTCCTCATGCCATAAGAATTAAGTGTACCATGTTTGAAAGTCCTAGTCTAAACGGTTTGGTCTGTATCGTGTTAACAAGTCGCGGACAGACCCACAGACCCACAACGCCATACGTCCGTCTACGACGGGGGTATAAAAATCAAAATCCTGACAATAAGCACATATTGAATCTACTATATCAACAGTCAGTGAAAACTTTCTAGCACTGAAATTGCAGGAGTTATCCGGAAAAGTCTTGTGCCCCCCAAAAAGACAAAATTCTCCCCAAATTGCAAATATTAATAAAACTCAAAACCCCGATAATATGCGTATCTTCAATATATGTACAAACATCAAGCAAATTTAAAACTTTCTAACAATAAAGCTGTAGGAGGGGTTATCCGGAAATATTCATCAATTATGCAAGTACATGTGTATACTCCAAAAATTACCAAGCTCAACTATCCCCCAAAATGGCAAATACTGATGAAACTCAAAACCCTGATACTATGCATATATTCACTCCATGTATTGTACAAGCATGTCCTGCAAATTAAAAACTTTCTAGCTTGAAAACTGTAGGAGGAGTTATCCGGAAAAGCTATATGCCCCAAATGGGGACGGACGGGATAACGGACGGACGGAGAGAAGAAATGACCGACGGAATGACGGATGGACAAAGGTAAAACAATATGCACCCCGACCTTATGTTGCGGTTGCATAAAACAATTAAAGTCTCCTATCTTTTGGACGTATAGAAGAATAATAAATAGCAAGCCAACTTAAACATTAATTGAAGACCACATATATCAGACTTTTATTTAGGATCACCAAAAGGTCAAACTCTACCATCAAATCAGGGCCTGGTCTCTAAATTAATCGTACTTAAGAAACATTAACGAAAATTTTTTACATGTGGATGAACTTGAACTGATCTTGGGAAAGTATTGATATGATACCGTAGGTAGAATTCTAAATTCATTGAAATATATACAGCAAAAACATGTGCCTTATGAAAGCATTTGATTATATAGGCCATTGAACCGTGACCACTACGCGCTGCAGGGACTATTTCACGTTTTTACGAATGAAGTTGCTCTGACCAAAACCTATAAAAATCATATAATATTATATATAAATGGGTTTATGGTCAGAGAATCTCTTACCATACTGGTATACTGATCATGGGAAAAGGAAACTGATAGGCAATACAACATATAACAGAAAACACTACTTAGAATGAATGTTTCTACGTATGTTAAAAGAAGTCAATAATAAAGGACCACTTTTTTTCAAATTTTATTGAAGCAAGGTGTTTGTTTACCCTGGAATACCAATGGAAACTATACATGATCAATAGAAGTATTTTGTGATTCTAGGTTAATTTCCTAGAAATATGCTACATCCGTTCTACAGCATCACACGCACAATGAAAATTCAGTATCAGAAACAAAATCTAAAGATCGATCAAAGAAAACTGAATAATCAGGAAATCACTTCGTCCATAAACAATAAAGATTTTCCAAGTCTGAAAAACGCTCTACGATGTCAGATTTTCTTTTAAGAATAGTTTGGCCAATTTACTTTCCATTTATTTATGAAATTTCTCACTCGTGGTAGAGTCAATTACAACACAAAATCCTCTGATGGATTTACATACATCAGTTAATAAAATCAGCAAATGGATTAAAATAAAATTTATTCAATCGAAAATTTTAATCGATCGATTAATCGATGTATGTTGCACACATGAAAGAACTATACACTATACTAGGGTTAAATGTTAATAAATTATTTCATGCATCAACGAAGGAAGTGCTAATGCAGAATATATATATATATATATATATATATATATATATATATATATATATATATATATATATATATATATATATATATATATATATCAGGGCCGTCTCTGCGTATTTTGGGACTGGGGCCAGGGCCTTTGCAATTGGGAAAAATAGCGTCGTTTTGGACCTTATTTGGGAAAAAATTCAATAAAATGAGAAAAGAAGTATTATCAATGGCATTAATTTTGTTTATTTCAAGTACATCTAGTTTTGATTAATCGATATGCCTGTCCTTCATTTGTTTGAATGACTGCATCCAGTTGACATTAAGGCAGCTGGTTTTGATTGTTGGTCGTGATCACTATCAGTCCTTTGATTTCTGTGTTCTCGTGTTGCTGCATGTGATTTTATAAGACACAGCGTTCTCATTAAACATAAAACCATTACTCGTTTTTTTGTAATATGCTACATTCAATAATATAAATTAATTTCGACTGCCATGTCCGTGTTCAAATGTACATCGAAAAGACTTGTCACGAATACGACCATTCGAAATAACCTCGCACCTGTCGATTAAAGGATCCACAAAACGCTTCAATACTACTCTTCAAAACACTGCATATACAAGCGCTATTTGTACATTGATGGTGTTTATATTTTGTGTCGGGCGCGGTGATGTTACGATTTAAAATACAGCGCGATTGAACAAGTTTCGGTCAATGAATTTGACTACGTACAGTTGGGAATTTTACGGGAACAAGGTGGGAAAAAAAGATACTATTTGGCGTTGGGAATATATATACATGTAGTTGTACAGGCAATATGCTTCAATGATTGTGTCACTATGTACAGGGGCATGCATGTAGTGCGCCGGGTGCCGGCGGATGAACCAGAGCAGATAAAGACTTTAATGTAAGAAGTGATCCTTTGTCGAATTACCTCATAAATATGAAAAGATTATCTATTAGTCTTTTACTATTCAAAAATTATGATACAATATTATAATAGATTTTAAATGCTCAAAGGTCTAAAGCTGACGATTTAGAATGTGGCATTACTAAAATGGTTCTGTGCGATATTTGAATACCCTTTCTTAAACAGGATAGGAACACATGTATGTCCATCTTCAAACACTGTATGATATATGTATATGCTATATAAAATAAACTTGAAACTTGAAATTTGAAATTTGTACATTTTCCCGGCAAGCTACACAGTTGAAAAAACCAAACAAATTGTCATCAAATGTTACTTACATGAAAATTGTTGGATTGTGCAGGATGTGCTACTGGTATTATAAACGGTAACTGCAAGGGCTTTATAGGCAAATACTCCGGTTTGTTTTTATCAATCTTGGACTGATCTTTCATTCTTCGATACCTGGTGGAGAAAGTGTACAAAGTTATAGTAATGTCCTTCCATTTATATATAAAACTGGTAGAGTTACTAAAACTTTCATCGGACATATAGCGCATGTTAAAGCAGATTAAAGAAGATAACCATGCAGAAAATAAAAATTTTACACGACATTTAATCATGTTTTCAGCTACGATTTCATCGTATTGCAAAAAAAAAAAAATCTTATAATATCGAATATAAAATTATGCCGAGAAAAGCTGAAACCAAGTTCAGACTTCTGATGAGAAAACAAAAATACCACATTGGATCACATCACATCAAATGCGGCTGTCCACTAAAAATTGGATTTCATGGTTGATCTAGATAGTTTCATTGAAACAATAATCCGAAAAACGAAATCAAATGTCGTAACCTTTCACAAGTATAAAATGTAAACTCTGCAAATTTCAAGCCAAAATAAATGCCCTTAATTCCGATCGACACAAAACTTGTGACGCTTGATCCAAGGGAATTGCGGATCCAGGGCAATTTTGCCCCACAATGTAGAGACATTAGCTACGATCCTTCTTGAGTAAATGAAGAAATTCCCGTAGAGACATGGAAATGTTATCAGAAACTATAAAACTGACAGAGTCAGAAGGGTACCGCAGGGTGCCTGTCGCTATGACTTTGACCTTGATTTGGTACCGGCAAAAAGGTCTTGTTATAAGGTACGCAAATGCCAAATATGAAAGTCCTACCTCTTACGGTTCAATAGTTATTTAAAGTTTTTAAATGCAGGTCAAAGGTCACTGTCAATGCTACATGATAAAAAATTTGGTACCAATCGAAAGGACTTGTCATAAGGTACACACATGCCAAATATGAATGCTCTGTCTGTGACAGTGTATTAGATATGGCCAGTGTTAAAGTTTTTGCTGACGGACAAGTGGACAGACGGACGGACAGAATGATTACTATAACACACCTGCTTACGAAGCGGGCCCTGATAAAACTTTTTAATTTCTTTAAAAGAAAAGACAGAAGCTGTGCGACACAAATCACCAAGGACATGTACATAAAACATGATAGTCAAATAAACACTGAAAACATTACAAAAATATTCCATTGTACTGCAGTTACGTTACCGACTTAAGACAGTCAATTAAAGGAACAAAAGTTGCTCAATTGGTGTGGTTAACGGTTAACGGGCGCCCATCTTCCTACTCGCCGCAAAAGCAGCACAATAATAGGAAATATTCTGAAAATCATAAATAATCCTCTACATAGAGAACAAGGATCAACAGGTTTCTCAAGATGAAAGGTCATAATTTCCACACGAAACTTTTTATGGAATAACAAGCTAGTATCAAAAATATGTTCGGCGACGTCAACATGAGTTAACCGTCCTCTGCCCGTGTGTAAGCGTGCTTGATCAGTAGGAGTCCCGAGTAACAGTCAGAATTGACGAGGCTCAGGACCTGTCTCCTTTGAAAAGGTTTGGACAATGCCCGTCTGGCGGCATATAATCCCAATCGTCTTGTCAGTGTGCAAAGCTCAAGTAAAACTCTGTATAAGGCTGTAGAGGAGGGGTCATTACAAGACCTATGGCCTTTGCAATGACAAAATTTACGGTTAAAATTTAATGACTAGGGATACAATTTATGATTACCATTTTAGTTTATTTTATTTATACAACTAATTACTCTTGTGGGATTGGGGTCCCCATGCACCTAAATATGTCATTTTTCCCACCTTCAAGTTTTGAATCTTTTGATGTCAGGAATATCGTTATCTCAAACGCGAAACCGTTTCCTACGGGACAAATTTTACACTTTTGCCAAAATCCTTTTTTTTTTTTTTTTTTTTTGGGTTTTTTTTTTTTTGTTTTTTTTTTTTTTTTGTTGTTTTTTTTTTTTTTTTTTTTGTTTTGTTTTGTTTTTTTTTGTACATGTTTTGATCTAGACATGGTAAAAAGCAAATAAACCCATTGTTCATACTGTTTTGGGTACGTATTTAAACACTTCAAATGGTGATTGGAAATACAGCTGGAATACAATCTTCCAAATTTATGTAAAATTTACTTTTCCGTGTGGCTCGTGATTGGAGTGTCCAATGGTGGGATAAATAGATGACTCTGTTTTCCAAATATTGATTTTCTTGTGGATGCAAGAGTTTGTAAGCAGAATTTACTGATTCTGCATTTTATATTTTTTGCTTCGTTTTACAGTTAAAGGTCCAGAGGATTAAAGTTTAGATATTTCAGTTACGACATTGTCCAATTTTAAAATCTGAAATTCCAGCAAGAACTTTACAATTTCTTCTAACTTAGCTTAATACAACACATATCATCAGGTTACCCACCTTTATTGTAACAAAATCTTATTGGAAAGGGGACACCTGATCCCACCACTGGTTCTTCCAGTGGTACGTGATAGCCTATATCTCTATTTTGCCTGGTATAATGAATATTCCTTATTGACTACCGTCCGGTATCTTAGCACTTTACACGGACGCACTAATCAAAGAATGGTAATTAACGGGTAATATGATAGGTTAATTTGTTGTAACGTAAAGACGAGCTACTTTTCTCGACTAGTCTATAAATGAAAATTGACTCTATTGTAAAAACATGAATTTAAGTATCATAAATCTAATGTCTTTACATTAAAAATTTGGGAGTGTGGCAGGGAGTGACCCAATCAAGAACGATTTCCAGAAATCGGGGTAAATTAACTATAGTACATTGTTAAAGTTTTGAAGCCGGCGTGACCTAGTGGTATCGCGCTCGTCTCCTGATCAGGAAGCCGAGGTTCGAGTCCCGCTCTGGTCATGCCGGTATCCTGTCTTTCGGATGAGACAGTAAAACCGAGGCCCCGTGTCGTGGTATGCAAGACCCCTCACTGCTTTGGGTGGGTCCGTTGCAAAAGTCAAAATTTGTATGCCCCGCATATACGTGAAATATTCGTGGTGTCACGCTAAACAAAATCAATCAATTAAAAGTATAAGGTTCAATTGAAAAACATTTCGAAAGGTGGGATATATATAATACTAAAATAAAGAATATTGTGTAATTTCTCTGAAAGTTAGTTTAATACTGGACCCTCATAAAACTGGAATACAAAGTCAACTGTATATTATAATATTACCTTATGATGAGAAAACCACACTTGCATACTCTACAAGAAAATCAGTATTGATGGAAAGGAGCCATGTTTCAGTCTCCTGGAAAGCCGGCGTGGCCTAGTGGTATCGCGTCGGACTCCTGATCGGGATGCCGGGGTTCGATTCCCGCTCTGGTCATGCCGGTGTCATGTCTTTCGGATGAGACAGTAAAAACCGAGGCCCCGTGTCGTGGTATGCATGGCACGTTAAAGATCGCTCACTGCTTCGGGTGAGTCCGTTGCAAAGGTCAAAATTTGTATGCAACGCATCAGGCAGATGCCGTCACTATATGCGTGAAATATTCGTGGTGTGACGTTAAACAAAATCAATCAATCAATCAGTCTCCTGGACTTCAAATGCAATCAAGAGATTCATATAGAAAGTTGTATTTTTTGGATTTCTGCAGGACATTAATCCAACTATTTTTAATAATCAGTATTTAAGTTGTTTATCAAATGCCTGAAATAAAAACAATATGGAAACTGAGTTTACTCGTATTTTCACTACGTCCGGTTGAAAAATTATGCCAAATAATGATTTTCACCATAAATCCTAGATGGTCGCCAAATTGGCAACCAAAAGACCTCATTGGATACGATTTCGCATTGGGAACGAGTGATAATTATATTCCTTGCATTAAAATGATACTTTAAAAACTCTACTTGTACGTATGTTGAAACCCCATTGTAGAAGGAGAAGACCCTACCTAACCATTGCATAGCTATGTGCGACTTCAATTTAAGCATTGATAAAAGTAAACTTCCAACTATGTATTGGCCTCCTAAATTACACAAAAGTCTATATAAATCAAGGTTCATATCTAATTGCAGTCATTGCTCTACAACTGTGCTTTTTAAACATATTACTTCCGCTCTTACCGCAGTTTAAGACCGTGTTATTAAATATTGCAATGCTGTTTTAACAACAGTAACGTCAATTAGTTTTGGTCAATCGAAACTTCTAGCGAAGTCATTGAAAAATTCCGTCAGAGAAATTTTGAACCTAATCAAGTTTTTACTTTTAATTTTTCGATGCTATAGATACCTCATCACTTGATCAACACCAAGTTGGTGTCCCTCATACGCTGATGTTTCAACAGAGTCTAAATCATAACTCTATGTTTCAGTTACATCTGGATTTTTCTCAAAAAACAATAATATAAATATTGGACTCGTACCAAGTTGTGTACTGCCAACATATTTTTGATCGATAATATTTATGTGAAATTTAATGACAAGGCATATCAACAGATTGTTAAGACTCCTATGGGCACTAACTGCACTTCCCTTAGGGCAGATTTATTTTTATTTTGTTATGAGTGGGACTTCATACATTCTTTTCATACCTCGAAAGGTTTCGGTCTTATTGATAAGTGCAATGACTCCCTGATATCGTGATGATGTTTAAATAATCAATAACTCTAAGTTTGAAAAATATATAACTGACATTCTATTATCCACCTGAACTTCAATTAAACAAAGCCAATTGCTCAAATCACTTTCAAATTTCTGACTCTGAGATAAAGTTTAATTTGATTCGATTTGTGATAAATTGTGATCGTCGCCATATGGGTGGAATATTCCCGATGCGACGTAAAACAATAATCTATCTATCTGAGATAAAGTAATCATATACTTCGGAAAAACTGTTAGTAAATTTTACAGATTTTATTCAGACAGAGATTTTATTTAAATTTGGAAATGTAATCTAGTGTACAAATCAAGGCAAAAAAAAAAGATATGCGTGTATTTCCACTTTCACCCTTGGACCAAATAGGATCGGTAGGTCGGGATTTTGGGGGTTTTTTGTCTTACCTTTCGTTTGTATCTGTAGCCCGTTTCACTAACAATTGCACGTGAACTAATCATGCCCGTAAAACCGTACGCACAACTCACGAAAATGCGTTTCACTAAAATCGTGAACATAAACATATGACCAAAATTCATCGAAAGTTAAGGTAAGTACGAATTCGTGGTTGATCCCGCAAATACCTGATTTACGGGATCAGGTACGATTACGGTTACTATGTTTGTTAGTAAAACGGGCTACAGTATTGGATGTCATGCCTTTCGTTGAAATCTAGACTTAATAAAATCTCATAAATGTTTCAGCAAAAAAGCTAAATGTGCTTTATTTGAAGCTTTTTTTCACCATGATTTTTCACCTTTTAAATCATGAGTCCGATTTTTATAACCGAAAAAATGTATAGGGTTGGCGGTACAACATAGGGTGGGTCGGGAAAGTGAAAACACAAATATAAATTTTTTAACCTATGGAGGGTCAAAGGTTCCGATAATTTCACATCGGCGTTCTAAAATAATTAAATGCCTTCGACATCGACAGTATGACCATCGCAAAGACCATAGGTCTGGTATTGGGCCCCTATACAACCTTATACAGACTTGAGCGTTGTACGCTGACTGACTGGACGGTGGGGACTCTATGATGGGCTTTGTCTTAAACTTTTCAGAGACAAGGTCCTGAGCTCCGTCCCTTCTGACCGTTAGTTGGGACCCCTACAGATCTAGGATCTGAGCTCGCTTACAGACGGGCAGAGCACGATTTACGTATGTTAATGTCGCCGAACATATTTTTGATACTAGCATATTATTCCATAAGACGTTTCTTGTGAAAATTTTATGACCTCTCCTCTTGAGAAACCTGTTATTCCTTGTTCTTTATATAGAATTATCTATGAAATTTTAAATTGGTTTCGTTTGATTGTGCTGCTTTTGCGGTGAGTGGGAAGGTGAGTGCCTATAAACCGGTTAACCACACCAACTGAGTGAATTCTGTTGCTTAACTTAGCGTGTTAAATCGGTATCGTGACTGAAGTAAAATCGAATATTTTTGTAATGTCTTTTCATTGTTTATTTGACTATCATCATGTTTTATGTACATGTCCTTGGTGATCTGTGTCGCACAGCTTGGTCAGATGTCTTCTGTCTTCTCTTTTAAAATGTATGTTAGAGATTGCCTATATCAGTGCACCGTAAACCCATTCCTACTTGACTAAAACTTTAACACTGTAAGTACCCAGTTCAAGAAGCCAGGAAAAATATTTTTATTTAAAATCTTTAAAAGCTTTTAGCTATTTCATTTTCTTTTTATTTCACAGTTCATTATAAGAAAGCAAATCTTCACATCAAAATATCATCAATATTATCTATTATTAATCCCGTTGTATCCACAACAAGCAAAACAGTATAAAGCAGTAACAAATTGTTATACGACGAGATCACTTCGTCTTACGAAAGCATTCTCAATTAAACAGACACACGTTACAGCACTCGAACTTGAAAAATTACCAGGACAAGAGATATTCGGGTGATATGCTAAGTTTTACGATACTACTTTGTAACATCGCTTTTATTCACTCAGAAGTTTTAGAGATAGTAAACGGTCAGTTTCATACAATAATCTACTGAATAATATCGCATACATTAAGTTCCTGGCGTCTTATTCACAAAGAAACTTAAGTCTAAGTGTAAAATTTGAGACCTGTAACAGCATGTGCCATAATGTTAAGAACTAGTAGAAAGTGTTCTGTGAATAGTATGCCTGATAATCACAGAGAAACTATTTTCTAATTCTTATATTTACAACACATATTATTAAAGGTCTCAATTTTACACTTAGACTTAAGTTTCTTTATGAATAAGACACTTGTTTCACATTTCTGGAAGATTCCATTTTCACAGAAATTACACGATACAACGGTCATGGCTTCAACGTGTTTATTACAAAATCCGGGGACCTCAAGTTTCAACTAGGTCATACTCTACAATCTAGCTAATGCCCCTCCATTCATGGTAGACATTATGGTCATGGTTACTGGACTTTACAGGGCGTTGAATCGGCAGATACATGTAACTAAAATCCAGAGAGATTCAATCAGACTTGGATAGTCCGTATTAATCCAGTCAAGGTTCAATCCCATCTGGAACATGTACATTATAACTCTACATTTCGACAAATTCGTCATTCACAGACTAATATAAATATAAAACTTCAACAAAGGAATCAAACGATCGGAAAATCAACGGTAAAGTTTATGACTGGAAGAAATCGACAGCAAGTCCAACGACTGAGAAACTGGAGAAGTTTGCTATGTAAATTACTATCGTACTACATCTATAATGGCAGTGTGCGAAATTAGCGGTAGTCCGCCGCCCGTGACTACCCCATAACTCGTCGGGCTATCCCAGATCGAATTGACCGCGTCCGACTGGGCTATCCCGTTTTTCAATGCCATGTCATTCATAGGCTTGTCTTTGTACTTGACGCAGCATATTTCGCGAAAACGTTTGAATGAGACAGATTTCTGTATCACTCATACGTTTTTTCAAAGTATGCTGTGCCAAGTATAAAGGAAAGCATATGAATAACATCGCACAATTTACATTGTATGTATGTATGTGTCATGTTACCTTTGAAATATTTTGAGGGAGCAAGACCCTCTATGAAACCGAAACGTAAAACAACAACGGAAGAAGAAAAAATAGAAAAGAAAAAAGGTATGAAAAAGTGGTTAGAGTGCGTGAATTCAAATCGCATTGGAAAATCAGACGTGACTGGCTAAAATTTGAAACTACAAAAATGTCTTGTAGTATATGTATAGAGTTTTGGGGTAAACGAACGGGCGATTTACATCATGGTAACCAAGTTTGACTTACTGGATGTTCGAATTTTAGGATATATTCCATTAAAATGACATTGACAGTGACAGCACAGATGATGAACAGAGTTACAATGAAAATTTTTAAAACTTGCAAGAAATGGAAATTGAATTTGAAATGGAATATGAGAATTAAATCCTTATTTGAATTTTGTAATGTTGTTTGTTCAATCATACCTAACAAATGACATCTGGGCTATCCAAATTTTAATGGGGCTATCCGAATTTCATTTGGGATTCCCATCAATAATCCTAGTTTCACACACTGTAATGGCTAAACATCAGAAGCACTGACACAAATTTTACATAGTCCATTTGTTTCTCAACCAGAGACCAGACCCCTTTTTGAAAATAAGATGCCAAACTGAACGTGTTACCCTTTTTAAGTGCCGCAATCAGATCTATAGTGTTTAAGAAGGAGAAGCAGACAAGATTTTGTATCAATGCATTTCACACATCCCAACCCCAAGGGTTCTGACTTCGTGATTGGTACCAAGATACATATGTACACAACTGTACTCGATATCCTTCCCTGTACTATCATCTAGCCCATTCTAACTATAATGTTTTTAGGAGAAGCGCGGACATATTATGCACTCACATGCACCCTCTCATAACAGACAGATTCATATAAAACCCAAGTGCACAACTAAAAATAAATGCATTTCATATACAACCTCCAGATCACCTGTATGCATTATGGTGTAAGCGGAAAATCGCAGACAAGTTCAAACAGACAGACGGTGAGCCGTCAGTATTACTGCCTATCAAGCCTTGTATTGAATTAAAAATTCAGGCCCCATTCCATCATATAGTGCTATCTATATTGGTACCGGAAATATATCCTGACTTAATTAGTAATCATCAGTTTCACTCAACACGATGTTAATGTACCATGGCTGATTAATCTGCCGGATTGCTTCTTATCCAGCCTTACCTGTTTTGCTCTTTTTCTAACACAATGCGTAAGTAGTGCAGCCCTCCGCTTTTACCATCATTTTGTCTGATATTAGGATCAAAAAGAATTTTTCTAGATCATTTTACACAATCATTATGATAATCAAAATTCATGTACACAAATACCCGACTTTCATGTACCTATGCACAAATTAAACAATGAACAATGTGTGTCAGATATAGGAGCTGTACATTTAGGGAACATGCTGCAATCTGAAATCTTATGGCATTTATTTCAAAAATAATAATGAGGTATCAAACACTATATTAACAAGATGAAGTATCTATAAACTAAATATACATATATGCAATATCATATTATCAGTATTGCAGATTTGAAAGACCTTGTTACTTTCACGTTTCATTAGAAAATGCATCATTGATATTGAACAAAATTTAAGATTTTTATTTACCCCTTACAATATCTCATATTAGCACTAACACAGCTTCAAACTTTGAGTGAAGACAATTTCGTTTTACTGCTTATGATCGTGAGTATATCTATCATGCAGTTATAATGAAGTCTTGTATTTTAGATCCAGCAACTGAAGAAGCATGCGTTTATGAACACATATTTCAGCATAAAGTGTGCAAACTTTATTATTTCCTTTTATTTTTCTGTTTAAACTGTTAAATTTGTAGCTTAAAACATTGTTAAATATAAGATCATTGTCAGAAGGTATGGTGAGATGGACTCTTTTTAGTAATACTATACATGCATTGACTTCTCCGGTGCATATAACTATTATCAATTTCACAGAATGTTTATGAAAATAAACATACAAAACGATTAACCTTATAAACACACTGTGTCACTCAAGATTTCATGTTGATCAGTAAATATAAAAAATCTAGGATGATGATTATATTCTACAACCCTTCAGTTAGGGTCATTTTTAACATATTATGTCAAGTCATGCACTTAGCAGCATACTTCGCTGTTATAGTCTCACCTAGTCTTCTCCTTTTCTTGCCGAAGCAACATTTTAAGATACACCATACTCATTTCGGTAGAGGGGAGGCCCAATCCGATCCTACCTCTAAATAACGTGACATAGAATACTCCATTAGGCAATAATTTTCATTTCTTCACCTTTTATTGTTCATGTTTTGTAATGAAATACTATGGTATATAAAGCAGTCAAATTATAATATATAAAGATCCTTACAAATAATTTGTTAAAGTTGCCAATGTACATGTCTGGAAAAATGTGCATTTATCCCCACCTTCGGCACCACTTCAAATAAATAAATAAATCATGCTGAATTATCTATATTGAATTGAAATTGAAAATGAAATAAATGTTTCGTGTAAAACTGCAGGGTTTTTTTTATATATATTAATAATCAAATTCAACAGTTTCGATTTTAACAGAAATGAAATTTGAAGATCCATGTGAGTAATTGTGAAAGGGCAAAAGACTTAAAACAAACATTTACCATAGGCAAAGAGAAAAATTATATGTAACAAAGACATTAAGTAAATTGCTGGCAAATATATACATTTTACACATGCATCTTCTACATAGAATAAAACTCTACAAACAATCAAACTTGTTCGTTAACTTGTCATACATCTGTCAAGTTGTAAACTGTATGAATCTTGACATTTTGGTACATGACAGAAAACCCGAAAAAAGAAACTTATTTTCTGTAACGGACTGCTAATTGTACGTCAACCAGAAACAAGAGTTGTCAGAAGACAACATAGCTCGCCGTCGGGGCATTGTCAGAGAGGAATCATGTAATTTCAATGTTTTCTGAAATGAAGCTCAAGCTCGTGAGGTCAAAACTTTTGGTACACACAGAAAGATCTAGTCATACTGAACACAAATATGAAATATAAAAGCTCTAACCCCAGTAGTTGACGAGTTATGAGCAAGGTTAAAGTTTTTGAAATGTGAGTCAAACTTCAAGGTCAAGGTCGCGGGGTAAAAAATGATGGTACCAATAGTAAGGAATGATGATGTGGAATGCATGTATGAAAGCCCTATGTTTAATACACGTAATTTTGATGATATAGCCAAGGTTAAAGTTCTTGTACACGGCCGCCGAAGCCGACACTTGCGCTATGATTGGACACAATCATATGCAGTGGCGCGGCTAGGCGTAGGCACGGAAGCACGTGCTTCCACATCATTTTTGCAGATTTTATTTTGTTTTGTTTTGTTTTTTATTCCCAGTTCTTATAATATTCTGAGCATTATAGTTCAGAAGTTGCAGCTGAAAACTTATTTCATTATATATATACCGGTATATTATATATATATATATATATATATATATATATATATATATATATATATATATATATATATATATATATATATATAAGCACAGGTATGCGATAACGATACTAAAACAATCAAAAAATTGCCAAATTTTTGAAGCAATCTGCTTCTTCTTCAGGACACACACATACAAACACTTACATAAATATAAAAACACGAAAAGAAAGATAGAAAATATATACAAAGCACTAGTCTAATAAAAACTAGTTTCTTGAACTGGCAACATATTGAGCGTGTTTCTCTATGCGCTATCTAATAGGAAATGAGCCAAACACAAGCTAACAGCGTGCTTACAGGTCAAGTGGCGCCCCCTAAATGAATTTGCATTGACCTACTTAATTAATTGTTTTAGTATCGTTAAGGCTTACCTGTGCTTTTATATTGACCCCTTTTTCTCGAGCGATAGTGATAGCGAATGTTGTTACAATTTCCTTTTTTGTGCTTATATATATATATATATATATATATATATATATATATATATATATATATATATATATGTGTGTGTGTGTGTGTGTGTGTGTGTGTGTATGTGTGTGTGTGTGTGTGTGTGTGTATATATGATTTTTTTTTATTTTCATACAATATAATTGATTTTCGGAACGTGTTACAGCGTCTCCTGGGTTGTTTTTTTTATCCTCTTTAGGTAAAGAAAATTTAAATATATTCATATATATGTGTGTCCGTGTACATTGTTTGTTTGATTTAAACTCGCATGCTCCGTCTTGAATTGAAAAAAAAAAGCTTCAATCGAAAAAGAAGAAGGAATCCGTATTTTCCTAGGTAGCAGGCTTTATGAGTTTTCTATCAATTACAAAACTTTTGAGCAGTCGAGATAGAATTGATTTTCATATTTGGTACATCGTTAAATGACTGCCATATTGACAAGCTGTCATCACTATTTTCTTTTAATTTATGCACTTAATTTCAAAGTCGAGACGTAATCACTCTGTCCGGTTTCTGTCTGTCAATCAATTTAAACTGCATATATCAGAGACATATATACACATGTCTCTGCATATATGCACTTCTGACATGACCAAAATAATTCCTCAAAAATGCATTTTAAAAACTGTGTTTCGAATCTGTTAAAATCCTTTATGGTCCGGGGACTTGCCCTCAAACAGGGCTTTGTTCTGGACCCAATGGGGACCAGAGCGGTCCCCTGACCCCTCGCCTTTTGTGGTTCCAAATCATTTAGAGCCTAGCTACGCCCCTGAAAAAAGCAGCACATGCATTTGTTATAAAACGGTTAACCAAGAGGGCGAATAATTTTCTTATTATTATTATTACTGAAGACTGGAACCTTCCTATCATACCAACCCCCCCCCCCCCCCCCTTTTTTTTTTCTTTTATACAACACATATATATCAACTACTACTTTAAACACATCGATTCTAATGTATTTTGTCATTACGTGCTATCAAGTTTAAACTGTCGTCTCCGCTTCATAAGGACAAATTACGTAGTAACAAAGCCAACAAAAACATCATATTTAAAAACATTAGTTTTATAACAATGATCTGGTTTAAATAAGAATAAATGACAATGATCTGGTTTAAATAAGAATAAATGACATACCTATTTCAAGTTTATAGCCTAATAGTCTTTTCTTCTACTCGCCATGTTTATCATACATAGTTTTTAGCCCTCAGTTTTACCTTTTTACGAAAATGGAGCAATAATAGGCTGTGGAAAGTCATAAGTTTATCTGAGGATCAAATAAATAGGATGCCCCACGCAACTTCTACGTGTTTACATAAACCATCAAGTTAAATAACAACGAGAAAAGTTGACAAGTTTTACCATGAGGCGGTCTGCTTTATCTTTATCAAAAGTGTCTGCTTGTTCGATTGTATATCGATGACGAACGAAAACAAGTACTTCGCCGTTAAAAGTCTAATCAAATTCATGCTATATGATACCACCTTTTTCTTCATTTCTTAACGTTAAATAAAATACTAGACGCTGATAAACTTCCTATTTTGTGCTGTTTATGCCACATTAAAGTTATTTACAACTTTATCTTAACGCTACTACATTGTATAGATTTTTGTTGTTCAGCACTCTTGCTATTAGCAGCTAGGAATAGTGTCCATTGCAGTTAATGTCATGCTGTTCTTGTCACAGTATTAAATGTTATGAAAGCCTTATTTTGAGGTTTCGCGACACTGCCACTTTCTATACAGTGTTGCTTCCCTATCATCTCATTCGTGCAGTGCTGAATTGTATCTTCTCGCATACGAGACTGAAGAATTCTACCGGAAGTGGGGTTCTAGATCAATCGATCTGGAACATCGATCTAGCACGGTATATTACTACGTAATTATTACTATAGATATTGAAATACAAAAGTTTTAATTAACTCTTTTTATATTTATCTGTTTTTCTACTTATGTTGACTGGTTTTATGTTCTTGCATGAAAGCACCGAAAGGGGATAGAAAGGGGGTTTATTTGGCGAGAAAAAGAATCAAGAATCACCTCTCGTCCCAGATCGAAAGATATCAGTCGAGGGTGACATACTTCGACATAATCCCAACCGCGGCGTTAGCCGAGTTTGGGATGTCGAAGTATGTCGCCCGAAACTGATATCTATATGTCGCCTGAGTCTGATATCTATGGGACACCAAGTTATTCTAGATTCTCATAGTCTCTTTGCGGATTCGTGGCGGATGTTGATAACCAAACGAGAGACGCTTTCTCCTCCCGAGCACCTGGTCTAACATGAAAATTACAAGGGTTTATGAATGTCTATCTTGGACCATTTTTTGACTTCTGCAATCACACAGCAACAGATCTCTTCTGAGTCTTCGCAACTCATTCGATTAGGTTCGTTGCTTGAGACCGTTAAGTCCCGAGATGTCCTGTCCAATCATGAAATCCGAGGTCTCGAGTCACGGTAAACATGGTTCGTAAAAGATGCTTCATTGCTTAGAGGAGGAACGTTGTCCCCTGTGCATTATAAGAGGCAGATGCCGTCACGACATAAATGCAATAATATTGACATAAGAAAGAGGGGGAAAATTACAAGATGTGTTTGTGAAACACTAACAATAGAAAGGTCTGGCCACAGAAAAGTCATATAAGGAACACGAAAAGTACTATCTGCCATGGTTGAAAACCTGCGGCCAAGGATATTTTAATGCAGGATAAACACTCTTTCCATCCGGGGTTATAGATATAAATAAACTAAATAAAACTAGTGACTGTCGTGCGTTCCAAACACAACTTCCATTTAAGATGAAACCATTGACCTGAGCACGAAAGATACTTTATCAGCTGACTGGTTGTCTGGCTGTCTGGATTGCTGGTTGGGTTGATGAATGTGTCGGTGGAAGAAGACATATACATATATGTAGACAGACAGACCCTCCGACAGATAAGTGTGTGTGTGTGTGTGTGTGTGTGTGTGTGTGTGTGTGTGTGTGTGTGTGTGTGTTGTTTGGCATTCAGTGTAGACGATCCGGGTTTGATTGCCGGATTGCTTTCTGATGTGTTATGTTATGACAGAAAAAAGTTCTGAAAGCGACATAAGACACCCAATTGCGTAAAAACTCGACCATTCCCGTATGCCATTTTTTATCAATCGGAATTCCGTCGCTACTTTCAACCCCCAAAAAAGTATTTTGTAGAAAATGGCGACGGAGTTCCGATTGCTGAAACACCAACAAATCACTTCATAATACATTTGTTGGTTGGTTGATTGGTGTTTTACTTCGCTTTCAACAATTTTTCAGTCATATCACGACATGGAAACAGGAAGTAACCAACCTCTTAAACATAGTGGCGCAACCCAGGAATCGAACCCGGATCGTCGGCGTCGCAAGCCAAGCGCTTAACCACTGCACCAAACCTGCCCCATAATACATTTGATATATATGAATGTTACAAGTTGTGTAAAACGAACGCTTTCAGTATCATCTATATTTTTTTCAATGTTTTACACTATACTTCACAACATTTGTTTTAATCTTTAATGTTTGCGCTTTTATCCTTAAAACGTAAATAGGGCATTCATATAACATTATGATTTTGAGAGGCAACTATGACTACACTATGGTATATTTTGGAATCATTCAAAGGATGGATATATCATATAAAGGCTATGTGCATCAAATAACTTATAGATTTATCTATATATATTGATACATCATATGTAAATCTGAATAGATCTTGAGCACAGTGGCATTTAAACATGACATTTTCTGGTTTGGTTACAGACACAATCTATCAACATTTTTAAAGATCTGAATAATAGTTGTTTAACACATACAACTGCTCAGCTGGAAATAATATATTAAAATAAATATAGTGTACAGATTGAGAGTATATAAACTGATGTTGTAGGCCTATTGTTATCGGATACTCCGCGCTGACATTACTTGTTTTCGTTAAAGATTCTTCCTTGAACAGCAAATAAATGTTTCAATCAGCATTCACAATTTCATGCAGTAGTATTGTTCCTTTCACCATTAAAGATATATGGTAAGTCGTTGTAATAATTTATGATTCATTGGGACACCCTTAAAATCATTTTTATTGAAGAAGGAGTTAGAAACAAAGGGATAATATCCTATATTCATTTAGCAGAAAAAGAAAAGCTGAGAGAGATTTCCTTTTTAATCTCTCACTTTTTACATAAATGATACTGTATATATACCAAGTGCAGTAAAATGGGCACTTTTTAAAAGTCCTTTCCTATTTGAATCATATATATCACAGACGTAAAGTTGAAATAATAGGGTAAGTTGGTAACAATACTATAAAGGAATCCATCAAGTAAGAAACTTGTATTGACACAATACAATGTTATATCTGCAGTGATAAAGATTAATTGTTTTAAGTCTAAAACGATGGTCGATCATCAGATTCTTACCTCTTTTGCTTTCCAGGTCTTGACATGGGTAATGCCAAAACTGTGGTACATCAACTAAGCTGTATCGTCATCAATATATAGAAATCCATCTTCTTCTTAGTGTCTCTGATTGTACATACTGGTACTAGACCCTTCCTTCAGACGGCCGAGTATCCATTCATCCCTACAAAGTACAATCCAAATCACAATAATTAATCTTCTATCGCTATGATCACATTTCAGATTTATCGTTGGATTCTTATCTTGCCCTATGAATTCAAATGCATTTAAATCATTTTATTTTGTGTTTGAAGACATATCGTTCGTTATTAAAAGTCTAGTTCATTTTATAAAGTGTAGCAATCGTGAAACGTACCAACATAAATAATTTACATCAAAGTGTTCGCGTGCGATTGTGTAGGTAACTTTGCCTTCTTTTTCTAGTGAATACAAACCGATAAAACAGCAATTTAGCTGCATAGTTTACAAAGATATCATTAGAAGATCAATAATATTGACCTTGTAATTTGCTCTGACAATACAATGTGTACCAAAAAACGACGAAATTAAATTCGAATATAGGAGAACTTCGTACATGTACGTTGGCAGGCGACCCCTTAATTTGTGCACTTCGTAAAGCAATGCTTCATAAATTCTATTTAATCATATCATCTTCACAAACAATATATGTATTTTAAATGATGAATTGTTTCGATTAGAACGTTATCGTAAGTGACTGTAAACCAGACATGACAGTTTTCAAGCCTAGTAATAATATATATATATATATATATATATATATATATATATATATATATATATATATATATATATATATATATATATATATATATATATATATATATATATATATATTAAACAGTCTCATTCTGATTAAGTTACTGGTCTACAATGTAGATATATGTAACTGAATTTGTTTCAATACACCGAAATTATCGAGAGTACGGTATTTTTAATGGTGAGGATTGCAACACAACTGCTGAAACTACTGGATTAGCTACATACATGTACATGTGCCGCACAGAGAACTCGGTAGGATAAGTGTTTTGGGGCCCCCCCCCCCCCCCCCCCCCCCCCCCCCATTTACGAATTTCAAGTTAATTTGTGACCCAACCCCACTTTTCACTAAAAAATAAGTCATAACAGGATGTTACAGGACACATTGTGCTGCTCTTTTTCTTTGACTCCGCTATGCCACTCTCTGTATCATTATTGTACTACAGACATTACCTGTACCTACAACAGTGATACTCGGCGAGGTAATTTGTGATACTAGACCAGAATAAAGCTGGGGTTTTTTTTCAATACAAGCCCAACGGGCAGGTAACAGACAAAATTCAGAAGCCGTACAAAAATTTCACAAGCCCGAACTTTTTAAACATACTTTTAATTTTAGATAATAAGGGAGAAAACAGAAGACATCGAACAGTTCTCTTTCAATTTCTTTCTCAGTCTTTGGGCAGATCGGAATTTTATGACTAGTTTGTTATAGTCAGCTTTCTTAAGCTGGTGTAGACACTTGCTTGTCTCAGTAAGACCTAGTCCGAAAGAATTAAAGCAAAATTATTGTTTCCTACAACATCACTTGGAGTACGAGAGTATTTTGGTACAAAGTGCCATTTTGACCCTTAATTTCATAGTCCTTAACAGAGGTCAACCTAAAGTGGTCACTGTCCGTGACAAACTTACAATTCTCCACATGCTCTGCCCTGCACCATTTACAAAACATTTTACCCAGCTAGGCGTCGAATTCCAGCCACGGGCGCACCTCGCACCTATGTGGCTGGAATTTTCTCTGTCGTGATATTTCATAATGACGCTTCGCCCCCTCTTTTCTTAATGCGACGGCCGTTTCAGTGTCTTGCGAGAAGGATCTGTCCCCTTTATACTTCAGGAAAGGAATCATGACCTGTTATTATGTTCTGTTCACCTTCCAACATTTTACAAGCCCAATCGGGCCTACGATCCCAAAATTTTACCTGTCCTATCCCAATTTTACAAGCCTCGGACATCGGGTTTGTGCTATTTTTCGAAGACTGGTTATTCCAGCTTGAGTTTATTAGAAATATCTTGAGTTAAACAACCATTCTGTAATCTCAATAAAACTGTTACAAAACTGAAGGAGAGAATATAGTCATTTTTTTCAAGACAGTTGTCATGGCGACCACATTTAGACTTAATAACACTATATATGTTCTATCTTGTGTTTTTGATAAGTATTATAAATAGATGATATAATTCAAAGGATGACAAACAAAATAATTCTGCAAGTTTTCGTGTGTTTGCTTTGGATTATACTACACTGTTCTTGTTTCCATTTGTTGGATACGAGTACATAAGCCTAACTCACTCTGATTTTATCGACGTTTTCGTGTAGTTCAAATATGATATCCGATGTACGAGGTGACAGAAATTATCTCTCAAATCGTATAAAATGAGCGAACTTTACTTGAGTTGAGCTGACCTCAATCAGTGATGTTGAAAATGGGCAGTCTAAAGGTTTTCTGACCGACAAAATTTCAAACTGGCTGACAAAAATCCTAAATTCTTTCTATATATTTCATTGTCCTGTCTGACAAAGTTTTCAAAATCACTGAAAATGACTGACATGTTTGAAACTTTTGAAATGGCTCTGCTCAATGTAGAGATGGAACAATGATACGATACTTATCATATCATGGTATTTGAACAATGATACGATACTTATGATATCACAATACTTGAACAAAGATACGATACTTGTTATCACGATACTTGAACAATGATACGATACTTATGATATCATGATACTTGAACAATGATACGATACTTACGATATCACGATACTTGAACAATGATACGATACTTATGATATCACGATACTTGAACAATGATACGATACTTATGATATCACGATACTTGAACAATGATACGATACTTATGATATCACGATACTTGAACAATGATACGATACTTATGATATCACGATACTTGAACAATGATACCCCTTTTTTAAAATCAATGAATCAGATTTATAATTTACTGCATCGGTACGTCTCATGAAGTATTCAAAAATAGTCTTTGAGGGAAAAAAATACATTTATAACTAAACTAGAAATAACTGACAATCTATTTAGAATATTTTCCATGCTTGTCATAAAATTTGTTACAGATTTTTATTCAGAAAAGGACCATTGTATCATTACCCTATTGTCAGTGTCTGCTCATGAGCTTCTTCCTGTACCATTGCCCATGTATCACGATATACTGTATTATGGCATATCGTTACATGATCCTAACCTCAATGGCAATGTCATAACAAGAATAAAACAAATATGATTTCTATAGGCTGATCAGGAATGGATGAAATGATTTATGGACTACACCTCCTTAATTCTATTGCTGATCCCCAAGAAATAAACTTTCAGTGGTAGTAATGACTAAATATTTCAAGATCAACCTGTTTATGTATAGTATTGGGAATCAGAATATTACTACAATACACAATCATATCATATGTCAGACCATATATATCTCTCTTGAAACTTTAAATAACTTGATAAAAAAACTCTTCTTCCTTCATATTTTGTTATAAGATAAGTTTATTGACCAAAATGGGCCCTTGCAGGCATGACATATGTAAATATGTACATGAATGATTATACATAGGAAGCACAGAACCAGATATATATCCTTCACTCTAAATGACCCCAACCACACTAATGTATTCATAATTATTGAGATGAATTATTACTAATATTTGTAATTTTGTCCTATTCCCCAAAAGAAAATAAACCTTTAGTAAATTTTCCAACAAAAATGACCATTTTCGAATCTTGCTAGAGCAACATCTAAATATTTAATCAGATATGTATGTATATGTACAACAGAGCTCTAGATAACATGTCTAGTAGGGAAGGGGGAGGGAGTAGTAGTTTTATCAAGAGGCCTAGAATCTAAATTTATATGCTATATTTTCATTATTAGCCTTTTTTTTAAGAGAATCAGACTGACCATTGCTTTTGCAAAATTCTTTATTTTTTATCCACTAAATAATGTCAGTTGACCAAAACACCTGGGATTTATGGTCTTGTGAAGTTTAGGGGATGTGGTTATGTAATGGTAACCTATACCGTATATTAAAGAAACTAGATGTTGCCCTTGAAATGGACTAATATCCCTCATGACAGCAAATTTTGAGAAGGATAAAGTGTATTTCTTGCACTTGTTATGGTTAATATTTCATGATTCATAGTGTGTGTGTGTGTGTGAAATATGAAACCCTTGTCTAATATACATCATAAGAGAAGTTTGCTTTCTTAATCAAATTATCATCATAAGTTCAAAATTCAAGGTTAAAATCACTAAGTCAAATCTCTTGGTATCAAAATATGGTACTCAGTCTTGTTATGATGAAAGCAGTGAATATGACAAAGTTTAGGAAAATCAATGAAATTTCCATTGGAAAGGGTCCTTAAAACGGTCTTGGAGAAAAAAGAACGGTTTGAAAAAAAAAAAAACAGTTTGAAGAAAAAAGAAAAACACCAATTTCAATTGTGACAAATGAAAGCGGAAATTTGTTTTTAACTATAGAGTAGATATCACTGGTTTTCCCTTTGGCTTGTTCATTTGTAATCCTTTTGCTTTAACTATATATAATCTTAAAGAATATTGTTCAAATCACATGCCTATTGACAAGCAATTCCATTTAAATGTAAGATTTTATAATAAAAAAAACAAAGCTCAGAAATGGCCTATTGATCTGCTACATCATCCTTGATAATCTCAACAATCATCATTCAATCAATATATATTAAATAGATGCTTTATGAATTATTTTGTAAGGGTAACAGTCAAAGATATCCTGATTGATCAATTGATTGATTGATGTTTTTTTTTTTACGTCACTCCATGAATCATGAATATTTCACATATCATGGAGACAGCATCTGCCTGATGCACTGCACAGAAATCAATACCTTTGCAACAGACCCACCCAAAGCAGTGAGGGATCTTAACGTGCCAAGCGTACCATGACACAGACCTCAGTTTTTACTGTGTCATCCAAGACAGGATACCAGTGCACCCATGGCAGGAATCAAACTCTGGTTTCCTGGTCACCTCATCCACTGGGCTACACCGTTACCAGCTTCAAAGATATTCCAATGGAGATCATTCAGAGTATTTATTGGTAAATATGGAATGGAATGGACTGGGGGTTTCCAAATTTTCAACAAGTCAACTGGACTTCTAGAGAACACATTTCGCTGGTCCCACTTAAATTCCACTGGCCATAGGCCACCTCTATGAAAACGCTACCATACATATTAAAGTTTTGAACTGTAGGTCAAAAGTCATGGTCAAGGTCTCAAGGTAAATTTTGCATACTGGGTATTTATAAGCATTTCATTGACTTAGACATATCTACAATTTGACATCGGTTGATTTCAAAACTTTTATTTAAAATATAACATTGATACTTTTCTAGATAGTCAAGCCAGAGACATATATACTTTCATATATGTCTCTGGTCGAGCTATTTCAAAAACAAAATTTATTATACCTCAACTGTATTACTGGGAGGCTGCTTCGTTAAAATACATCACATGCCATGTTACAAAACATCGTGTCCTCCCTAGGGATGACAAAACTTCATATCTCCCTGGGTCACGAGCCCCAATGGCAACCCTCTCTCTTTTTTTCATAAGAGTTGTCTTTCTTGTCGGTTCGTTTGTAAACAAACTTATCGATAAATAAGGATTATTTAACTCTTATAAGTTGACTCATCTCTTCTTCTTTTTTTTGGTATAATACATAATAAACAATTTACAGCCCTCTTGGTAGGGTGATATGACCGTTCGTCCACCCTCAGCAGTCATAAACGACTGCTTCAGGTAGACGAACCTCCATGTCATCCTAACATGTGGTCCATAAATGTATAATTGCCCATGGGAGTTTTATGTAGGTTCAAGCATCCGTCTAGTGAGTTTTCAGAAAGACTGCTCAAATATTAAGTGAATGCATATAGTCCACATGAAATATAACGCTCAACTTTTGAGTATATACACTTCGTATTGGAAGAAGAAGAAGAAGTTTTTGTCATAGCTTTTAAATTGGTCTATTTGTAAAGAGACCACCAGGCAATGTTAGTCTTCTAAGATTTATGGAGTTTATCAGAATTTGTTTAATTTTAGTCCACAAAATGCAAGTAAATAATTTGCCAACCTTAAAATAAAACTTGTCCACAAACCATTGGCTTAGGCCTTACTGCCAAATACTGGACCAGTAAAGTTTTAATAACTCTGAATTCTGAAGTATGACATGTTTGTGACTTGTGAGAGTTGTGGGGTGAGGGCATGCACATAGCCTATAGTATATGTAGGAGCCACGACTTGCAAGAGAGAATAAACGATCTTTCAAAGGAAAGTGGGACTGGGAGGAGAGTTGCGGTTGCACCACTTATTAATTTGTCCAACATAACGTTTTGGTAAGATCTGCAGATCAAATGGGTTGTATTTCATCTCAACTAATTATTATGAAACGAAGCCGAGTGTATTAAGCAGTTAAGCTGTGAAGCAAAGCCCGAGCTCTTCTCCAAGATAAGGAGAAAATTCGGACTACTGTCAAATGAAGTATAAAGTAAATATGGACATACTGTTAATATGCTAAGTCCTAAGTGATTCGGTTAAAGCATACATATATTACCATTGTATCACCCTGTATTTTTGACTTTTTCTTTTTCTTCGGGTCTAACCTGAACGAAGCAGACGATAAATAATATTTGGGATTTTCTTATAAGCAAAACGAAAGTTGATCCTCAGTCAAATGGTGTCCCAAATCAGTGGGGGAACATACACAGGAAGAAGAAGAAGCTATAACAAAACAAGATTCCAGCGACAAAGTAAATAAACGGAAATGGATCGAGACATCTAATTAAAACGTACAGTGGATCTCTAAATTTCGCAAACTACAGTACTGTGCTGTACTGTACAGAGTTTAGGAAAGAGATCTACAGTTTTTAGAATTAGATTGTGGACCGAGTGTCAATCTGATTAAGATCAGATCTGTTCATATCGCTACGATTCTCTCCGCTAGAAAAGGTCCTAGCGGAGAGTATCGTAGCGATATTAAGAGATCTGATTTTATTAGATTGGATCCAGTGTCTATCTGTCTGTCTCTTTATCTATCAATATCAGTGAGTGAGACAACACTGTCGGTCGGGTAGTCTATTCCATTGTACAATGGTTAACGGGAAAAATTAACATGATATTATTAAAGCACATTTTTGGTGGTCTGTATTTGTCTAAAGGTCATGGAATCTGACTGTTTCGTCTGTCGTGTCGGTCGTACAAGTTGCCGGGTCAGTCGTGATGGCAACCTTGTCATGAATTATTTTGAACAGCATCGATACGAGTCTTCCAGCTCTGATCATCCGATTTATCCAAACCCAGATATCTATATAGCCGAGGAGGTTGCCTCTAGGACCTGGCCATGTAACAAATATTTTGTCAGTTTAACGACTGAAATTTCTGGATGTGGATATCTGAATGACCTGACATATCCCATTCATTTTCCCATTTTCCAAGTCATGGAGGTCATTTTGGAGTTGGATGTTATCATCGGAGTGCTTCATGGTGACATACATGTACATGACAGTGTCGTCAGCAAACAGCCTCACCTGTGATTTCACTTATTCCGGCAGGTCACTATAGGTAAGAAAGAGGACCAAAGATTGAGCCTCTTGAGGTACCACCAAAGTAACAGGGATGTCATCAGAGCTAAGCCCATCAAACACCACCTTTCTGGATTCGATTCCTGAAGAAGCCCTAGATCCAGACCAAATTCTTTCCCAGTATCCCGTACCGAAACAATTCGAAAACTAATTTCTCGTGTGAAACTTTATCAAACGCTCTACTAAAATCTAACAGGATGAGATCTGTTTGCTGACCTTGCTGGATATTGTTTACAAGTTCACTGTGTCTCACAACTTCTCTTAAAAACTCCCTGAACCCGTGTTGCAGGTCGTACAATATATTGTTACTGGTGAGATGTTGTACAAATTTGGAAGTAACAGTAAGCTCTATAGTCGTACAGAGGATGTAGATCAGAGAGATGAGGCGATAATTAGGGTCTGATTTAAATCAGGGGTCAGTTGTTATCCATACGTAACCGGGACTTGCGACGATGAGTAAAACATTACACATGGAGTTATCTCTCTTATTACGGGCTGGTAAAATATTGTATGTTTGTATTTTAAAGGGGTGGGTGTATATATTTAACCTTTCATTGTAAGAACCCAGGGATTGTGATGGGAATACTTGAGAATCGAGTGTTTTGGGATGGGCATACTAGAGAATCCAGATACAAGAGAACGCAAGGGTTGTGATGAGCATACTAGAGAACGCAGGGTTTTGTGATGAGGATACTAGAGAACGCAGGGGTTTGTGATGAGGATACTAGAGAACGCAGGGGTTTGTGATGAGGATACTTGAGTACCGAGTGTTTTGGGATGGGCATACCAGAGAATCCAGATACAAGAGAACGCAGGGGTTTGTGATGAGGATACTAGAGAACGCAGGGGTTTGTGATGAGGATACTAGAGAACGCAGGGGTTTGTGATGAGGATACTTGAGAACCGAGTGTTTTGGGATGGGCATACTAGAGAATCCAGACACAAGAGAACGCAGGGGTTTGTGATGAGGATACTAGAGAACGCAGGGGTTTGTGATGAGGATACTAGAGAACCGAGTGTTTTGGGATGGGCATACTAGAGAATCCAGATACAAGAGAACGCAGGGGTTTGTAATGGGTATACTTGAGAACCCATAGTTTTATGAGGATTTCCGGAAAGGGGGCCCCACATGTGAAAGTTAGCACAGGTATTAGTCAAAACACTTAGCCATTTGGGTGCAAAATTTTGAGTTTTAGTCATTTTATTTGAGTGTTTTCGACTTTATGATGTACATATACAATATAAATTTGTAAAAGGTAGCACCAATTCAAATCCGTTATTCCAATGTGCAATTTTTGTCACAGTATTAACAAAAGTTAAGAAAGAAAAGGATCGACACTTCTAACGGCGTAAGAAGCCAGTGAGAGCTAATTAAATGAGTATCGATATTTCATATAAGAGAATAGAGTCTAGAGTCTAGTATGATGTATCAGTAACACAGTATTAATTATTTAAATCCCATACTTTAGGATAATGACGGATAAAAAAAGTTAAACTTTACCCTACATTTATGTACATGATATTTATTATATTGCGTGGGTGTTGTAAGGGAATTTAGTTCGTCGCAGTTAGGACACAACATCATGGCCCGAGGTAATAAAACTTTTTGAGAACGTTCTCAGTGCTCAAACTCTTTTCCCATACTCAAATATAAGATCACCTAAAACACAGATTATAACACTTCTAACAGTTTGAGCATGTGCTAAAAGTTGAGATATTCTCAGATATTTTAAGATAGGTAAATTCCTTACTCATATCCATGCTCAAAACATCTATAACCTCTATCAATCTCAAACTCTAGTAGCGTACGGTCTCAGAGATAGTGCTTGAAGTTTGAGTTGAACACGGTAAAAGTTTTATAACCTTGGGGCCATGTTGAATGTACCTGTATTGTCTGGAAAGTTAATCAGGACCCATGTCAAGGACATATATCTGTTCTCTACCTGACATTGCCGAGCGGTGTTCATAAGCAGATGAAAATACAACCATGTACAGATATGACAGAAACGGAATGTATAAAGTCTGGACATTCATGTGACATAAATAATATACATGTATACATAAAGTCTGGTCATTCATTTGACATAAATACACAATGTACATGTATACATAAAGTCTGGACATTCATGTGACATAAATAATATACATGTATACATAAAGTCTGGTCATTCATGTGACATAAATACACAATGTACATGTATACATAAAGTCTGGTCATTCATGTGACTTTAATAATATACACAATGTACATGTATACGTAAAGTCTGGACATTCATGTGACATAAATAATATACACAAAGTACATGCATACATAAAGACTGGACATTCATGTGACATAAATAATATGCATGTATACATAAAGTCTGGTCATTCATGTGACATATGTAATATACATCTATATATAAAGTCTGGTCATTCATGTGGCATAAATGATATACATGTACATATTCATAAATTCTGGTAATTTATGTGGCATAAATAATATAGATGTATACATAAAGTCTGGACAATCATGTAGCATATATAATATACATGTATACATAAAGTCTGGTCATTCATGTGACATAAATACTATTTATGTATACATAAAGTCTATTCATTCATGTGGCATAAATAATATGCATGTATACATAAAGTCTGAACATTCATGTGACATAAATAATACACATGTACAATGTATACATAAAATCTGGTCATTCATGTGACATAAATAATATAGATGTATACGTAAAGTCCAGACAATCATGTAACATATATATAATATACATGTATACATAAAGTCTGGACATTCATGTAATATAAATAATATACATGTATACCTAAAGTCTGGACATTCATGTGATATAAATAATATACATGTATACATAAAATCTGGACTTTCCTGTGACATAATTGATATATAGAAAATCTGGACTTTCCTATGATGTAAATGATGTATACATAAAGTGTGGACCTTTATGTGACTTAAATAATATAAAGAAAGTTTGGACTTTCCTGTGATAGAAATGATGTATATGAAGTCTGTACTTTCCTGTGACAGAAATGATGTATATGAAGTCTGGATTTTAGATGACATAAACGAATACCAGACTGCTATATTCCTGCTTTACATGTATCTTGTTTCATTGATTTTCCGTATAGACAGTAATTCTACACTTTATAAACTCGTCGATGATCTGTACACAGTGATGTAATAATGGTCCCCGTGGAAGTATATAGCTTCAAATCCACAGTCCATTATACTCTCATTATACCCATTATACTTATATATATATATATATATATATATATATATATATATATATATATATATATATATATATATATATATATATATATATATATATATATATATATATATACACTCTACTCAAATAACACAACGCCCTCGTCGGAATAATGTAGGCCTGGGATATATTGTACCACTTATTGTTATAAATGGGCCGGATCAAATGTTAGATTTCAACCTAAACCTAAGGTTTTACCACATTTTCTTTTCGTTTAAAGGATTTCTCATTGATCATTTGCCTCCCCCCCCCCCCCAAAAATAAATAAACAATAATAATAATAATAATAATAATAATAATAATAATAATAATAATAAAAATATAGACTTATTTTCGTATACATTTTTTCAGCACTGGAAATACCCTTGTTTTCTTTCTAATTCAATAAAAAAAATGGTTACATATTCGTACATATGTTCATAACTAGAATATCTCATTTTTAAAGAAATGTAATGAGAGTAACGTATCGGAACCTTGGCCAGCGACGATAATAATACGAGAGCAGACTCCAAAGTAAACCCAAAGTAAACTGGTCAATTTTAGAAGGAGAATTGGATGACAACCATTTTGATATATGTGGGTAATATCAATAAAGTTAATAAAGTCAAGATATAGAATATAGAATTAATAAAGTCAATATATAGGATTTTTTTAAATCTCTTACTGACAGTTCATAATCCGACACAGGACCCTATAGCTAGGCAATATGAACAGGAATTATTATAGCTAGGCAATATGAGCAGGAATTATTATAGCTAGGCAATATGAACAGGAATTATTATAGCTAGGCAATATGAACAGGAATTATTATAGCTAGGCAATATGAGCAGGAATTATTATAGCTAGGCAATATGAACAGGAATTATTATAGCTAAGCAATATGAACAAGGATTATTATAGCTAGGCAATATGAACAGGAATTATTATAGCTAGGCAATATGAACAGGAATTATTATAGGTAGGCAATAAGAACAGGAATTATTATAGCTAGGCAATATGAACAGGAATTATTATAGCTAGGCAATATGAGCAGGAATTATTATAGCTAGGCAATATGAACAGGAATTATTATAGCTAAGCAATATGAACAAGGATTATTATAGCTAGGCAATATGAACAGGAATTATTATAGCTAGGCAATATGAACAGGAATTATTATAGGTAGGCAATAAGAACAGGAATTATTATAGTTAGGCAATATGAACAGGAAGTATTATAGCTAGGCAATATGAACAAGGATTATTATAGCTAGGCAATATGAACAGGAATTATTATAGCTAGGCAATATGGACAGGAATTATTATAGCTAGGCATTATGAACAGGAATTATTATAGTTAGGCAATATGAGCAGGAATTATTATAGCTAGGCAATATGAACAGGAATTATTATAGCTAGGCAACATGAACAGGAATCATTATAGCTAGGCAATATGAACAGGAATTAGTATAGGCAATATGGACAGGAATTATTATAGCTAGGCAATATGAACAGGAATTATTATAGCTAGGCAACATGAACAGGAATTATTATAGCTAGGCAATATGAACAGGAATTAGTATAGGCAATATGGACAGGAATTATTATAGTTAGGCAATATGAACAGGAATTATTATAGCTAGGCAATATGAACAGGAATTATTATAGCTAGGCAATATGGACAGGAATTATTATAGCTAGGCAATATGAACAGGAATTATTATAGCTAGGCAACATGAACAGGAATTATTATAGCTAGGCAATATGAACAGGAATTAGTATAGGCAATATGAACAGGAATTATTAGAGCTAGGCAACATGAACAGGAATTATTATAGCTAGGCAATATGAACAGGAATTAGTATAGGCAATATGAACAGGAATTATTATAGCTAGGCAATATGAACAGGAATTATTATAGCTAGGCAATATGAGCAGGAATTATTATAGCTAGGCAATATGAACAGGAATTATTATAGCTAGGCAATATGAACAAGGATTATTATAGCTAGGCAATATGAACAGGAATTATTATAGCTAGGCAATATGAACAGGAATTATTATAGGTAAGCAATAAGAACAGGAATTATTATAGTTAAGCAATATGAACAGGAAGTATTATAGCTAGGCAATATGAACAAGGATTATTATAGCTAGGCAATATGAACAGGAATTATTATACTTAGGCAATATGGACAGGAATTATTATAGCTAGGCAATATGAACAGGAATTATTATAGTTAGGCAATATGAGCAGGAATTATTATAGCTAGGCAATATGAACAGGAATTATTATAGCTAGGCAACATGAACAGGAATTATTATAGCTAGGCAATATGAACAGGAATTAGTATAGGCAATATGAACAGGAATTATTATAGCTAGGCAATATGAACAGGAATTATTATAGCTAGGCAATATGAGCAGGAATTATTATAGCTAGGCAATATGAACAGGAATTATTATAGATAGGCAATATGAACAAGGATTATTATAGCTAGGCAATATGAACAGGAATTATTATAGCTAGGCAATAAGAACAGGAATTATTATAGTTAAGCAATATGAACAGGAAGTATTATAGCTAGGCAATATGAACAAGGATTATTATAGCTAGGCAATATGAACAGGAATTATTATACTTAGGCAATATGGACAGGAATTATTATAGCTAGGCAATATGAACAGGAATTATTATAGTTAGGCAATATGAGCAGGAATTATTATAGCTAGGCAATATGAACAGGAATTATTATAGCTAGGCAACATGAACAGGAATTATTATAGCTAGGCAATATGAACAGGAATTAGTATAGGCAATATGGACAGGAATTATTATAGTTAGGCAATATGAACAGGAATTATTATAGCTAGGCAATATGAACAGGAATTATTATAGCTAGGCAATATGGACAGGAATTATTATAGCTAGGCAATATGAACAGGAATTATTATAGCTAGGCAATATGAACAGGAATTATTATAGCTAGGCAATATGAGCAGGAATTATTATAGCTAGGCAATATGGACAGGAATTATTATAGCTAGGCAATATGAACAAGGATTATTATAGCTAGGCAATATGAACAGGAATTATTATAGCTAGGCAATATGGACAGGAATTATTATAGCTAGGCAATATGAACAGGAATTATTATAGCTAGGCAACATGAACAGGAATTATTATAGCTAGGCAATATGAACAGGAATTAGTATAGGCAATATGAACAGGAATTATTAGAGCTAGGCAACATGAACAGGAATTATTATAGCTAGGCAATATGAACAGGAATTAGTATAGGCAATATGAACAGGAATTATTATAGCTAGGCAATATGAACAGGAATTATTATAGCTAGGCAATATGAGCAGGAATTATTATAGCTAGGCAATATGAACAGGAATTATTATAGCTAGGCAATATGAACAAGGATTATTATAGCTAGGCAATATGAACAGGAATTATTATAGCTAGGCAATATGAACAGGAATTATTATAGGTAAGCAATAAGAACAGGAATTATTATAGTTAAGCAATATGAACAGGAAGTATTATAGCTAGGCAATATGAACAAGGATTATTATAGCTAGGCAATATGAACAGGAATTATTATACTTAGGCAATATGGACAGGAATTATTATAGCTAGGCAATATGAACAGGAATTATTATAGTTAGGCAATATGAGCAGGAATTATTATAGCTAGGCAATATGAACAGGAATTATTATAGCTAGGCAACATGAACAGGAATTATTATAGCTAGGCAATATGAACAGGAATTAGTATAGGCAATATGAACAGGAATTATTATAGCTAGGCAATATGAACAGGAATTATTATAGCTAGGCAATATGAGCAGGAATTATTATAGCTAGGCAATATGAACAGGAATTATTATAGATAGGCAATATGAACAAGGATTATTATAGCTAGGCAATATGAACAGGAATTATTATAGCTAGGCAATAAGAACAGGAATTATTATAGTTAAGCAATATGAACAGGAAGTATTATAGCTAGGCAATATGAACAAGGATTATTATAGCTAGGCAATATGAACAGGAATTATTATACTTAGGCAATATGGACAGGAATTATTATAGCTAGGCAATATGAACAGGAATTATTATAGTTAGGCAATATGAGCAGGAATTATTATAGCTAGGCAATATGAACAGGAATTATTATAGCTAGGCAACATGAACAGGAATTATTATAGCTAGGCAATATGAACAGGAATTAGTATAGGCAATATGGACAGGAATTATTATAGTTAGGCAATATGAACAGGAATTATTATAGCTAGGCAATATGAACAGGAATTATTATAGCTAGGCAATATGGACAGGAATTATTATAGCTAGGCAATATGAACAGGAATTATTATAGCTAGGCAATATGAACAGGAATTATTATAGCTAGGCAATATGAGCAGGAATTATTATAGCTAGGCAATATGGACAGGAATTATTATAGCTAGGCAATATGAACAAGGATTATTATAGCTAGGCAATATGAACAGGAATCATTATAGCTAAGCAATATGAACAGGAATTATTATAACTAGGCAATATGAACAGGAATTGCCGTTCTCTGATCAAGAAAGATTACAAAGCGGATCACCGGGACCGTTACCGTTGCGTAATATTAAAAACCGACTGGATGTTCTGGGTGGACAAATTGACATTACAACGGCGGATTTCATGGGTGAAAGATGAGGTCCTGGGCTATTTTAAGGCCCACAGTGGATCCAGGGTAATGTGTCCTGGTGAGGTCTATGGGTGAAGCCCTTTGAGATCTTTACGTTTTTGCGATTTTCAATGTGGAAATAACATTAAATAAATAACATTATTTCCATAAAACTCTTTCGTATTTCAATTTTTTTTTCTTCGGAAATAATTGTTCATGATTCTGTCAAATACATAACAAATGACCTTCGATCAGGTTAAGATATGAAAGTTATCCTATTCTCTTCTATTTTTCTCCTGCTGTTTTACTTATATGTAGTAACAACCCAAATATTTGCATGACTCATTTATTACGGATACTGTCATATCTATAGTACTTATACCTGTCTCTACTTTCTACCTTTAACGCCATAGTTAGCCAGACTGTGACAAGAGATTCATAATCCTCTTGATTTCTTGGACTGTCCACTGTGATAGGGAGTTGACCATGAATATCCACTGTGATAGGGGTTGACAACGAACGTCCACTGTGATAGGGTGCTGACCATGAATGTCCACTGTGATAGGGTGCTGACCACGAATGTCCATTGTGATAGGGTGCTGACCATAAATGTCCATTGTGATAGGGTGCTGACCACGAATGTCCACTGTGATAAGGTGCTGACCATGAATGTCCATTGTGATAGGGTGCTGACCATGAATGTCCATTGTGATAGGGTGCTGACCACGAATGTCCACTATGATAAGGTGCTGACCATGAATGTCCATTGTGATAGGGTGCTGACCATGAATGTCTACTGTGATAGGGTTCTGACCATGAATATCCACTGTGATAGGGGATTGACCATGAATGTCCATTGTGATAGGGTTTTCAAAATGCAAGGTAATGACTGAATTTCCTCCAGTGATTACGCTATGAACCTAAATATACTCGATCTGAATCTTTGCTGAAAAAAGGAAGCAATACACGTTGAAACTGTTAATTGGGGTATCAGTGCGAAGTTTCCAGTTTTCGAGCATTGTTGACAATTATTTTGGAAAGTGTAAAATGCAAAACAATGAACATGTATATCAGTTCATTTGGGAATAGATTACATTGCATGTATGTGATATATGTATTCATAAATACGTACATGTAATGTACTTGCGTTTGTTGCCGAATTAGAAACTTAACACACTGAGGTCTTTTTTCCATCATCAAGGTATACATATTACATTATCCACTAAATACCGGGCTATCTAGCGACTGTTTCCTCTAAATCCTAGGCTAACCAGCGACTGTTCCCTTTAAATCCCGAACTATACGGTATTATTTCACACTAAAAACGGGACTATCCGGTAAATGTTTCCGTTAAATCCCGAACTATCCGGCGACAGTTCACACTATAATAATAATAATAATAATAATAATAATAATAATAATAATAATAATAATAATAATAATAATAATCCAGTATGTAGAAAGTAGAAATTCCCTGTTTATATTGTACAACATTTTTACTAATGAACACTTTCATTAATCTTTATTTATGATCCAAAACAACCATAATGATGTGTCCCTTGATTCGTCGATACCTTAATCATTATACAGTATTACACGAAGGCAGTTGCGTGGACTCATGTATGTCTTTATCACAAATGTAAAGAATCTTTTAGACCGAACATTACCTTTAACACCACCAAACTTCTCCTAACGGTCACATAAGACTTAGGACACCTTGCTTGTTCTTTCACTTTTGTGACTGTATAAACTAAACATGTGAGGAAAAGAGTCACCATGGGGACAGTAGAAGTTTTTTTTCAGAATACGATTGATTATTTGTTTATTGTTTTACGCCACTCCACTGTTATTTCACGTACATGTATATGGTGACGGCATCTGCCTGATGCATTGCATAGAAATTTCTCCCTTTTGCAAAGGACCCAACCAAAACAGTGAGGGATCTTTTACTTTCTTATCCGAAAGACAGAACACCTGTGTGACCAGGGCGGGAATCGAACCCAGGACCTGTAGGTCACGAGCCGAGCATCTTATTCACTAAGCGACACCGGCCTTTTTTCAGAATACGGTAATATGCATCAAATCTGTATCACAAACGTCTACCTTCTACATTTTGTCTTTACTTTTTTCATTTGACCACTCTTATACAATGCAGCACGTACATTTACAAATGTGCATAGTAGAATGTAGCAGCATGCAGTGTAGCTACATCTGCACATTATACGCTTCTGATGTTGATTCTAGTCTATACTTCTGACGCTGAGTCTAGGCCATACTTCTGACATTGAGTCTCGGCCATACTTCTTGAGTTGAGTTCAGTCTATACTTCTGACGTTGAGTCTAGGCCATACTTCTGACATTGAGACTCGTCCATACTTCTGGAGTTGAGTTCAGTCTATACTTCTGACGTTGAGTCTAGTTTATACTTCTGGAGTTGAGTTCAGTCTATACTTCTGACGTTGAGTCTAGTTTATACTTCTGGAGTTGAGTCTCGTCCATACTTCTGACGTTGAGTATAGTCCATACTTCTGACGTTGAGTCTGGTCCATACTTCTGGCGTTGACTTTAGTCTATACTTCTGACGCTGAGTCTAGTCCATACTTCTGACATTGAGTATAGTCCATACTTCTGGCGTTGAGTCTCGTCCATACTTCTGACATTGAGTATAGTCCATACTTCTGACGTTGAGTCTAGTCCATACTTCTGGCGTTGACTTTAGTCTATACTTCTGACGTTGACTTTAGTCTATACTTCTGGCGTTGAGTCAAGTCCATACTTCTAGTTAGTCTCTGGTCGAATTCCTTCTGTACATGCCCTAGTTTAATAACATGTATCATGTATCATCAAATACATTTTCTGTCAGTCAAATAAAAAGAAAAAAATCAAATCGGAGAATATATCTTTTATATAATTGAATAACAAATAAAAATAACAATAATATGTTAAATTGCCATAACTACATTGCATAATTTAAAGATCTAACATATCACCTTGAGCCCCAAATCTGCCGGTATCGCTCACCCAACATTTTCAGTATATCGCAAAACTAAAAAGTATCAGTATGTTACTATATATAAAAGATTTAAAAAATATCATTTCATTCTTATACATTTCGTTTGTATTACTTGCAATCCATCGTTTTTTTTTTCAGAAGCGGGTGATTCCATGGACGTTATTTGCCACACTCCGGGCGCACATCTGGGTAAGTTGCATTGAGTATTTCTTTCCTGCCAATCTCTTTAAAAAGTTTTTGTGTATTCTGAAGAAGCTTGTCAAAGCTTCATTAAACATACAGTAATGCGTCATACAGTAATGCAACCCTTCATTTTTAATCTTAAAACGTTTAGAAAAATTCAATAAACTGTAAAATGTGTATCTATGTCTTTAGATTACAATACTTTGGGAGTAGGAATAAATTTCCTCTGATGTATTTAGTATGTTAATCTATATAGCCATTCTGAAGAGGTTTGTTCCCCGCCCTGGATCCGCATTTGACAGTTCTCGATGAATACATTATCCCAGTAATTTCGAAGAAGTTTAAAATATCAGTTAAAAGTTAACAGACAGACAATGGACTGACGAATATCAGATAAAAGTTAACAGACAGACAATGGACTGACGAATATCAAAGTTAACAGACAGACAATGGACTGACGACTATCAGATAAAAGTTAACAGACAGACAATGGACTGACGAATATCAGATAAAAGTTAACAGACAGACAATGGACTGACGAATCACTTTATCTATATCTCATCTTCAGGCTCAGTTGAACTATTAATTGAAACATAAATATATATATAACAAACACCTAGTTATCACAATAAGATACGCATGCTGAACACTTTAAAATGCGAACGTATCACCTGAAGTTAGACAATTTGACTTGGATAAAACACAGCCTACGAATCAATTATATATATGTACAAAGATTGTATGCCAGGTGTTAGCGACTTTGGTTTGTTTGTTGTTTCATTTGATTGTTTTCGTTAGCTTGTTCTTCCAGCAAATACAAGCATTTTTACTTCATACGTCACATTGAACTTGACTCATTTTGACCATACGTCACACTGAACCTGACTCATTTTGACCATATATGTACGTCACATTGAATCTTGACTCATTTTGACCATACGTCAAATTGAGTCCTGACATGTTTTTGACCATACGCTATGATGATTTTCAACTTTTTTGAAGCTGAAGTCTTGAAAATGAAATGATATGTACATATAATATACATTGTTGTATCATATTGCACAACAAAGTCATAAATGTATACATAAATTCATGGTTGCGATTGTTTACGTTTTGCGTACGTACAAGTCAAGCGTGATAACCGTCATCAGTCACTACGACAGCACAAGGGATCGAAAACTCCTCTCTTTCCACGAATATATTATTGTATTATTTCATTTTTAGTTTTTACAACGAGAGTCAATAATTTTGAACAAAAACATAAAAAAAATGACATAGTACTAGAATTGGGTACGTTGGACGACTATGTGATCTTTCAGCCGATTGTCATCAAGCTACCACAGTATGTTCCATTGCACTATATTGTGATTACAAAGACTAGGATACCTTTTCTAATGTTCTTGATAAAATTCTCAAATGAAATGATCTTCAAAAGACAAAATGGGAGAAGGACTAGCTTTCTAAATCAACTACAAAAATCTAATAAGCGATTTCATGTTAATTTCATAAAACGATGCAAATATTAAAACTGTAAATTTGCCAAACTCAGAGTCTATTTAGAGAAAACCAACATTTGTATATGATATATCAAAGACTAGCTCCTTAGTTTAGCTTTAGAGAGTAATCCAGATAAAGGCGAAATGCGTTTCAGTTTCTTTTTTCGTTCATTTAAGTTGGGAATTTCTAATGTTATCACAGCCTGATTGCGCGGAGTTTGTGGAGGAATATTTGGCATTAGTCCTTTCAGTACATTATATTTAGGCGAATCGCTATCTATGGATGGCCATGCTACAGGCATGCGCTCTAAACGCCTGGATATGGAATTAAATTCGATATTTTTGCCTTGATTAATGCGTTGATTTCTGGCAGACTTCACACGGGCTAGTGGCCACACGGATTTGTACCCACAATGCTTCAGAGGCATATCCGGATTTTCAGGATATCCGGTAGAACTCTGATGCAGTGTTCGCGTTAAATCAATGATACTTATGAACTGTTCTTCAGGATCGTGGTTATCGTTTTCAATGTTTTCTTTTTCAAATTGACGAAATCTATCGCTAAATATTGGGGCAGTTTTAGGCCTTCGCAGTAATTCTCTGCTATAACTCTCATACTTTGCGGTAGGTCCGTCGAACTGAAAATCCAAATCAATATTAATATGCTTGCATGTCATTCCATTCACATTTGTCGGAACAGGCTCATGTTTAGAACGTTCGTTTAAATCTTGAATTTTTTTCAAATCAAGTTTCGGTTCTGTGTTTTGACGTCTAAATATGGCACTTTCGAGTTTCCTGATAGTCTGAATTCGGCTTGCCGATTTGCATCTTTCTAATACATGGCTTCCACTTTCCCGCCGAGGGAATCTTTGGAAGTGGTCTTTGGGATCTTTGTAATTGCAGTAATTTGGATCAGTATAAATGATTTCCTGACGGCCTGGGATCTCTGAATATGCGATAGTTTCCGAAAAGTTATCTACGTGTTTTATTTGTCGATCGCTCAGTGGTTCGTGGAAAATATCATCTTCATCACCTTCTGCATCATCGTCCTGAATATCGAGATCGACTGATTCAGTATCAGTGCTTATGAAGTCTTTTTCACTGTGTGTAGAGAGTCGGAGCGACGAGACTCGACTAAGCGCAGAATGCAAGCGTTGGCTACCAGAGACTGGACGAGATTTTGACGACGAAGGCCGCGCGGTCGAAGGGCGTTCAGGCGACGTACGTTGTGAAGTTTGTCGTCCAGAAGTCGGTCGTTCTGAGGCCGACCGTTCAGATGAGGGACGTGTTGATTGCGGTCGGGATTCTGAAGTTTCGGATTCCTTCACAGGATTTTCTGAAAGAGCAATAGGTTGTACACTCTCCGCAGGCGCTTGAGACAGTGGACGAAATCTACTCGCTCGCCGAGGCCGACTTGGTCTAGGGTCCTCTTTTGGCTTTGGTGGTTCACTTTCAAACACGTCTTCGTCCTCCTTTGGGTCTTCGGTTATCGAATGAAGATGTTTTACCGTCACCGATATAACACCACTTATATCTGTTGATGTGTCAGCCGCGTCCGATTCACTTTCTATTTCACTTCCTAATCCTGAATCAAGATGTGACGGTCTAGTCTTTGTATCGTTGTCTTCTGTTTCTTTCGGTTTGTCTTTTTCCTCTTCTGGTGTCTTTTTATCTTTCTCTTCATCGTTTTTATTAGCTTCCTGTACTTTATCTTTTGCTACTGCCTCTTCATTTGTCTCTATTTTTTCTTTCATTTCTCTGGCTGTTGCTATAACATTAGTTGTGGCTTTCATATAACCCCAAAGCACACTTTTCCTGTTCAGAGTAGGTTTTGGTTTAGGGGGTTCTTCTTTTGGTTTTTCTTCTTCCTTATTATCATCTTTTGACTCGTCTTCTTTTCCCTCACCCTTTTCTTCTTTTCCTTCTTCTGTTCCTTCTTCCACTCCTTCCTTTCCTTCGCTTTCTTCTTTTTTCTCTTTCTCTGTGGTATCATCTTCTTTCTTTTCTTCTTCTTTCTTTTCCTCTACTGGTTCTGGCTCTAAATTAATTTCAGTATCTTCCACCTTTTTCTCTTCTTCCACTGGTAATTCATCAAGTTCGCCAATCAAGTAGTATTTAAAATCTGAAATGTCAAACATGAATTTTGAAAACAAGCTATTTTTGAATGACTGGATAAGGTATAAAATTTGAAGCTAGTATCCCAGAATTCTGTTCTTTCTGTAAGTTATCGGCAGTACTGATGAGCAGATGTAAAGAGAAACCAAGAACTTTACCTCTGTAATTTATCTGTCCATCTTCGTCATAATCTACAGCTTTCAGGATTTCCTTCAGCTCCCAGTCGTCCAGCATGTCTCCCACACTCATCATCAGTTTGTAAATATCGCTAGTGGTGATAAAGCCATCCTCGTCCTCGTCAAGAACAGAAAAAGCAGAGCGGATATCCTCTTCAAACTCTTCTCCCATGATCCTTCTTCTCTGATCCAGTACAGCGCTGTCGAATTCGTGCTCATTGATATCGCCATACGCTGAAAACGTCATCATCCATAAGAAAGTTTATTCATTTGTATACATGTATTTTGAAAGTACATTGATTATTCCATATCATTATTGTTACGTATTTCTATACATCATCATAACGAATTGTTGTCCACCATTATAGGTTACAACAGTTGATCCAGAGATACTGCACTTAATTTCTAATCTGACAACCGAGGTTAAAATCTCAGATCATAAAAGCATTAATACTGGTATCTCTAATTGCTACCGGGGGATTGGTTGCATAGATAAAAAATTTTGAAGTCATGCATTGTGCAGAGAGAGAGAGAGAGAGAGAGAGAGAGAGAGAGAGAGAGAGAGATTTAAATACTGCCAATTTCCTGTGCGTTTGTGATAATTTATATACTTTCGAAATCTGCTTTATTACGTCATGATACAAGTTTTAGACAATAATGCATCTTTTATTTATTTACTATCATTTACATAGTACTTACTTTCGATGTGTGCACCATGTCCATATCATTTACATAGTACTTACTTTCGATACATGATGTGCGCACCATGTCCATGATGACCTCGTCGTTATTTACTATCATTTACATAGTACTTACTTTCGATACATGATGTGCGCACCATGTCCTTAATGACCTCGTCGTTATTTACTATCATTTACATACTACTTACTTTCGATACATCATGTGCGCACCATGTCCATGATGACCTCGTCGTTATTTACTATCATTTACATAGTACTTACTTTCGATACATGATGTGCGCACCATGTCCATGATGACCTCGTCGTTAGGGTCAAGCTGCAGCATCTTGAGGACTGGGAAGACATTGTCAACATTGATGTTAACTTCTTCATTAACTGTAACCAATGGTAGAGTACTTCGGATAGCTGTTAATAGAAACATTCTGAAATCTTATTCTCCATAAATGATATATATGATATAGGTACATTGTATAGACATGTTAGGAATACAGAGTATTATAATGACTATGTCAGGAAATGAATTCAAACTGAAATCTATAATCTATTGCAATATATGACAAATAACAGATTTTTTACGCGCGTTTTCATCAATTATATGACATGCTTATAATTTCATTATTATTATCAAGCAGTCATACATGAAACATCTTTAATTTTCACTGACGTAAGCAGTGCCACACTGATAGACATGATTTATGAAGTTAAAGCTTTCTGTTCAGTTTAAACTGATTCAAGATTTGAATTGGGGAATGGTTAAAAGCGTTTTTGATCAGATTGACGCTGGTGATTCTAATTATATGTAAATAATGGCATGACGTGTGACTTACACAAGGGTGGTTTGTACAAACATAAACTTTTATTAGTCGGTCACATCAGTCATTTACCGTATGTGTTTAGGTCTTAAAGAATGCAAAGAACTATTTAAATAAAAAGTCAACTTGTTAAATGTCAACATCAAAGAGATTTTAATTAAATCTAAACGACTTCTTCCTTCATGAATGTCATCAATTTCTAATAGTTCAGTTTAAAGGCCCAGAGTTGTCCTCGAATTTGAACCCCTTCCTCGGGAAGGGAAACAACTCAGACCGTCTAACATCTGTATCATGCGATGATGTATCATGCGCGTTATATGATGTAGATGTATCATGCGCGTGGTATGATATAGGTGTATCATGCGCGTTATATGATGTAGATGTATCATGCATCATGCACGTTATATGGTGTAGGTGTATCATGCGCGTTATATGATGTAAGTGTATCATGCGTGTTATATGATGTAGGTGTATCATGCGCGTTATATGATGTAAGTGTATCATGCGTGTTATATGATGTAGGTGTATCATGCGCGTTATATGATGTAAGTGTATCATGCACGTTATATGATGTAAGTGTATCATGCACGTTATATGATGTAGGTGTATCATGCGCGTTATATGATGTAAGTGTATCATGCACATTATATGATGTAAGTGTATGCGTGTTATATGGTGTATCATGCACGTTATATGATGTAAGTGTATCATGCACGTTATATGATGTAGGTGTATCATGCACATTATATGATGTAGGTGTATCATGCACGTTATATGGTGTAGGTATATCATGCACGTTATATGGTTAGTTGGTTGGTTGATTGGTGTTTTACGTCGCTTTCAAAAATATTTCAGTTATATCGCGACATGGAAGCAGGAGGTTACCAACCTCTTAAACATAGTGGCGCAACCCGGGAATCGAACCCAGATCGTCGGCGCCGCAAGCCAAGCGCTTAACCACTACACCACGCCTGCCCCACACGTTATATGGTGTAGGTGTATCATGCACGTTATATGATGTAGGTGTATCATGAACGTTATATGATGTAAGTGTATCATGCACGTTATAGGATGTAGTTGTATCATGCACGTTATATGATGTAGGTGTATCATGCACGTTATAGGATGTAGGTGATTCTTGCACGTTATATGTTGTAGGTGTATCATGCACGTTATATGATGTAGATGTATCATGCACGTTATATGATGTAGGTGTATCATGCACGTTATAGGATGTAGGTGTATCATGCGTGTTATATGATGTAGGTGTATCATGCACGTTATAGGATGTAGGTGTATCATGCGTACTGTATGATGTAGGTGTATCATGCACGTTATATGATGTAGGTGTATCATGCAAGTTAAATGATGTAGTTGTATCATGCACGTTATATGATGTAGGTGTATCATGCACGTTATATGATGTAGGTTTATCATGCGTGTTATATGATGTAGGTGTATCATGCACTTTATATGATGTAGGTGTATCATGCAAGTTAAATGGTGTAGTTGTATCATGTACGTTATATGATGTAAATGTATCATGTACGTTATATGATGTAGATGTATCACGCACGTTTTATGATATAGGTGTATCATGCACGTTATATGATGTAGGTGTATGATGCACGTTATATGATGTAGATGTATCATGCACGTTATATGATGTAGGTGTATCATGCATGTTGTATGATGTAGGTGTATCATGCGTGTTATATGATGTAGGTGTATCATGTACGTTATATGATGTAGGTGTATCATACGCGTTATATGATGTAGGTGTATCATGCACGTTATATGGTGTAGATGTATCATGCACGTTATATGATGTATGTGTATCATGCACGTTATATGATGTAGATGTATCATGCGTGTTATATGATGTAGGTGTATCATGCGCGTTATATGATGTAGGCGTATCATGCACGTTATATGGTGTAGATGTATCATGCACGTTATATGATGTATGTGTATCATGCACGTTATATGATGTAGATGTATCATGCGTGTTATATGATGTAGGTGTATCATGCGTGTTATATGATGTAGATGTATCATGCACGTTATAGGATGTAGGTGTATCATGCACGTTATATGATGTAGATGCATCATGCACGTGATATGATGTACAAATGTAGGTGTATCAAGCACGTTATAGGATGTAGGTGTATCATGCACGTTATATGGTGTAGGTGAATCATACGCATTATATAACATAAGTGCATTATGCACGTTATATTGCAAGGTAATGTTAGACGATGTACATTTCGGATTATACCTTGCAATATGAAATCATAGAGCACACATGCTTAATTATGTAAACGATAAATTTTATCTGGCAAAATTCATGAAAAATTATAGGAAATATGCAATACAATTTGATTTTGAAATTCCGGATGAGACCCACCCCAGGTCAAACTATATCTGTCGTCTGCACCAGAATGTCATTTTTGTTAGCTGTCTGGCAATCGACATTTCACTAATCACCTCTAGAAAAGTTGTACTTGTAATTTTATTTCTTCAAGTCCGTAGTAGATGACAGAGTTCTCTGTTCCGGACGACCGCTTAAAGCAGGTCTGACATATCGTCAAAATACAACTCTAAATATCATTCACCAACGACTTATAGTTATAACAACAATATTTTATGTAAATGAAGTAATAAATATGGGACAACATTTTCTTGGTAACGCACTTTGCCAATCAAATTGAATGTAGCGTTGATACTAGATTTAATGAAAATATGTTCTTTTTCAATCTTCTTATGTCAAAGAAATAAATCTCTCTTTTCTATTCTCTTATTTATTTACATCGGAAACCTGCTTAGCAGGTGTTGAAATTGTTACATGTAATGGCTTGACCATTTCATTATCCGTAAATGGAATTCGTTTTATTTAAAATGTTGTTAGTTTAAACAGTATGCCAGGCGAATGGAAGTTTTAAATAAACTATAAGAATGCTTTTAAACAACACTGATACATACTAAAGAAAACACCCATTCTATAAGGGTGTACATTGATTTGTTACAATGTTTTGTTACTTCCCATGGTCAGTCAGTAATTTGTTACATTGTTTTGTTACTTCCCATGGTCAGTCAGTAATTTGTCAGTAATTTGTTACAATGTTTTGTTACTTCCCATGGTCAGTCAGTAATTTTTCAGTAATTTGTTACAATGTTTTGTTACTTCCCATGGTCAGTCAGTAATTTGTCAGTAATTTGTTACAATGTTTTGTTACTTCCCATGGTCAGTCAGTAATTTGTCAATAATTTGTTACAATGTTTTTTTACTTCCCATGGTCAGTCAGTAATTTGTTACAATGTTTTGTTACTTCACATGGGCAGTCAGTAATTTGTTACATTGTTTTGTTACTTCCCATGGTCAGTCAGTAATTTGTTACATTGTTTTGTTACTTCCCATGGTCAGTCAGTAATTTGTCAGTAATTTGTTGCAATGTTTTGTTACTTCCCATGGGCAGTCAGTAATTTTTTACAATGCTTTGTTATTTCCCATGGTCAGTCAGTAATTCGTCAGTAATATGTTACATTGTTTTGTTACTTCCCATGGTCAGTCAATAATTTTTACAAGGTTTGGTTGGTTGATTTGGTGTTTTACGTCGCTTTCAACAATTTTTCAGTTATATCACGACATGGAAGCAGGAGGTTATCAACCTCTTAAACATAGTGGCGCAACCCGGGAATCGAACCCGGATCGTCGGCGCTGCAAGCCAAGCGCTTAACCACTACACCAAGTCTGCCCCAATTTTTACAAGACCTGATGTAACACCCCAACTTTCCAACAAACGTTTGATATACAATTAAGTACAAAGCAATGCCTTTCTGATTCGTACGCATAGTACCCTTGCCACCGAAGAAATCTATACATTTCAATAAAATTCATTTTGTCTAAAGTAATGATACAAAAGTTAGAACTGATTACATAATAAGATATTGAGACGAATTCAAAATTTAAGTAGAGAATTTACATTAACATAAAAGAATATAAAAAAATCCAACTAAAATTAATTTTCAGAATGTGTTTTTATAGAAATGCTGAGAAATCTCGCAACAACTGTTATCTCATTTTAATCTAATCATAATGATAAAAGCTTTCATTTTTATTTTCATTATAAATGTTACTATGAGAAAACTCTATTCAAATGAATTTTCTAAAATTGGCACGCGATGCTTTTTATGTTACAAGGGAGCTAATTCGATAATTTAGATATATAAAGAGAAGTTTCAATATCGTACGTTTTCAGAAATATTCAGAGAACAAGTGCCTGTGATTCAGAGGCACGGACTTGGTGGCAAGGGCGGTAGTCGAACTCGCTTAAGCATTGAACACATTGCAATTTACACAACATTTTACATTCATAATCACTTACTTTCAAACACGAATTGTCTGAATACATCTTGTGGATTTTCTTCTGGTTCCTCTTCTTTCTTTACAGTTTCCACCTGCTGAAAATATGCAGAAGACATGAACATTATTTTCCAACACTTGCACACTTATCCAACACGTTAGTACATTGTTCTTTCTGTACTTTCTCTGAAATTCAAACGTTTGTTGCCCAGAAGCACAAAATCAATGATAATAATTATTCACCAAGTTCACAACAAATATATTCGTTTCCTCGTAAAATCAAACATCTCTGTTGTATTTAAAAGAACGGTTACGTCAATTCACCAAGTACATCCCTCTAATATACAGAAGTATTTGCCAGGAAATAAAATCCAGGTACAAACGAAAGAATCCAATTTCAGCAGAATTAAAACGAATAGCCCATTTTTTTTTTCTGAATTGCTGTAGATCTATGCAAATATTCTACAGGGTACATGCATTTTATTATTGCTCAGTTAACTGCATTAAAATCGATGACAACTGTCGATCGTGCGACACCATATCGCAAGGTCTCTTGTAAAACACTTTGATGTCAAACTCATATACCAATTTAATCTGTTTAATACGTTACACCTTAAATCGTTAAGTCTATATCATCTTCTATAATTTACGTTAACAAGTCTAAAATTAACAAAACCAACAATCTTTAGTACATGTACCGGAAGACACATTTCCGTTATTTGACACTTTAATCACAAACATTGTCAAAGACCTACAGAAACTAGGCCTGTATATGTAAAAAGCGGTCCATTTTTAAAAGATTTCACCGGGACTTGGGTATCCTCTTGTCCTTTTTAAATGTTGCAAAATACGTCTCAGCTGCGTGATTGCCTCTCCTACATTAACATTCCATTCGCATATTCCGTCTATGTATTCCAATTGATTAACATCCTTAATATATAAAATATATCAATTGGAAACGTTTATACATATCGTCACCTCCGTGTGGGTGAATAGTGAAAATATAGTTCTCTCAAAGGGTTGAAAAGCTTGCGTCCTTTTTATGTGTGTTTATGATAATACTTAAAGAAATTATATTAAAATTTAAATTACAAACCCTTCAAAATGGCAGACTCTTAAGCATGCTAACCTAGAGTATGTCGTATGGTAATATTGACATTATTATTTATCCTACACTTCTATTTGTTGACATTTTATGTGTTTACTGTTGTAATGTAGTGACAATGGACACATAGGTGGGTCAGAATTGAACATTTATTGCCCAAAGTTTACCATTGCTACATTTATATAGGATTATACAGTGATAAGGAGATAAAGACAGGGTAATGGACAGTGCAGATTTGTTGTCAAGGAGAGGAATGTGGTACTATGTCTCTTCAAGAATGTGAAACAAATGTCATAAAGGCTAAAGACATTGATTTAAACTTAATAGAGGTTACTAGTATCAAGACTGGCTTAAAACCGTAGATAAATAATCCGTAAAATCTATCTATCTATCTATCTATCTATCTATCTATCTATCTATCTATCTATCTATCTATCTATTTATCTATTTATCTACCTATCTATCCATCCATCTATCTATCTATCTATTTAACAACCATACGGGTGCAGTCCTGGTTGTGTCAGTGTAAAAAAAACTTACTGTAAATGTATGTACTGTATTCATGAATCAAGAAATTCATAGAGAGGATAATCATCTTAAAGTTCTAAAGAACAGATTGAGTAATCCACCAATCAGCCATTTTAGGAGTAAAAAATCTGTGGAGAAGTGGTTTGGTTTCTACCTTTAACTGCTAAAGCCCAGTAAATTGTGAAGTATGGATTATAATAATAAATCTTAAATTTGTATCACAGATTGCATTAGATACTCAGATGAAAAGTACACTGGGACATTCTGTGCCCTTATATCTTGTGCATATTTACAAGTACTTGCATATGGAATCCCTAATTTTGTCAATATTTAAAATGAATAATTATATCACAGTTGTGTAATCAGATCGCATAATCTTTACTGCATATCTCTATTACGTAAATATAAACAGCATGGCACTTCAATAGATAGCTCCCTGTCAGATCGAGTTTTCTATTTAAATTGATTTCTCAAAGTGATTTTGAATGTGCTTAATTTATTCTCTGACATTGAAAAGAAAGGGTCCGTGAATTTCAGAATTAAATCAGTTCTGTAATTTGACCCAATACACGTTTTATTTCAAATGAAATAGAAAATAAAATGAAAGAATTTACGAACATATTAGCGTCGATAATAACATTACAGTGAGATATCTGAAAACTTTTTTCAATTTTTAATTTTCTAGTGAGCAGTTGTGAGTTGCTTTGTGATGTTGTATTGCTGGGAAACAAAGCTCTCTCAGACTTTTAACATGTTATTTTATAATAGATAGGTATAAAGTGCAATTGTCAATATCTAAAATTTCAGAGCTGCCTTATCTATTAAATGAACAGGAAATGAATACAAAAGTTTTATAATGGCATAAATATATACAAACTATATAATGCTATATTACAGACATATGTTTAACAGTGATTTGTATAATGTTATACAGATCAGATCAGATATCAACATCAGATGTCCAAGTCCAACGCAAGAGATTGGAAAGCAGTTGGCAAACAGCATCTGAGTGTATACATAAACAAAAAAGAAAACAACCAGTAATGGAGTCAGACTTCATATATCCGACTTTGTATTAAGCTGCAATATATACAAAACAACTGCTATTCCAAGAGGACTTTATTACAAATATTTGTTTTCATCCTAGCATGAAATAGCTCGTGACGTCACGATATTCTTTATTATCAAATTATTGTCGGCTGTTCCAACCAAGAAAGTCAACCCGCCTACATATATAGCTTTCCACGTATACGTATCGAACACTGAGTAGAATAGAAAATGGTGTTTTCAATGCATTTATAGAAATGCGCATAGATATAGTGTTAAATTTTTGTGACGGTACTGGTATGACTTTCATGATAGGTGCAAATTTTCACATAACGCCGGGGCATGATGCATCCAGATCGTAGAACGCGTATGATGCACCTACATCATGTCACGCGTATGGTGCACCTAGAGCTTATTACGCGCTTGATTGACCAAGATCATATCACGCGCATGATGGACCTTCATCATATAACGTGCATGATACACCTACATCCTATAACGTGCATGATACACCTACATCATATAACACGCATGATACACCTACATCATATAACGTGCATGATGTACCTAGATTATATACTGCACACGATACACCTAGATCATATAACACGCATGATGCACCTAGATTATATACCACACACGATACACCTAAATCATATAACGGACATGATGTACCGAAATTATATACTGCACACGATATACCTACATCATATAACACGCATGATGTACCTAGAGTATATACTGCACATGATATACCTAAATCATATAACGAGCATGATGTACCTAGATTATATACCACACGCGATACACCTAGATCATATAACACGCATGATATACCTAGATTATATACCGCACACGATACACCTAGATCATATAACACGCATGATGTACCTAGATTATATACCGCACACGATACACCTAGATCATATAACGGGCATGATATACCTAGATTATATACTGCACACGATACACCTAGATCATATAACACGCATGACGTACCTAGATTATATACTGCACGCGATACACCTAGATCATATAACGGGCATGATATACCTAGATTATATACTGCACACGATACACCTACATCATATAACGTGCATGATGTACCTAGATTATATATTGCACACGATAAACCTAGATCATATAACGTGCATGATGTACCTAGATTATATACTGCACACGATACACCTACATCATATAACGGGCATGATGTACCTAGATTATATACTGCACACGATACACCTAGATCATATAACACGCATGATGTACCTAGATTATATACCGCACACGAAACACCTAGATCATATAACACGCATGACGTACCTAGATTATATAACGCACACGATACACCTAGATCATATAACACGCATGACGTACCTAGATTATATACTGCACACGATACACCTAGATCATATAACGGGCATGATATACCTAGATTATATACTGCACACGATACACCTACATCATATAACGTGCATGATGTACCTAGATTATATACTGCGCACGATACACCTAGATCATATAACGTGCATGATGTACCTAGATTATATACTGCACACGATACACCTAGATCATGTAACATGCATGATGTACCTAGATTATATAACGCACACGTTACACCTAGATCATATAACGTACATGATGTACCTAGATTATATACTGCACACGATATACCTAGATCATATAACACGCATGATGTACCTAGATTATATACTGCACACGATACACCTACATCATATAACGTGCATGGTGTACCTAGATTATATACTGCACACGATACACCTACATCATATAACGGGCATGATGTACCTAGATTATATACCGCACACGATACACCTAGATCATATAACACGCATGATGTACCTAGATTATATACCGCACACGATACACCTAGATCATATAACGGGCATGATGTACCTAGATTATATACTGCACACGATACACCTACATCATATAACGGGCATGGTGTACCTAGATTATATACTGCACACGATACACCTACATCATATAACGGGCATGATGTACCTAGATTATATACCGCACACGATACACCTAGATCATATAACACGCATGATGTACCTAGATTATATACCGCACACGATACACCTAGATCATATAACGGGCATGATGTACCTAGATTATATACTGCACACGATACACCTACATCATATAACGGGCATGATGTACCTAGATTATATACTGCACACGATACACCTAGATCATATAGCACGCATGACGTACCTAGATTATATACTGCACACGATACACCTAGATCATATAACGGGCATGATATACCTAGATTATATACTGCACACGATACACCTAGATCATATAACGTGCATGATGTACCTAGATTATATACCGCACACGATACACCTAGATCATATAACGGGCATGATGTACCTAGATTATATACTGCACACGATACACCTAGATCATATAACACGCATGATGTACCTAGATTAAATACTGCACACGATACACCTAGATCATATAACACGCATGGTGTACCTAGATTATGTACCGCACACGAAACACCTAGATCATATAACACGCATGACGTACCTAGATTATATACTGTACACGATACATCTACATCATATAACGGGCATGATGTACCTAGATTATATACTGCACACGATACACCTACATCATATAACACGCATGATGTACCTAGATTATATACTGCAGACGATACACCTAGATCATATAACACGCATGACGTACCTAGATTATATATCGCACACGATACACCTAGATCATATAACGGGCATGATGTACCTAGATTATATACTGCACACGATACACCTAGATCATATAACGGGCATGATGTACCTAGATTATATATCGCACACGATACACCTAGATCATAGAACGGGCATGATGTACCTAGATTATATACTGCACACGATACACCTAGATCATATAACGGGCATGATGTACCTAGATTATATACCGCACACGAAACACCTAGATCATATAACACGCATGATATACCTAGATTATAAACTGCACACGATACACCTACATCATATAACACGCATGATGTACCTAGATTATATACTGCACACGATACACCTAGATCATATAACGGGCATGATGTACCTAGATTATATATCGCACACGATACACCTAGATCATAGAACGGGCATGATGTACCTAGATTATATACTGCACACGATACACCTAGATCATATAACGGGCATGATGTACCTAGATTATATACCGCACACGATACACCTACATCATATAACACGCATGATATACCTAGATGATAAACTGCACACGATACACCTAGATCATATAACACGCATGATGTACCTAGATTATATACCGCACACGAAACACCTAGATCATATAACACGCATGATATACCTAGATTATAAACTGCACACGATACACCTAGATCATATAACACGCATGATGTACCTAGATTATATACTGCACACGATACACTTAGATCATATAACACGCATGATGTACCTAGATTATATACTGCAGACGATACACTTAGATCATATAACACGCATGATGTACCTAGATTATATAACGCACACGATAAACCTAGATCATATAACGTGCATGATGTACCTAGATTATATACCGCACACGATACACCTAGATCATATAACACGCATGATGTACCTAGATTATATACTGCACACGATACACCTAGATCATATAACACACATGATGTACCTAGATTATATACCGCACACGATATACCTAGATCATATAACACGCATGACGTACCTAGATTATAAACTGCACACGATACACCTAGATCATATAACACGCATGATGTACCTAGATTATATACTGCACACGATACACTTAGATCATATAACACGCATGATGTACCTAGATTATATACTGCAGACGATACACTTAGATCATATAACACGCATGATGTACCTAGATTATATAACGCACACGATAAACCTAGATCATATAACGTGCATGATGTACCTAGATTATATACCGCACACGATACACCTACATCATATAACACGCATGATGTACCTAGATTATATACTGCACACGATACACCTAGATCATATAACACGCATGATGTACCTAGATTATATACCGCACACGATACACCTACATCATATAACGGGCATGATACATCTGGATCTGCTGTGTGTTCCACACGAGGAAAAACACAATTTAAGACACTTATTTGGTAAGTGCATGGCATTACGTCAGACAAATAGTACTAAATTAATAAAAATAATTATGATTGTTCGGAGTACTTTTGCTATGGTAAAGATTTAATGGTGAGAAGGTCATCAGCATTCCATAACAATACATATTAACAATAGCGCTATAATACCAAGGTCGTTTTGAAACATGTTAGAATAAATTAACAAGTCGAATCATTTAATTCCATATGACGCAAGAAATACGTAGTTCTAATGGATTAGCGGAGCTCACGTCGTAAACAATATTGACTTTTTATTTAAATATGGATATGGCTCAGTGGTTGTAGTCCGGATGAACTTACTTAATACAAGCGGTATATAAGTTAAATAGCAGTAAATGTTAGAAATTATTTTTCCATTCACGAGAATAAAATTAGAATGGTCACGTAATTGCCCACTTATGGCAAGGAAATCGACTTCTATCTTCCATGTCTTATCATTTTCCCATAAATCCATAAATAAGAAAAAAAAAAGATATATTCATGCTTTTGATTATAATTCTTCATATCTTTATTTTCGACAAAAAGTAAATATTCAAGGGTAAGTATGATACTTTGGAGATTGTTGTAAAGGTAGCATGAGAACACGTGATCCCTGACGTCATTAGCTCATTTTGTGAATGATTATGTCATGTTTTGTCTTTACCTCTGCATCTACGAGGTATATTATTACACTTCAGTAAACGTAATATATTTATATGTACATGTATACCCAAATGTATAATGAGTAAAACAAGACAATTGTATTGTATGTCGACGAAAGATTAGTGTTCAATTCCCTGTCATTTAATTAGGACTGCTTCTTTATTATTTGATAAATATTATAGTTAAGCTCTTGTTTTAAAGTTTCGTATCCACAGCAACATCTAATTACTTTGTTTCATACATATACCTGTTTTTCCTTTTGTTTGGCTTTTTTTCTAGTTTTTCCGCTTTTTTCACTCTTTTCGCCCTTTTCTGAAATTTTTTTGAACGAAAGCGAAGTGGCAACTCTTCTTAAGGGCATTGTATCTTTCCGCGAAGGAGTAGGCGTGGAATGTCGTCTAGATCCTGAGGTTGAATCCGTTTTGGTCTCCTTTTCGTCGCTGGTTTTTGTGACATCTTCATTGCCTTCGGTAGATTCCTTTGCCGTCTCTGTATCATTAGTTGTTACTGTATCATCACCCGTTGTTTCTTTTGCAGTTGTTGGATCTGTTGTAGTATCCTGTGGTTCTTCAGATGATGATGGTGCCTCCGGTACATTCGGTATTCTTTCTGACTCAACCTTTGGTTTTTCTGATTCAGTTTCTAAACTAGGAAGTTTAGGGGAGCTAAGTTTTCGACCAGTCTTGGATCCTCTCCTCGTTTTCTGAGCTGGACTTTCCTCTGTTTCATTGTTTTGACGAGTTACTAGCGTGGCGATACTTTCACTATCGAGTTTATTCGTATTTTCACTATTTTGTGACACAAAGGAACTGGAAATAATGTGAGCCGATATTCGTTGTCGCAGGTTTTTTCCTTCCTTCTTCGAAGGTTCCACGGCCGTAGAAGCCCTCCGTGTTCTAACACTCATTTCTGTGAAGGAGCCTTATGTCATATACAAGTATATTAAAATTTTTGTGGTATATAACTAATCCCAACGATTACAAGAGGCAAATAATTTTTCAAAATATTCCCTTCGCAATTATTTTTCTTCATAAATCCACGATACAAGAAATTTATAAGATATATTCCTGAAAAGAAAAAATCAGCACATCCATTCTGGTAAAGTTACTATGCAATATTGTGCCTTGCCATTCAACGTAAATTTAAATCAGTAAATCTGCATTAATCGCCGAGGATTGTATACAAAACTATTAGACTTTGAAAACCCCTTCTCTGAAGGCATTACGATTGTTCTTATTTAAATGCATAGATAATTGAATGGCCATTGTAACTTTTAATTCCATGTCATAACACTTGTAAAAACGATCGGTGCCACCTCAAGCGTTTTCTGATAAATTAATCGGATTTTTTATCAAACAGACGAAGTGATCATTCTGATGGATCTAGTGAGCATGACCATCAGAGCAGCGCGTCAGTATCGGCCGTATGTATAGCATTCTAGGTTTGTATCATTTACACATCAAGTCCGATAATCAAGCACTAACGAGGATACAGTGGAGCAACTTCAAAGTCAGAATGTATAATTTCTTCTTTGATTAATTGCAATCAATATAAAATGGAATTTTTCTCAATCAGATGGCATTTTGATGCCCTGCTTATATAGTACAATGTAAAGTTATTCTATGTGAACATTATTAAAGACATATCAGAAGTCTTTCTCTGTTTGATGTTGGCCAGTACTTTGTAATAGAGAACTCAGTGGTCGCCTGAGAGAACCACATATCACCAGGAGTCACATTAACACACCATGTCACGTGTTACCTCCGGACTTCGAAACCAGGTGCGATTTGTGTCAAAAATTTACCCTACATGTACAGTCGTAGAATAATTTCATTTATATTGCTGCGGAACCTGTATGGTGCACGGCACATAAGAATGTATACCGTAACAAGGGGCCTCGGTGTGTACTGTGTGGTGCATGGCCCTAACAAGGGGCCTCGGTGTGTACTGTGTGGTGCATGGCATCGACAGAGACACAGAGGAATGTATACCGTAACAAGGGGCCTCGGTGTATACTGTGTGGTGCATGGCATCGACAGAGACACAGAGGAATGTATACCGTAACAAGGGGCCTCGGTGTGTACTGTGTGGTGCATGGCATCGACAGAGACACAGAGGAATGTATACCGTAACAAGGGGCCTCGGTGTGTACTGTGTGGTGCATGGCATCGACAGAGACACAGAGGAATGTATACCGTAACAAGGGGCCTCGGTGTGTACTGTGTGGTGCATGGCCCTAACAAGGGGCCTCGGTGTGTACTGTGTGGTGCATGGCATCGACAGAGACACAGTGGAATGTATACCCTAACAAGGGGCCTCGGTGTGTACTGTGTGGTACATGGCATCGACAGAGACACAGAGGAATGTATACCCTAACAAGGGGCCTCGGTGTGTACTGTGTGGTGCATGGTATTGTAATTTTATCTCGGCAGAGGCACAGAGGAATGTATGCCGTAATAAGAGGCCTCGGTGTTTATTGGTTCATCGTAAGGAGAGATAGAAAGACAGAAGATGATAATCCTCCTTCGATGTGAAGGCAGAACCTTAGATATCACCTAAGATAGGAGATTAAAGCTGGTAAATCACCTTAGATAGGGAGATAGATTATGATAAATCACATTAGATAGGCAGACGGAAGCCGATAAATCACCTTAAAAAGGCAGACGGAAACTGATAAATCACCTTAAAAAGGGATACAAAATCAGAAACATCACCTTAGATAGGGATGTAAATGAGAGATATCATTTTAGATAGGGAGGTAAATGATAAATTACCTTATATAGGGAGACAAATGATAAATTACCTTAGATAGGGAGGCAAATAATACATCAACTTGGATAGGAAGGCATATAATAAATCACCTTTGATAGAGAAGCAAGTGATAAATAACCTCACATAGGGAGGCGAATGATGAATCACCTCAGATAGGGAGGCAAATGATAAATCATCTTGATAAGGGAGGAGATGATGAATATAACAGCCAATGAGTGTTGGAAGCCAGTACATTGTTCCATGGTACTGTCATTTGATAACTTTAAAAATCAAAAGTTATCAAATGACAGTACCGACAGAGCGTCGCCGGTAATGCATTAGATCTTTATTGAACAGTACATTGGATATATTAATCATTACGGTATATTTGCTCTTGGTTTAATTGTTTATTCTAATCTTATAGAATAGGGAAGTTGTTTGACATTAATACCGTGTTAAAACCTTACTAAAGTATTTTAGGATTTAACATGCTATCTACATAATACACCAGGAAGGAGGGGCCAAACTCCGCGGAGTATGATAGTATATACATATATACATTATAACGAAGTTCATATCCTCTCCTTAACACGTAAATACACTTAGTAATATATCCACTTAATGACACACTGACTACTTAATGGAAACATAATGGATATTGTCTTATATCTTGTTCTTTGTAAAGGAAAACTTTTTCTAATTGTATCGCTGTCAGATCACACGTGTGCTCTGTTCCATAATAAATAAACCGATTAACCGATTGAATAATTATTGAAACAGAATGAAGCTAGTCGTAGTACACTCCATACCATGTACTGTAGACATAATGAAGGTAGTCGTAGTACACTCCATACCATGTACTGTAGACATAATAAGCTAGTCGTAGTACACCCCATACCATGTACTGTAGACATAATGAAGGTAGTCGTAGTACACCCCATACCATGTACTGTAGACATAATGAAGGTAGTCGTAGTACACCCCATACCATGTACTGTAGACATAATAAGCTAGTCGTAGTACACCCCATACCATGTACTGTAGACAGAATGAAGCTAGTCGTAGTACAACCCATACCATGTACTGTAGACATAATAATGCTAGACGTAGTACACCCCATACCATCTACCATGTACTATAGACATAATGAAGCTAGTCATAGTATACCCCATACCATATACTGTAGACATAATAAAGCTAGTCGTAGTACACCCCATACCATGTACTGTAGACATAATGAAGCTAGTCGTAGTACACCCCATACCATGTACTGTAGACATAATAAGCTAGACACAGTACACCCCATACCATGTACTGCAGACGTAATGAAGCTAGTCGTAGTAAACTCCATACCATGTACTGTAGACATAATGAAGCTAGTCGTAGTACACTCCATACCATGTACTGTAGACATAATGAAGCTAGTCGTAGTACACCCCATACCATGTACTGTAGACATAATAAGCTAGACACAGTACACCCCATACCATGTACTGCAGACGTAATGAAGCTAGTCGTAGTACACCCCATACCATGTACTGTAGACATAATGAAGCTAGTCGTAGTACACCTCATATCATGTACTGAAAACATAATGAAGGTTGTCATAGTACACCCCATACCATGTACTGTAGACATAATGAAGCTAGTCGTAGTACACTCCATACCATGTACTGTAGACATAATGAAGCTAGTCGTAGTACACCTCATATCATGTACTGAAAACATAATGAAGGTTGTCATAGTACACCCCATACCATGTACTGTAGACATAATGAAGCTAGTCGTAGTACACTCCATACTATGTACTGTAAACATAGTGAAGCAGCACATATTAGAACGATAACTGATAGTTACGTGGTATTTAAGGTGTTTTGTTCAGTTGTATCACGACATGGAAGCCAGCACACATTAGAACGATAACTGATATTTACGTGGTATTTACGTGGTAGTTACATGGTATTTACGTGGTAGTGACGCGGTATTTACGTGGAAGTTACGTGGTATTTACGCAGTTTTGTTCAGTTGTATCACGACATGAAAGCTGGACGTAACCATCCTCTTAAATATTATAAAGTGCCGAAATCCAAGAATCGAACCCAGAACGTCTGCGCCGCAAGTAAAGCACTTAGTCACTACACCAAGCCTACCCAAGAAAGACAACTGAAAGATATGTGAGAAAATGGACGAGTTCAGATTATGTAGCGACATCATGTGATCGACAAGAGCGAAGTATTACTCTTACTCCCATTGAGAAGGTTTGAAACAGGCTCTTATTGATGTCGTCATGACATCTTGCTGGTCATACACTAGCCAAGGAATGCATTTTAAGGAAAACTGTCCATCCTAATTTAGCGCCATTTTTTGCACACACATTAGAAAAGTCAGATCTGATTTTTTAAAAATATCTATATCTTTTTAAAACTACACATATATTTCACACAGTAATGCATGAAATACTCATTTCAAACCTAACACCCATATCTTATTTTGTGATGCTACTATATATAATTTGTATTATTTAATTATTTTTGCAGATGCTGATGGTATATCATGCACTGTATGGACAGATAATTATCTACTGGCTCATGATGTTCATGGTGTACCCTCCTGCATGCCGTAAAAGTGATTTATTTACTGTCGTTGACGGCATACCATCTGGTTTATTTACTGTCGTTGACGTCATACCATCTGGTTCATTTACTGTCGTCGACGGCATACCATCTGGTTTATTTACTGTCGTCCACGGCATACCATCTGGTTTATGGGCGGTCATTGTTCTCCTTCCTGCATGCCGTAGAAAATGATTTATTTACTGTTGTTGACGAATTACCATCTGGTTTGTCGTCGACGGCATACCATCTGGTTTATGGGCGGTCGTTGTTCTCTTCTTGCATGCCGTATAAATGATTTATGTACTGTCGTCGACGGCATACCATCTGGTTTATTTACTGTCGTTGACGGCATACCATCTGGTTTATGGGCGGTCATTTTTCTCCTGCCTGTATGCCGTAGAAATGATTTATTTACTGTCGTTGACGGCATTCCATTTACTTTATTTACTGTCGTTGACGGCATACCATCTGTTTATGGGCGTGTTCTCGACTATAGGGCCAAATATTGTCTTTCTTTCAGCCTTGTCTTCAAGGCGGCTGCATATTTGGTGTCAATCATGTATCATTTGCTGGCATAAATGGCGTAATTAATTGTGTCATAGTATTTCTTTCTCTAACACTGACAGTTTTATTTCTTAATTTAAGTCTGACTAAAAACGTTTAATACATCAATCACGATCAGTTACTCAAAAGAAAATGAAATGCCAAATTTCAGCCAGCACTGACTGACTCGGTTAGAGACTCAGCAGGCGATTTCCATTCAGAGCCCCATTTAGATACACTCAATTTTCACTGCTATCGATATTTTGTTTAATTGATACTCTTCTTTTTAAACCGTTTAATTAACATGTTTAAAGGCACTGACTGCAGCGGGGATATCGTTCTAATTAAGAAATAATATTATTCATGTATCTATCGTTACTCTGAATGTTTCTGTATTGACACTGTACATTTCCGTTGCAGACAAAGTTCCTACACGGTGATGTCAGTGGATTTCTGCTATGACGCATACAATAGTAAATACCCCGTTGTTAAGCAATACCGTAATTGTTTTTGGCGAATTTAAACTTGCTGTCATATCTAGTACTAAAGAAAAACTGAATTAGGAACATTTTCCCCTTATCCCCATCGATAACTATGTATAATGATCAGTGGCAGATCCAGGATTCCCGAAAAGGGGGAACATATGTACATGTGAAAATCAGGTATCAGTCAAAATACTCAGCCATTCTGGGTGCCATTATAGGGATTTTACTCACATTATTTGAGTGCTTTCAACGTTATCTATACATGCCTTGTAAATTTGTGTCCAAAAAACTTTATGATTTGTTTAATAGTTTACTAATAAATATGTACCAGCTTGAAAGCAAATAACTATACGAGGCTGGAGAGAGAGAGAGAGAGAGAGAGAGAGAGAGAGAGAGAGAGAGAGAGAGAGAGAGAGAGAGAGAGAGAGAAAAGCAAAAGAAACCAAACAAAATAAAAAAGAAATAAAATAAAATAAATAAACTCCAAATCAGAAACAGCAATCTGTCATTTCTAGAATGACTTGTAGTGCAATGATTGAATATGACGGTCCCTGATGCTATATCATTGTGCTATTCATCATGCCACACTGATCATTCATGAGGCCCTGATAATCAGTGGGGACATCAAGTGTCCGAGGGGAGTAAGCATTTCCTGCCTAGTTGCTCATACCGGTATCATACGTAGTTTCCAATAAATCAATTGGACTGAAATTCCGGGGAGCTCATTGAAAATAATATGGTAAAAAAACTTACACTGGATGTAATAGGACATGAAAAAAAAAAACTTCATTAATCCTAGTGTTATATGCATGTTTGATCCAATCCAGGCGCGAATCCAGAGATCTTGTCGAAAGAAGGACCTGCATCGAAAAATAACAAGAAAAGAAATTTTCGCCGAACCTCAGGGTGGGTCCAGATCCCTGGTCCACCTCTCTGGATCCGCCCATGTATATAGGAATCACCCTGACCGTCTGTATATAAGAATAACCCTGTCCGTCTATTTGTCCTTCCGTCTGTCCGATTAAAGTAAGTTTCTCGAAATGCACAAATGGGACATCCATTACACTTACACCGGTTATGTATCTTGGGATGAATTATTGCATGTTCCAACCTACCTTACCGCGGGAGGGTATTTCTTCTTTTAGGGCAGCTCTAGTTAAGTATGTGTTATTTGGTTAGACTGTTTTTGTAATAAGCCGTAAGCTAAGCCGTCAAACATGCTACCTCAATTAACTGACCGTAGTTTTGAGATGTCTTTTTTGTGTTTATTATTGTTTGATTTGCTTGTTCGAGGCGACTTTTGCATGAATCTGAGTCAGATGTCTTTCCCTTGATTCTTTTTACCTTGGTAATTGTAAAGCGGTCTTTCAGAGAATTCGAACTTGGAATGACCTATGTCGAAAACTAGCTTTTACCTTGATAAAGGGGAAGAGGTCTCTTCGAGAAATTGGGATAACCTATGTCCAAAACTAGCTTTTAACTAGATAGGGAGCTAGCGGTCTCTCAGAGAACTTGGGATAACCTATGTCCAAAACTAGTGTTTACCTTGATAGAGGACTAGCGGTCTCTCAGAGAACATGGGATGACCTATGTCCAACACTAGCTTTTACCTTGATAGAGGGCTAGCGGTCTCTCAGGGAACTTTGGATGACCTATGTCCAAAACTAATTTTTACCTGGATATAGGGGTAGTGGTCTCTCAGGGAACTTGGGATGACCTATGTCCAACCCCCATATCAATCTCGTTTCTCATCTCTCAAAGCAAATTGATTCAAACAAAGCTAATATTAGCATACGAAATCTAACTATGCTGTTAACCTACTTGTTCTATTGAACAAGATAAGTATATACTGAATATGAACCATTGAAATCTATTCCAAATATTATTGATCACGAGTTATCTGCTCATTATAGCCTATATCCGTACATATATAATTTGTTAGAGCTTTTACAAACAGTGGCGTAGGAAACAAACAAACAAAATCTAAAAGTTAAAATTATATTCTAAGAGGTATCGCTTATAAATAATTATTACTTTTATTTGTATGTCATTTTTATTAAATATCATTTGTGATTTTTCCCTCTATGGTTATCAAATGTACACGCACATATACACATATACCGTTATTATAAAACCCATACACATCTAGAATAAAGGTTGTAGACGTTCTCCAGGCATTCATTATAAGTGATGTTGTGAAAAAAGTTATAAAGAATCGCATTCTGGAAATAGATCTGTCCAATACACAAGTACTGAAAGAGACTATGGAATAGGTCTGTGTACTAGACAGGTACTAGTAGACAATATGGAATAGATCCGTCTACTAGACAGGTACTGGTAGACACTATGGAATAGATATGTCTACCAGACAGGTACTGGTAGATACTATGGATAGATATGTCCACTAAACAAGTACTGGTAGACACTATGGAATAGATCTGACCACTAGACTAGACAGGTACTAGTAGAATTGTGGTAAAGATGATGGATAAATCCAAAGCACAAGTCCAAAAATCATAAAACCAGAGGACATACAAAATCAGTGAAAATGAAAAACAAATGGAAAATAACAAAATATGTCTACTTGAAGAGCATATGTGAACCCCTGTGATGGAGTGAGATCAGGTGCCCGGGGAGAGTGAGCATCTCCTGCTTGCTAGCAACACCCGTCACATATACCCAGTAGAAAGAGTCAGATCGTGTAAATTCCATATGTATTTATATATGGAGAAGTCGAAGTAGGTAACCTTCTAGTATAGAAGGTGTCAAATCTGTGTAAAATGATCGGAATCGGTCTCAGTCCAGAATATCATTTAAAAGTCTGGATAACGAGATATCATATGGAGTAATAAGAGTCTCGTAACGACCATAGAATTTCCTCAGTGACGTTGCTAGTCTAGCACATATATAACCCTGGTTGAGCAGCTTAACTGAAAGTCGCCTAGCCCTCAGAACAAAGTCACTGTAATTTGAACATGCTCTGGAATAACGTATTAACTGAGATATGAATACGCCGTATGCGGGCGATGATGGAATGTTGCTACTTATGAAAGGAAAGTTTGTGATAGCGAAATTGAAATCGTCACGTTTGTCATAGAGTGAGGTGTTCAATTGACCATTAATGTCGAAAGACAACATAATATCTAAATACGAAGTAGAATTACTACTTTCTGTGGAATAGATCTGTCCAGAAGACATGTACTTGTAGACACTATGTATATATATATATATATCAGGGCGCAAGTTTAGTTTGAGGCGAGACGCCTGGAAGCTGCAGGGGTATCACAGACAAGGTGTTCTTATACAACTTATGCTGAAAAGTAGGGGGAGGGACACAAACATACTTGACCCCACTCCCTACTCCCTTCTTCTACGCCTTTGAGTGTGATATATTTCTGTCTTTACTGGTTAGGAGACACCCATTAATTTTGATAAGGGGTCTTATAAATTTGAGAATATTAAATTATTTATTTTCAAACTTTTCTCGCACAGAACATTTATTTTCATTCTTGTCTAGATCCGAATGTCTATTTTCTCCATTTTCTTGAAGGTATCGGTTTGACAGCTGTGAGAAAAATATAAACAAGTTACAGTACAAACAGTGTAACAAAAAGAAGAAAAATCCAACTAACACCATACCGTCTGGACTTTTAATACAGCACCAACCTATAGCCTATAGCACATATTTCAGACTGACAAATATTGTGTGTTGTGCCAAGCTTGGTTTTATTACTATCATAATTATCTGTTAATGAAAAAAGTATCTGAATACAATGAGTTCTGGTACACGTTGGGACACTACAAAGAGTTCCGGTATAGGTGGGACACTACAATGAGTTCCGGTATAGGTGGGACACTACAATGAGTTCTGGTATATGTGGGACACTGCAATGAGTTCCAGTATAGGTGGAACACTACAATGCGTTCCGGTATAGGTGGAACACTGCAATCAGTTCCAGTATAGGTGGAACACTACAATGAGTTCTGGTATAGGTGGGGCGCTGCAATGAGTTCCGGTATAGGTGGGACACTACAATGAGTTCTGGTATAGGTGGGACACTACAATGAGTTCCGGTATATGTGGGACACTACAATGAGTTCTGGTATATGTGGGACACTACAATGAGTTCCGGTATAGGTGGGACACTACAATGAGTTCTGGTATAGGTGGGACACTACAATGAGTTCCGGTATAGGTGGGACACTGCAATGAGTTCCAGTATAGGTGGAACACTACAATGAGTTCCGGTATAGGTGGGGCACTGCAATGAGTTCCGGTATAGGTGGGACACTGCAATGAGTTCCGGTATAGGTGGGACACTACAATGAGTTCTGGTATAGGTGGGACACTACAATGAGTTCTGGTATAGGTGGGACACTACAATGAGTTCTGGTATATGTGGGACACTACAATGAGTTCCGGTATAGGTGGGACACTACAATGAGTTCTGGTATATGTGGGACACTACAATGAGTTCTGGTATAGGTGGGACACTGCAATGAGTTCCGGTATAGGTGGGACACTACAATGAGTTCCGGTATAGGTGGGACACTACAATGCGTTCCGGTATAGTTGGGACACTGCAATGAGTTGCGGTATAGGTAGGACACTACAATGAGTTCCGGTATAGGTGGGTCACTACAATGAGTTCCGGTATAGGTGGGAGACTGCAATGAGTTCTGGTATAGGTGGAACACTACAAAGAGTTCCGGTATAGATGGGAAACTTCAGTGGAAACGGTATAGGGGGATACTACAATGAGTTCTGTTATAGGTGGGATACCACAATGAGTTCCGGTATAAGTGGGACACTGCAATGAGTTCCGGTATAGGTGGGACACTACAATAAGTTTTGGTATAGGTGGGACACTGCAATGAGTTCCGGTATAGGTGGGAAACTTCAGTGGAGCCGGTATAGAGGGATACTACAATGAGTTCTGGTATAGGTGGGACACTAAAATGAGTTCCGGTATAGATGGGACACTACAATGAGTTTTGGTATAGGTGGTACTCTATAGAGAGTTTAGGTGTAGGTGGAATACTATAGCGAATTCCGGTATAGGTGAGATACTATGTGAATTCCGGTATAGGTGAGATACTACATTGAGCTCCGGTATACGTGGGATATTACAGTGAGTTCTGGTAGAGATGGGGCTCTATAGAGAATTCCGGTATATGTGAAATACTATAGTGAGTTCCGGTATAAGTGGGATATCACAGTGAGTTCCGGTATAGGTGGGATACTATAGTGAATTCCGGTGTTATATAGTAGTCCCCCCGGAAAATGGCTATATAGTAGCTTTTCTCCATGGCGGAAAAACTGCTATATAGCAGTCTTTCCCCCATAGTAGTTTTTCTCCTTTACGCAAGGATTTGGAAATCAAATGATTTCTTTCTCATTGTATAAATTAGATAACATTTGAAATACAAATGTGGTACCGTAATAGCCATTTGGATCACACCGATGGTGTTATGGTTAAGGGGTTTCTATATACTGTTAAGTGCTTTGTTCTAAATGTGTACATGTCTTTCTTTTTATATATTTACTATAGTGTGGTATTTTCTCCTATCATTTCATTGTAAAAAAATTATCCTTTATTTATCTTATCTTATAAGTATAAGATGGGGGGATGGCTATATAGCCAAACTTCCCCCCCCGGGGGAAAGACTACTATATAGCCAATTTTCCGGTGAAAACTGCTGTATAGCCATTTTTCAGTGGGGAAAATGGCTAGGGGAAAAAGCTACTATATAACACCGGTATAGGTGGGGTACTTTAGTGAATTCCAGTATAGGTGAGATACTAAAGTGAATTCCTGTCTAGGTGACATACTATAGTGAGTTCCGGTATAGGTGATATAGTATAGTGAATTCCGGTATAGGTGATATAGTATAGTGAATTCCGGTATACGTGGGATACTACAATGAGTCCCGGCGTAGGATACTATATCGAGTTTCGGTATAAGTGAGATTCTACAGTGAGTTCCGATATAGGTGAAATACTATAGTGAGTACCGGTATAGGTGAAATACTATAGTGAGTACCGGTATAGGTGAAATACCATAGTGAGTACCAGTATAGGTGAAATACTAAAGTAAGTACCGGTATAGGTGAAATACTATAGTGAGTACCGGTATAGGTGAAATACTATAGTGAGTACCGGTATAGGTGAAATACTATAGTGAGTACCGGTATAGGTGAAATACTATAGTGAGTACCGGTATAAGTGAGATACTTCAATGAGTTTCGGGGAAGTTGAGATACTATAATGAGTTCCGGTAAAGATGTATTACCATAGTTAATTCCGGTATAGGTGAGATACTATAGTGAATTCCAGTATAGATGATGTACTACAATGAGTTCCAGTATATGTTGGATATCACAGTGAGTTTCGGTATAGGTGAGATACTATAGTGAATTCCGGTATAGGTGAGATACTACAATGAGTTCTGGTATAGGTGAGATACTACAATGAGTTCTGGTATAGGTGAGATACTATAATTCCAGCATAGGTAAGAGGATAAGATATTATATAATGTGTTAAATATAAGTGAGAGACAACAGTGAGTTCTGGTATAAGTGAGAGACAACAGTGAATTCTGGTATAAGTGAGAAACTACAGTGAGATCTGGTATAAGTGAGAGACTACAGTGAGATATGGTATAAGTGAGAGACTACAGTGAGATCTGGTATAAGTGAGAGACTACAGTGAGATCTGGTATAAGTGAGAGACTACAGTGAGATCTGGTATAAGTGAGAGACAACAGTGAGATCTTGTATAAGTGAGAGACTACAGTGAGATCTGGTATAAGTGAGAGACAACAGTGAGATCTGGTATAAGTGAGAGACAACAGTGAGATCTGGTATAAGTGAGAGACTACAGTGAGATCTGGTATAAGTGAGAGACTACAATGAGATCTGGTAGAAGTGAGAGACTACAGTAAGATCTGGTATAAGTGAGAGACTACAGTGAGATCTGGTATAAGTGAGAGACTACAGTGAGATCTGGTATAAGTGAGAGACTACAGTGAGATCTGGTATAAGTGAGAGACTACAGTGAGATCTGGTATAAGTGAGAGACTACAGTGAGATCTGGTATAAGTGAGAGACTACAGTGAGATCTGGTATAAGTGAGAGACTACAGTGAGATCTGGTATAAGTGAGACACTACAGTGAGATCTGGTATAAGTGAGAGACTACAGTGAGATCTGGTATAAGTGAGAGACTACAGTGAGATCTGGTATAAGTGAGAGACTACAGTGAGATCTGGTATAAGTGAGAGACTACAGTGAGATCTGGTATAAGTGAGAGACTACATTGAGATCTGGTATAAGTGAGAGACTACAGTGAGATCTGGTATAAGTGAGAGACTACAGTGAGATTGGTATAAGTGAGAGACTACATTGAGATCTGGTATAAGTGAGAGACTACAGTGAGATCTGGTATAAGTGAGAGACTACAATGAGATCTGGTATAAGTGAGAGACTACAGTGAATTCTGGTATAAGTGAGAGACTACAATGAGATCTGGTATAAGTGACAGACTACAATGAGATCTGGTATAAGTGAGACACTACAGTGAAATCTGGTATAAATGAGAGACTACAGTGAGATCTGGTATAAGTGACAGACTACAGTGAGATCTGGTATAAGTGAGAGACTACAGTGAATTCTGGTATAAGTTGGAGACTACAGTGAGTTCTGGTATAAGTAACAGACAACAGTGAGTTTGGTGTAAGTAGGAGCGTACTGTCAGTTCTGGTATAAGTGAGAGATTACAGTGAGTTTGATATAAGTGAGAGACTATGATGAGTTCTGGTAGAAGTGAGAGATTACAATGAGTTTGACACACGTGGAAGACTACAGTGAGTTCTGGTATAAGTGAGATTCTGGTATAAGTGAGACACTACAATGAGTGTCCCGACATATTTGAGAGGCTAGAATGAGTTTGGTATTTGTGCGAAACTACAGTTTTGGTGCACTTTGATAGATGAGATTTACTGAAGTTCCCCAGGTCCTATTTACTTTGATGAAAAGCAACTGGGAACCAAACAACTAAGGTTTTATGTATTGAAAAGCTATCTAAAAATATAGGCCTTGTTCTGCTTAAGACCACGGGAACCATATCTTAAGTTTCATATATATCAAAATGTGCAGTTCCCCTGGCCCAGTTCTGTTGAACAGAACTATTAGAGATAGGGATTGTGGTTCAACCTCAATCTACTGGTTAATATTCTCATTAACCTGACAATGTGCTTCGTCGTTAGCAGTAACTAAGTCCTCTCCTTGTAGAGTTGTCGTTCGCTTCTCTCTCTACCACACACTGGTAACTAAGCGTTCTACATTGTGAACTTAGTATATTTAAAAATCAGGAGTATTTTTACGTTTGAATTAATAGATTATATATACGTAAGGTTCATTGAACTGAATAGACAGTTTTACACGTACATCTCTGTATATAATACATAAATAAGAACGTTATCGTCAGTGATTAAGTTCTATGACAACAATTCACTACAAACATTCAGGAGTGGCTTATGCTGTTTGGGAATGAGGCGTGTTATTCTTTGTTCAATACATATTATAATATAAGGGGAATAGTATACAAGTGACGAAAGTATCGTATGCAGAGAGAAAAAGAATATATATATATAAAGCTCCATTTTTGTGGAGCTCGGGTAGCTCAGTCGGTTAGAGGGTCAGATGCATGACAGCTAGGTGATTCGGTACCATAGGTCGTGGGTTCGAGTCCCAGACGGGGAACGAATATAAGTGAAATATAGGGTGCCTTGTTAACTGTAGTGTCTTTGTGCTTTATATGTTTGTCTAATTTGTCTTTATTTTCTACAGGTATTTCTTCGGAGATCCAAGGTCCATAGTACTCCCAGGTGTTTCACTGATTCTATTTGTGCTTTATATGTTTATTTCTCTTTCAGTGATGTATCCTCTCAGGGGATCCGCCTGCGTTTACGTCGGGTAAATTCCTTCACTTTCCGCGGCCGTGTTGTCATGCATGCGATTAGCTAATGATTGGCTATTAAAGCTCCATTTTTGTGGAGCTCGGGTAGCTCAGTCGGTTAGAGGGTCGGATGCATGACAGCTAGGTGATTCGGTACCATAGGTCGTGGGTTCGAGTCCCAGACGGGGAACGAATATAAGTGAAATATAGGGTGCCTTGTTAACTGTAGTGTCTTTGTGCTTTATATGTTTGTCTAATTTGTCTTTATTTTCTACAGGTATTTCTTCGGAGATCCAAGGTCCATAGTACTCCCAGGTGTTTCACTGATTCTATTTGTGCTTTATATGTTTATTTCTCTTTCAGTGATGTATCCTCTTAGGGGATCCGCCTGCGTTTACGTCGGGTAAATTCCTTCACTTTCCGCGGCCGTGTTGTCATGCATGCGATTAGCTAATGATTGGCTATTAAAGCTCCATTTTTGTGGAGCTCGGGTAGCTCAGTCGGTTAGAGGGTCGGATGCATGACAGCTAGGTGATTCGGTACCATAGGTCGTGGGTTCGAGTCCCAGACGGGGAACGAATATAAGTGAAATATAGGGTGCCTTGTTAACTGTAGTGTCTTTGTGCTTTATATGTTTGTCTAATTTGTCTTTATTTTCTACAGGTATTTCTTCGGAGATCCAAGGTCCATAGTACTCCCAGGTGTTTCACTGATTCTATTTGTGCTTTATATGTTTATTTCTCTTTCAGTGATGTATCCTCTTAGGAACCTAGTTTTACTTCTGATTAAAAGTGTTCCATTATTATTCATTCTGTTTCGATATCACGAGTGCCATAGTGGCATGGACAATGTGTCCTTGGACAAAGAATAATTTGTCAAGTCTTTGGTTTCAATAATGTCTACCGTCAAAGAAAACTTTAAACAACATCTGACCAAGAGCTTAAATGGCCTTTATAATGAAATATAATTTCATCCCATCGCATATTCTCGGGCCTCTCTTGCAAGCTTGGAAAAACAACCTCGAATATATTTTCACAAGATGGCGGATTTCGACTATAATATTAAATATTCTTTTGATTTTGATAGCAACAGATAACTTCATTTACAAAAAGCATGTGCAAGTCGTCTTCTGCATCCATATGTTTCACCGGTGTTTCCATCGTGGGCGCCGCCGTGTTTAATCCACCATAATACATTCGAGGTTGTTTTTCCGAGTGTGCGACGGAAAGACCCAGAAAGTGCGATTGAACTTCATCCTATTTCTCTTCAAACATTGACGGGAGCCAGTCTGGCTCAATATGTTAGGTGCTTGGCTCATGACCTATATGTCCCGGGTTCGAGTCCCGATTGGATGCTCGACGGTGTTCTGTCTTTCGGAGGAGACACATTACACCTACATCCTATGTCACGTGACACTTATAGATTCGAGTAGGTTGGCTACATAGTTTTACATTTCTGTACAGTGCATCAAGCAGATGGCCATATTAGTGAAATAATTTTGGTGAAACATGATTTAAACAGGAATTTAGAGAGAGAGAGAGAGAGAGAGAGAGAGAGAGAGAGAGAGAGAGAGAGAGAGAGAGAGAGAAAAATACATTGATCACAGGCACTGCATTGGCAAATCAGATAAAAAAATACAGTGTCTTTCTTATCCCAGATTTACTGAATTTTCTGATTCAGAGGAAACGTCATGAAAAAAAGGTGGGAGGGCGGGGGCCATAGCAGGTCGTCTCAAGTAAAAATTGTTGTATAAATTGATATGAATAAGAGAAAATATTACAAAAAATGTTCTAGTTTTCGATTTTTGATTTAACATAATTTTGATAAATAATGTCCTTTTCTACTTTTAAATTTTTGTAATTTAAAGTGAGCATATAAGTTAGAAAAGGACAATGATATAGTGATCAAAATAGTACTCAGTAAAGTAGAGGAAGATGTGGGTAGTGTAATTAGGTGATTCACGACACTTTATATAGCATACCTAAGGTATATATTTACTGTAATCAACGACGAAGACGACGACCACCACCACAACAACGACAACGACGACGACAACAACAACAACAACAACTACTACTACTACTACTTATAGAGTGTTTGAACTGATCGACCACGCATCATAACAATACTTAAAATTTCGTTCATTTGAAATTGTTATATTGATAATGACTTGAACAGAATAATACGAATACTATTCCAAACAAATGATCAACATAGCACATATATATAACGATCAGGGTAATCATCATCAGTGGCTAGATAATTCAAGACACCTCAATACAAGGAAGATAACTCTAAAATCTGGAAGGTATTTGGTGTTGAGAATTAAATCTCTAGCTAGATAAAGATATAGAACTAGGTACATGTATATAGCGTTTTGGCTGGTCTGAGGACAATCTTTTTTTTTTCGATTTTCTTTGAATGATATTATAAAGAATTTCTGACATTTAGATTGAGTTTCCGGTACCTCAACACAAATGACCAGATCTGGCCAAAATTCTGCCTCATATTGACGAATTTTTTTCCTCTACTTTGTATGAAAATTATCACGTGCGATTTTATGTATTAGATAACTATTTGCTAGATTATTGGATGGTAACATGTGAAAAAATCGGTTTGCATTTTTTTATGAAAATTTATACCAAAAAAAGTTTATGTAATGTTGGATTGTAAGTTTTTATGCGTATGTAAAATAAGAAAAATAAGAAATACAAAATAAATTTTCGTTGTGTGTCCGTAACAACTGCATTTTCAGAACCACATTGTCATTGAAAACCTAACGTCCATAAGTATCTTACTTGGATACCCCAAGTCGAGAGGTAAAGGTTTATATCAGAGTTCACTGTGCTGTGAAATACTTTGTATTCATCTCCTTATATCGCTCTGTAATAAGTAAATGTTTCTCCTCACAGAAATTCATTGACAGCCATTTCTAGTCACCACAATCGGTTATCAGACACGTGACCCAGCTTTATAACCAATGGACTAATTTGAACCTTTAAACTTTGTTCTACAAAGAATGACTGTTCTGTATACTCGTAGCTTGGTTTTCCACGATCATGCTTTAAGAGAAAATCTTACGAGCTTTCAGGTCTTCAAGGTATTTAGGAAGTTTAGCCCCTCTGTATCATGTAGTGCATACTTCTAAGAGTATGTCATAATAAAGAATACGACTATAGAGCCTACACATTAGAATTGACATGTAAGTCCAATAAACCCTGACCAAAGACGAATTAAACGTAATACATGGAATACACATCCTTGATCATTGTTATATATTAGAACAGACAGGTGTCATACGAGAGTGCCGCCGTGCGTGTAGGGGACAGATGCCTTACGAGTGTACTGCCATGTATGCAAGAGGGACAGGTGTAATGACAGGGGCCGCAGTGCATATAAGAGACAGGTGTCATAGGAGGGTACTGCCGTGCTTGTAGGGGGACAGGTACCATAGGAGGGTACCGCCGTGATTTTAGGGGGACAGATAACATACGAGAGTACCCCCGTGCATGTAGGTGGACAAGTACCATGCGAGGGTACCGTCGTGCTTGTAGGGGGACCGGTAATATATGAGGGTACCGCCGTGTTTTTATGGGGACAGGTGACATACGAGAATACCGCCGTGTATGTAGGGGACAGGTGCCATACGAGGGTCCGCCGTGAATGTAAGGGACAGGTGTAATACGAAGGTATCGTCGTGTATGTAGGGGGACAGGTGTCATACGAGGTTACCACTGTGCTAGTAGGGGACAGGTGCCATACGAGGGACCGCCGTGCATGTAAGATACAGGTTTCATACGAAGGTAACGCCGTGTTTGTTGGAGAACAGGTGCCATACGAGGTTACCGCCGGGCTTGTTGTGGGATAGGTGCCATAGAAGGTACCACCGTGTATGTAAAGGGAACAGTTGCCACAAGAGGGTACCGCCGTGTATGTAGGGGGACAGATGACATATTAGGGTACCGATGTGCATGTAGGGTGACAGGTGCCATGCGAGGGTACCGTCGTGCTTGTAGGGGGACAGGTACCATACGAGGGAACCGCCTTGCTTTCATGGGGATAGGTGAACACATGCACTTGATAATTATTTAAATCTTTATAAAAGGTATAAATACCAATATGAGCTTAAAAATTTAATCACACCTTCAGGTTAACTTCGAAGTCTGTGAAATAATTACAATTAATCTAAGATAAACCCATACACTCATTATAATCAGGAGATTATTGTCCTCGACAACTAAATGATCTGATTTAGTTTATCATAGATATTTATCAGTCTCATAACATTTCTACATTTAGTTAATCGTAAATCCAGTCCTTGAGCTTAGATTTAATCAAACATTAAGAATATTTTCACTTCGGTTGCCCTACTCCTTCTTGACCATTAACATTTCACCTATATAATCTACTACATAGCGAAAACCATAATGTTTATTGGAAATGTCTCATTGCTTTTCTCTGCTTACAATAATGAAATTATTTCGTATGTATGTATGTATGTGTGTATGTGTGTGTGTACGTACCTACGCACGCACGCACATACGTATGTATGTATGTATGTATGTATGTATGTATGTATGTATGTATGTATGTATGTACATGTATGTATGTGTGTATGTGTGTATGTATGTATGTATGTATGTATATGTATGTATATGTATGTATATGTATGTATGTATGTATGTATGTATGTATGTATGTATGTATGTATGTATGTATGTATGTATGTATGTATGTATGTATGTATGTATGTATGTATGTGTGTATATGTATGTATGTGTGTATGTGTGTATGTATGTTTGTATGTATGTATGTATTTTTCATTCATTCATTCATTTTGTTAGTGTTATCGTTAAATGATCCGTATACAATAGTAACATCTGTCTGTCTGTCATTATAGAGAACTTGACTTCCGAATGTAAACGACCCGCGAGAAGCAATGAGAAATCCCATGCTAGATTCAGCTGTATTAAGTTCAGCATGGACTTATTCATTAATCTGAAAAACTACATTTTATATGCTTTATGTTTCCCCGTCTTTTAAACAGAATATATCAAATCATAAAGTCTAACTTAAATATCTCTCAATAGTCTCTCATTTCTACACATGGGAACTGAGTTCGATTCATGTTCTTACATTCCACATAATTAAAACTCCTTTTATTTTTACAAATAGAGATATGAAAATAGATAGATGGATGTGTAATTAAAAACATTAACGAATAAATAAATGAATCTATTCATCGAAAGTAATGCAAACAAAAGCTGTATACATTTGTTCTTCTCCCTTTTCAGTAGATTAAAGATTCAATTTTCTTTTTCATGATTCAAAAATATTTGTTATAGTGTGGCATGCCATATATATACAATACCACTTTCAAATGTATAAAAATCGGGATATAGATAAAGGTCTAAAAAGACGTACAAGACACTTTTCTGTCATAACAAATAATAAAACATTAACTCATATAACAAAACATTTCCTTTCTACTAGAATACATTTCTGATAAAACTTTTGATGTATGTATTCATAAGAAATTGAAGATATTTTTATATTATTAAATGAGTACATATTAATGTAAATATGATGTGAATATAACAGAATGATTTAAATGTGATATCATTGTAAAATCACAATTTAAAATAAAGTTAATTTCATCTTTTAAAACATCAGATGCACAAAATTTACACAATCTTTGCTGCAAGAGAGTGTTTGGCACAGTATATATATCTTCCAGCTTCGACTGCTGGAGGCAAAGATCCACAACGAAAATTGCTCAGAATTGTTCTATTTTTCTGAGGATGATATTTTTTTTTCACACAAGATTCTGTTGATAAACTAGCACCGGTGCTACTGAATCTTTGCAAAGTCAAAGTCAATATTAGATAGAGTTACACCTGATGTTTTAATTATTTCTAATTCAGAACAGATGAGGTCAATCTAAATCATATTTGAAGTTTCCGACCCGGGAGGTAAGTTAATAAAATATTCAAACTTGAGCAAAATCAATCAATTCAAATCGCTCGTTCTTCAATGGAAAATGAATCATTACGTTGCAAGTATACAAAATTGAATTATTTCTAACAATAAGATGAAATAGAATAAGTAATTAAATTAAAGAAAAAATTTACCGCTTTTGTATCTCGTTTCTTCTTTCCTTTCTTTTTCTCTTTCTCGCCAGATATGGTTTTTACTACAGTGCTGGCGGTCTTTAATTTTTTCCACATTTTCCAAACTATTTCGCTGCCTACCTAAACTTCTACTAAACACATCCTTTCATTCTGAACCACGATCACAGAGTAAGTAAAGATATTCACTTTCTAAAATCCTTAATATAAAAATATGAATTAATCCTTGACACAAACTTTTCTTTTCTAATTATTTCAATACACAATATTCAAAGAATTTAATTCGTTGCAATCGTTCGTAATTGATATATAACCGCGTTGGCCTCTTTGAAGGACAAATTCTCTTGCGAATGACTTAATTGTCTGTCCTATACAGCCGACGTTATGTATAGTACCTATTCATTTATGATATAAACATAAGTCTTGCTTTTCATAAAAACGCATGTCTGGATCATGCAGTCGTCATAAGCCGGGAGGTAATCCCTAATTGCTAGATCTGATTTTGAGGATGAATTTAAAAATAATAGCTCTAATTCCCCGTAAATCTTTTCACAGTTGTAAAGAAGGATCTGCCAACCATATCAATGATTGGTATTCCGAAGTAAGACAGTATAATTTTGTTATTTGGCGCATGGCAAATCGATCTATTAAAGCACAGAGGTGGTAGAACATTGTATTGTGTACTATAAAAATAAGTTTACTTTTCGGCCAGTCTGTCCTTATTATTTAAGAAAACTTTAACACGGATAATACTTGACTCCGTGGAGAAGTGTGTAGCATGCTAGTTCCGCTATGTTTGCTATATGTTGGGTGCAGGTTTATGTTGACAGAAATCTTGCAGGTCAAGTGAAAAATCTATGTCCTGATAAGCAGTTGTACATCTATGTAAGGTAGAACCAACAATATCCGAAAAAGTTCCATCTAACCAAGGGAAAAAACCTTTTACCTTCAAAAAGAGCCTTCAATCATTTTTACGTTCAATAAAAGGGTGGTGTTTGGATGCATCGCCTTTCTTTGTTGCAACTCGTAAACTTTTATATTCTAAAACCTTCTCCAGCGGTCAAATTGATCAATTTGACACATAATCATTTTAGAGAGAAACGATTTTAGATTTATTAAATAATAGGACTAATACGTTCTTAAAAGTTTAAATAAGTAGCAAGTTTTTGTCTGGCGATTCGGAAATTAAGATTATAAATGTCTTTTCTTACTTAGCATTTCATATATATGAAAAACATATTATAATTTTAAGAGTTGATTATAATTAGTGTAATGTTTGTTACATCAATACTTTAGTGATCAGTATAGGAATTCACAAACTGAAAGGAACCATTATACTCTGAGAGAATAAATATAAAATGCTTCCAAATAACTAAAGCAAACCTTGATCATGAGGATACAGTATAAGCGTAAAAATTCTAATAAAAGTTACAACGTTTTGATACACACTTAAATGAACAAAAGCACAACCCAATAAAGACTGAAATGAGCAAAAGCAGTCCAATGAACACTGAAATGAACAAAAAACCAAACCAATAAACATTGAAATGAATAAAAGCACAGCCAAATAAACACTGAAATGAACCATAGCACAGTCCAATATGAACGGAGCACAGCCCAATAAACACTGAAATGAACAAACGCACAACCCAATAAACGCTGAAATGAACAAAAGCACAAACAAACACTGAAATGAACAAAAGCACAGCCCCCAAAACACTGCAATGAACAAAAGCACAAACCAATAAACACTGAAGAGAACAAAATCACAGTCTAATAAACACTGAGATGAACAAAAGCACAACCACATTAGCACTGAAATCAACAAAAGCACAACCAAATAAACACTGAAATGAACAATAGCACAGTTCTATAAGCACTGAAATGAACAAAAACACAACAGCTGAATTAAACAAACGCACAACCCAATAAACACTGAAATGAACAAAAGCACAGCCCAAAAACACTGAAATGAACCATAGCACAGCCCAATAAACACTGAAATGAACAAACGCACAGCCCGATAAACACTGAAATGAACAAAAGCACAGTCCAATAAGCATTGCCATGAACAAATGCATCGTCCAATAAACACGTAAAAGAAGAAAAGCACAGTCAAATATAAACTAAAATGAACAAACACAAACCAATAATCACTGAAATGAACAAAATCACAGTCTAATAAAGACTGACATTAACACAAGCACAGCCAAATAAACACTGAAATGAACAAAAGCACAGTCCATTAATCACTGAAATGAACAGAGGCACAGTCCTATTAGCACTGAAGAAAACAAGAGCACAGTCCAGTATACACTACAATGAACAAAATCACAACCCAATAAACACTGAAATGAACAAAATCACAGCCACATAAACACTGAAATCATCAAAAGCACAACCCAATGACTACTAAAATGAATAAAAGCACAGTCCAATAAACTCTGAAATGAAGAAACGCACAGTCCAATAAACACTGAAATGAACACAAGGATAGCCAAATAAAGATTGAAATGAACAAAAATACAGCCCTTTTTTTCTTTTGTTTTTTTCCCTATATTCTTTTGGTATATATATATATTGTTTTTTTTTTGGGGGGGGAGCGGGAGGTTTATTTATTTGTTTATTTATATTTTGCTGGTTTTTTTTTTAAAAATTCAGTTAGAATTATAGAACCGCATTCCGATAGCCGAGATATTTGTCCTATTTTCGAATGAGGTCAAGGGCTTGGGAAAAATATAAACTATTTCTATTTATAAATCATTTTATGAGTAATCAATAGTAAGATTATGGGTCCATTATCCAGTATCAAGTTAAATTGTAGATTTCTGATTTATTTATAGATACGTCCGATGTTGGTATTATGGTGTAGTTTTATAAAAGGACTTTATGTATAGCCACTAAATTACGTATGACATAATTATGACACTAATTCCTAAGTATCTAATTGCATTCATTACCTTATTTCTTATATAACTACTTACCATAATAATTAGGGGTGAGTGGATTGTTGTTGACACGTCACAGTATTCCAGTTATACCGCGGCAGGTAACCAACCTCGTAAAATATCCGGTATACAAACGAAATAAAATACAATAGAATGTATACATTATGTAATATAAATAATATCCGGTATACAAACGAAATAAAATACAATACAATGTATACATTATATAATATAAATAATATCCGGTATACAAACGAAATAAAATACAATAGAATGTATATATTATGTAATATAAATAATATACGGTATACAAACGAAATAAAATACAATAGAATGTATATATTATGTAATTTAAATGACATTGAAGAAGAATTTCATTTTATACTCACCTGTCCATTTTACCATTATTTAAGACAATTGTATATCAACCCATACTATTACAGAAAATTTAGCGAATTTAAATTACTTCAATGCTTAGTGTTACTCATGTGAATGACAGAAGTTGGGAAAATACTTGTAAATATCATTTAAAAGAGGAAATGATAACATGTAATTTGACTACGGCCTCTGTTAACTCTCATTTTATATTATGTTTTCTGTACCTTGTATATATTGTATAAATTGTGATACTGTCTGACCAATATCTCATTTGACATAAGGAATAAAGAACTTGAACTATATTGGCGCAATCTGGGAATCGAACCGGAATTCCAGCACCGCAAGCCAAGCACCTACCCACTTGCATAGCTCAACACATACAAAAGAATTATGTAATATCATATGGGTTAATTTATATAAAAACCATTTGAATGAGAAAGGGTACTGAATGTTGTTATGTACATCATATTCATGTGCTAACCCTTGATTTATACTTTATTGTATGATTATTTTATTGTGTTTTATCTATATGCTGTACAATGTATAGCAGTTCATTAATAAACTACATGCACTACTGCTATATTGTCATTGAAAATAGCATCATTTAATGTTTACCTTGAACTGTTCAACCAATCAAATCGCTTGATATTTAATATTTCAAATATTTTTAACTCTAAATCAAAGTAAAAGGTATCCTATATATATATTGAATGGGAATTGACAATAGAAAGGGCCAAGGAAAAACTTTTTGCCCTGTTTTGGTCGAGAAGAATGCATTAGATTCGGCTAAGGTACAATTCTTCATGATTTTATCTTTTTAGAGATAGTAATGCATCACTCGAGGACGAACCTCCTTGTGATCAACCTATATCCCATGTAAGCTGCTGTAAGTGTGGGCTACCTCATGTCAACCTATATCCCATGTAAGCTGTTGTCAGTGTGTTCTACCTCATGTCAGCCCATATCTCATGTAAGCTGCTGTAAGTGTGGGCTACCTCATGTCAACCTATATCCCATGTAAGCTGCTGTCAGTGTGGGCTACCTCATGTCAACCTATATCCCATGTAAGCTGTTGTCAGTGTGGGCTACCTCATGTCAACCTATATCCCATGTAAGCTGTTGTCAGTGTGGGCTACCTCATGTCAACCTATATCCCATGTAAGCTGCTGTCAGTGTGGGCTACCTCATGTCAACCTATACCACACGTAAGCTGCTGTCAGTGTGGGCTACCTAATGTCAACCTATATCCCATGTAAGCTGCTGTCAGTGTGGGCTACCTCATGTCAACCTATATCCCATGTAAGCTGCTGTCAGTGTGGGCTACCTCATGTCAACCTATATCCCATGTAAGCTGTTGTCAGTGTGGGCTACCTTATGTCAACCTATATCCCATGTAAGCTGCTGTCAGTGTGGGCTACCTCATGTCAACCTATATCCCATGTAAGCTGCTGTCAGTGTGGGACACCTCATGTCAGCCCATATCTCATGTAAGCTGCTGTAAGTGTGGGCTACCTAATGTCAACCTATATCCCATGTAAGCTGCTGTCAGTGTGGGCTATCTCACGCCAACCTATACCACACGTAAGCTGTTGTCAGTGTGGGCTACCTCATGTCAGCCCATATCTCATGTAAGCTGCTGTCAGTGTGGGCTACCTTATGTCAACCTATATCCCATGTAAGCTGCTGTCAGTGTGGGCTACCTCATGTCAACCTATATCCCATGTAAGCTGCTGTCAGTGTGGGACACCTCATGTCAACCTATATCCCATGTAAGCTGTTGTCAGTGTGGGCTACTTAATGTCAGCCCTTATCTCATGTAAGCTGTTGTCAGTGTAGGCTACCTCATGTCATCCCATATCTCATGTAAGCTGTTGTCAGTGTGGGCTACCTCATGTGAACCTATACCACACGTAAGCTGTTGTCAGTGTGGGCTACCTAATGTCAGCCCTTATCTCATGTAAGCTGTTGTCAGTGTGGGCTACCTAATGTCAGCCCTTATCTCATGAAAGCTGTTGTCAGTGTGGGCTAGCTCATGTCAGCCCATATCACACATAAGCTGTTGTCAGTGTGGGCTAGCTCATGTCAGCCCATATCTCATGTAAGCTGCTGTCAGTGTGGGCTACCTAATGTCAGCCCATATCCCATGTAAGCTGCTGTCAGAGTGGGCTACCTAATGTCAACCTATATCCCATGTAAGCTGCTGTCAGCGTGGACTACCTAATGTCAACCTATATCCCATGTAAGCTGCTGTCAGTGTGGGCTACCTCATGTGAACCTATACCACACGTAAGCTGCTGTCAGTGTGGGACACCTCATGTCAACCTATATCCCATGTAAGCTGCTGTCAGTGTGGGACACCTCATGTCAACCTATATCCCATGTAAGCTGCTGTCAGTGTGGGTTACCTCATGTCAACCTATATCCCATGTAAGCTGCTGTCAGTGTGGGCTACCTCATGTCAACCTATATCCCATGGAAGCTGCTGTCAGTGTGGGCTACCTAATGTCAACCCATATCACACATAAGCTGCTGTCAGTGTGGGCTACCTCATGTGAACCTATATCTCATGTAAGCTGCTGTCAGTGTGGGCTACCTAATGTCAACACCAGCTTTTTCGAGAATATGGAGATCGAGAACTTGGATTAACACTATGGTACCATACCTCATACTACAGCTGACATGAGCCTTAAGGCTTGATGTGGCAACTGTTGGCCCACCATTACAAACGTCCTCTCCAACAGCTTCCTACAGACATCAGAAACAGGAGATCATCAGACACCACCAGAGCGTCATAGTTGCCATCCGTCAGAGTATCAAGGCGAAGAAGGAGTCTCTATGGAGTATGCCTGAGGAAGTCGATCCTGACATTATCATAGCCACAGAAACCTGGTTACACCCTGGGATGGCAGAGAAGGAGGTTCTAACAGGAGACTATCAGACAACTATCAATTTCTAATTAGGACACACCACCCAAACAATGTCTATGGTTAATTTGCAGTCATCGCCAAGGCATATATAAAGTGGGGAATTTACAACAGCAGTAATCAACAGTAAGCGCAGCAAACACCCTTTACTTATAGATTCACCTCACAAACCACCAAACACCAAGACGGAATACTCGAAGGAACTATGCTCAGCTATCAGAAGCTTATCAATGGTTAGTTGCTATATCTCAGTTATTAAGAATTCACACAGTCACTTTACACAACGCTATATGTAATAAGCACTATTCTATGAATGTATATATGGAACCTGGTGTAAAGATGTTCATTATGTACATATATATTTATCTCATAAATGTATTTTGTATTAATACAAGGTCCCAAGGGAGAATAACTTTATTAAGAAGATACCCAGGCCCAGTCAATTGGATCAGAGGAGATGTTAATCTGCCTTGATATTGACTGGAAGGAATCAAGTGCATCCGCCCACAGTAACCTGGCCAAGGTAAATTCAGACTTTACATATACCATCTTTGACATCGGAGGGGGACAAGAGGTTGACTTCCCTGCTCGAGGTAACAATATCCTGGAGAACTTCATCATCTATCGACCTCCCTGTTGAACAAGTGTATGCCAGCACCTGGTGCCGAGTGACCATGATACATGTTTTGTCCTGATAGATACCAACATCATCCCGTCACGACGGAATCCAGTCAAACGTCTCATTTACTGGTGGAAAGCTGCACTGTGAAAATGGCAGAGGACCTTAATCAAGACCTGATCCGCTTCATTGCAAAATTCAATACCAGACGTTTCTGTTAACAACCTGTGAAAAACATTTAAAATCATTTGTCTGCATGTATCCGTGAAGTGAACATGCATAAAGCAGATTCCACCTATAATAGTACAAGAATAAATATAGAACATATATACCTTTTAATTTGTGCACCAGATGCGCATTTCGACAACTTATGTCTCTTCAGTGATGCCCGTGGCCGAATGGTTGGAATTCTCATATTACATATGTTATTTGAAGAGCAGTATTGAAACGAAATTGACCGAAAAAGAGAGCCAAAGAATGAATCTAAGGACAGAACTATGCATGAGGGTGATACTCCTTAGTTTTAGAGTGATTTACATAATTTCATGGCGGAAAATTTTAAGTATATATTTCAAGTCAGTACAAAAGAAGAAAATTTAAAAATTTAAGAAGAAAATTAAGCGTTTATCCAGCCCAAATCGATATGCTCTCGACACTCCCCCAGAAAAAAACCCCAGAAAGACTGAATGAGGTACAATCGTCTCCAGAAAACAGCCGAGAAAGAATGCAAGCCACAACTCGTATGTATCTGACAGAATGATAGGGTGCAAGATGACAACAAGCCACAACTCGTATGTATCTGACAGAATGATAGGGTGCAAGATGACAACAAGCCACAACTCGTATGTATCTGACAGAATGATAGGGTGCAAGCTGACAACAAGCCACAACTCGTATGTATCTGACAGAATGATAGGGTGCAAGATGACAACAAGCCACAACTCGTATGTATCTGACAGAATGATGGGGTGCAAGATGACAACAAGCCACAACTCGTATGTATCTGACAGAATGATAGGGTGCAAGATGACAACAAGCCACAACTCGTATGTATCTGACAGAATGATAAGGTGCAAGATGACAACAACAGCAAGAAAATGCACTTTTATTAATTATAACAAGAGATGCAACGGTGCAGTTTTTACGCTCCTTTACGCTCTGACGGGAAACTGCAGGCAGACCCATCCACCATGGCCTCAAAGATTCCAAACCAAGGCATAAGTATCACACCTACATACCGCACTTCAGGTTTACGGAGTCTGTAAAGGAGATGCTGAAACCGCTGACCGGCCTCAGCTGAAATAAAGTTACTGGACTAGATTAAACTTCAATCCAAGGAGATGGCCCATCGACCAAGGACAAATCCCAGAAGTCTGGAAGTCAGTCAACGTCTCTCTAATCTCCAAGGAGAGGGATAAGAACAAGTCTCTCAACTACAGACCCGTTTAACTATTTCCTTTTGTTGCAGAGTCATAGGACACATCATCCACAGCCTGTTTGTGAACGTCTTTGGATCGCACGACATCATTACCGACTATCGACATGGATTTAGGAAGAAGCGATCTGTGAATCAATCCCAACCGATAACAGCAATCCAGGACTTACGGTGGCTATTAACAAGGCCACTCGGATCGATACAGTGCTACAAAATTTCTCTTAAGCATTTGACAAGGTACCAACCGAGTAGCTATACTGGCCAAACTGTACTATTATGGAGTGAGAGGATGTATTTATGAATTTATGAGTTTCTTACCATGCGAATTCAAAGAAAACTTGTTATTATTCCTTGCGTACATTAAGCAAAGTCAAATCCACAGCCAGACTGTTTGCAGATGACTGTCTCCTGTACAGATCCATCACAGAAGCCGACGCCAAACAACTCCAGGATGACCTTGACACCCTCAAGCGCTGGGATATCTGACTGGCTCATACACTTCAACCCCGACAAATGTAGGTTGACCCGTATAACAACCAAACAGAGACAGTTGGAAACCCGTACTAAATCCATCGGAAGTTGAAAACCAGCACCAGCAGAGCACAACTACCTACCTTGGGGTCAGCTTTACCAAAAACTTGTCATGGAACCACCACCTCCGCACTAAATGTAAAGAAGCAAAACAACACCACATCATTTTACATGTCCAACAACTATTAAGGATAGATGCAAAGATGATGGATAAATCCAAACCATAAGTCCGAAAATCATGAAACCAAAGGACATACAAAATCAGTGAAAATGAAAACCAAGTAGAAAACAACGAAAACTGTCTATTTGAAGAGCATATGTGAACCCCTATGATGGAGTGAGATCAGGTGCCCGGGGAAATGCTACAATATCGTCATCATACCCCAGGTAGACTTGAAATAAACAACAAAAAATCGAAAAGAATCAAGCAGTACAACGATAAGCAGCAAGTCTCTCTATTTACAACTACGATCCCACCAGTGGTGTTACAACCATGGTACAAGGTGGACTTGAATGGGAAAGTTTGCGCCAACGAAGAGTTAAAATCAAAACCACTATGATGTACGGAATTGTCTTTTGGCACTAACTGCGCCCCCTTATAGCAGATTTATTCTTATACTTTTATGACAGAGACTTTTTGCATTCTGTGTTTTGTCCTGTATCTATTCCAATTCGCCCAGATATGGGCAGCCACAAGAGGACATGAACACCGGTGCAGAATCCCATACAGCCGAACAAAAGTCTTTCCTTCTACAATCACCGTGGAAGCATCTGCCAGCGCAGTTCAAAGAGATTCATTCGAGACATGTATGGCAATTGATGCCATGCGCGATATCTTTGTCTGTCTTGATCATTGGAATGAAATTAACGTTTTTCAGTAGCGGAGGAAATTATATTCCAATCATTTAGAATCGTAGTGTCTGAACGATGTTTTGTTGTACGGATGTACGACAATGAATTTGCTTGAGACTGATTATTTCGTATGAAATGAGTGCGGGAATTTACACTTTGAACATTAAAAGAAAAACTAGGAAAAGGGACAAAACATACAGGGAGAGTCACATTTAATAACGTTGTCATTTCTTCGATATCAAGGGCCAAGTTGTATAAGCGTTGTGCATTACATAAAGAATACATGCTGAGGAAAGCTGAAAAAATCATTATGAACACGGTCACTAGTGGACTTACTGCAAGCCATTAAACAGTTCACAGATCTACTACGTACAATGAGCTATTATTTCTTCAGGAAAACAATATAAAGTAATGTCCACTCACTCTACAAGTATCGAATACGGGATATAAATTGAGAAAATACATGTCAATTATTTATTAATCTATTGCATGGTCAAACGTTCAGTTGTTATGCGATGCATTACGGCAGAGATTGTTTTCTAGAAAAAAAGATTGAATATCATTAGAAATATGTATAATGAATCTAGACCCGGATTATATTCAATCGGTTTTCCATATAGAATTGGGGTTACACAAGGACAAAATTTATCTCCCGTCTTGTTTGCCCTTTTCTTAATGATCTTGAACAATTTTTCTCTCGCATAATATAGATGGCTTGAACCCTATTTCAAATCAAATTGAATCTGAATTGAGTGTTTTATTGAAAATAATGTTAATTCTGTATGCCGATGATACTATACTCTTAGCAGAATCTAAAAGTAATCAACTTGATGTATTCCCTATGTATGGTGACTCATGGGGACGACCATTTGATTCGGGGTGGGGGTGGGGCTAGCAAATTTGGTCGAGTCAGACTATTTATTTTCAGATTTTCCAAAAGGGGTATTAACTAAATTTGTCTCACCTCTCACCTTAGCACATATGCAAAGTTGATGTTTAAATTAAATCATAAGCATTTCAAAATTTATAGTGGCCATATTAATTTTGTTGACAGTGTTTCATTCCTTTTAAGTTTCATTCAAATCAGTGCAACAGGACATTCGTCGAATGATTTTAACACATCTATTCAAATGTAAAATAAACACAAACATAACTTTACAATAAGAACAAAACTGAAACCAATAAAAATGTGTATCTTCACTTAACATACATGAAAACAAAAGTAAAAAGAGTCTATCTGACCATTGTAAAGCTATGTGTGACTTCAGTTTGAGCATTGATAAAAACCATCCTCCAACTATGTATTGGCTTTCAAAATTACACAAAAATCCATATAAATCACGTTTTATATAAAATTCTAGTCATTGCTTCTACAACTGTGTTTCTATACATATTACCTCCGCTCTTACTGCAGTTAAAGACCATGTTATCAAGTATTGTAATGCTGTTTTAGCAATAGTAATGTCAATTACTTTTGGTCTATCAAAAATTCGAACGAAGTCATTGAAAAATTCCGTTTGAGAAATTTTGAGGCAATTAATGTTTCTACATTTGATTTTTCGACTCTATATACCTCTCTACCTCATGACTAAATCAAAACCAAATCGTTGTCTCATACGCTGGTGTTTCAACAGAGAGTCTAAATCATACCTCTGTACTTCAGTTACATCTGGATTTTTCTCTCACAAACAATATGATAATTATAAATACTGGACTTGTGCTGAGTTGTGTAATGCCATCACATTTTTGATGGATAATATTTATGTACAATTTAATGGCAAGACTTATCAACAGATTATTGGGATTTCTATGGGCACTAACTACGCTCCCCTTATCGCAGATTTATTCTTATACTGTTATGAGAGAGACTTTATGCATTTTGTTCAAACCTCTAAACGTTTCGACCTTATTGATAAGTTCGATGACACCTCTAGATATCTCGATGATATTTTAGTTATTGATAACCCAGAGTTTGAAAACTATATTACTGACATTTATCCATCTGAACTTCAATTAAACAAAGCGAATACTTCCGACCAAGAAACACCTTTTTGGACTTAAATATCAAAATTGTAAACAACAATATGCATACCAACATATATGACAAACGTGACGACTTTGGATTTCATATTTTAAATTTTCTTATCTAGATGGTGATGTTCCCAGACTCCCATCATATGGTATTTATATTAGTCAGTTGGTTCGGTTTGCTAGAGCCTGCACTAAATTCTCAGATTACTTTTAAACTTCTTACGCAGGGTTATAGATATCATAAACTTCGAAAAACTTTTGGTAAATTTTACAGATCTTATTCAGGAAATGTGATTTTCAATAACACGTATCCAGCAGGGCGATAGGGACTCTATGACGGGCCTTGTGCAAATCTTTCCAGAGGAGACAAGGTCCTTATCCTCGTCCCATCTGACTGTAAATCGGGACTCCTATTAATCAAGTATCTGAGCTAGCTTACAGACGGGCAGAGCTCAGTTTACTTATGTTGATGTCGCCTTACATATGTATGATAGCAACGTATTATTTTATAAACGTTTCGTGTGTAACAAAAATTTTTTTTGGACCTTTCTTCTTGAAGAACCTGTTGAACCTTGTTCTCTATATGGAGGATTATTTATAAATCTTTAAATGTGTGTCCTTTGATTGTGCTGCTTTTGCGGTGAGTGGGAAGGTGGGCGTCCGTAAACCGGTTAAACACACCAATTGAATTACGTTTGTTACTTCAATTGACCGTCCTAAGTAACCGCAGCACAATCGAATATTTTTGTAATGTTTTTCCGTGTATACTATTATTATGTTTTGTGTGCATGTCCTTGGTGATTTTTGTTATACAGCTTTGTCAGATGTTTTCTGCTTTCTCTTTTAAAAGGTCAATGAAATACTGTCAACAAATATTGCCACCATAGATTTTGAAAAATGCACATGATTTAATTTAAACATCAACTTTGCATATGTGCTAAGGTGAGAGGTGTGACAAATTCAGTTAAGACCCCTTTTGGCCACTCGTTTTAACGTTAGGATATCGGTGTGCCTGGTAATATAGATGAGGGGCGGACAACACGAGAGGAAGTTGGGGAGAGGGATTGGGAACTGGCGACAAGAAGACGCGAATGACACTATTCCAAACAAGAATCTGAAGAGAAAATATCTCAGAAAGCAGATGGTAGAGCCCTTTTCCTATGTCTGCCCTTCAAAATGGACATGCAAATATATTTAAAAAAAAAGCGACAATTCTATTGAGTTTTTGTTTAATACATGTATGTTAAATAGCACGATTTGTCCAGTGTTATAGATTCTGCTGAAATATGAGTTTTACAGTTACTATATATTATAGTATAGGGAGCAATCAACATATTTTCTGTTGAACATTTAGCTTTATATTTACAATAACTGGTATATGTACATACTAGTAGCCAAAATATTATTTTAATTTCAGTCAAAGCCAGAGTTTTTATTTCCACCATTTTCAGGGTCAGAATATTTACTTCCAACAAGTGCTACCCCCCCCCCCCCCTCTCTCTCTCTATAGAAGAATGTGGAAATATATTGCTTATTTTATGGCATGTGATTTCTGGTTCGTCCGATTTTATTACAGATTCCTTCCAAGGATAAGATTAAGAATGATCAATTACAATGACAAGACAGTTAAAATTGGCATCACATTTTTCCATTCTCATGTTTCAATGCTCCTTTCTCCATCTGTGTTCTCGTGTTTCACCTCTAGTTTTTCAGAATTCACGAGTGTGACCACTAGGTTTCATTGTTACATTCTCTAGTCGAATAGGTTGATTTATTCTAAAGTCTGGTCTCGTTTGTGATGTGTATCACTGCTGGACCACAGACACCCAAGGGTGCTTCAGAGATATTTATAGGCCTATTTGTGACTGATAATTGGTCTAATGGGCTCTGTAAACTGTGTAGAAACACCATATAAGTCGAATTACAGGAATTCGTTTTGTGTCTAATACATGTATGAACAAATTCTATTCATAAAGAAGGAGTAGCGAGTTGGTCATGAAAATACATACATGTCATTCAAATCTGGTTCTTGTGCATCTTCAGTGGCATTCTTTGGTTCTAGTGCATTTTCAGTAGCATTCTCTAGTTTTGGTGCATCTTCAGTGGCATTCTCTGGTTCTGGTGCATCTCCAGTGGCATTCTCTGGTTCTGGTACATCTTCAGTAGCATTCTTTGGTTCCGGTGCATCTTCAGTGGCATTCTCTAGTTCTGATACATCTTCAGTAGCATCTATAGTTCTGGTGCATCTTCAGTGGCATTCTCTGGTTCTGGTGCATCTTCAGTGGATTCTCTGGTTCTTGTGCATCTTCAACAGTATTCTCTGCTTCTACTACATCTTCAGTAGCATCTCTAGTTCTGATGCATCCTCAGTAGCATCTCTAGTTCTGATGCATCCTCAGTAGCATCTCTAGTTCTGGTGCATCTTCAGTTACATTCTTTGGTTCTGGTGCATCTTCAGTGGTATTTTCTGGTTCTAATGCATCTTCAGTGGATTCTTTGGTTCAAGTACATCTTCAGTGGCATTCTCTGGTTCTAGTGCATCCTCAGTAGCATCTCTAGTTCTGGTGCATTTTCAGTTACATTCTCTGGTTCTGGTGCATCTTCAGTGGTATTTCCTGGTTCTAATGCATCTTCAGTGGATTCTCTGGTTCTAGTACATTTTCAGTGGCATTCTCTGGTTCTGGCTTTCTCTGGTTCCAGTGTATCCTCAGTAGCATTCTCTGGTTCTGGTGCATCTTCAGTAGAATTCTTTGGTTATGGTGCATTTTCAGTGGCATTCTCTGGGTCTAGTGCATTTTCAGTAGCATTCTCTAATTTTAGTGCATCTTCAGTGGCATTCTCTGGTTCTGGTGCATCTTCAGTGGTATTCTCTGCTTCTGGTGCATCTTCAGTGGTATTCTCTGGTTCTAATACATCTTCAGTGGCATTCTCTGGTTCTGGTGCATCTTCAGTGGCATTCTGTGCTTCAGGTGCATCTTCAGTAGCATTCTCTGGTTCTGGTGCATCTTCAGTAGCATTCTGTGGTTCCGGTGCATCTTTAGTAGCATTCTCTGGTTCTGGTGCATCTTCAGTAACATTCTCTGGTTCCGGTGCATCTTCAGTGGCATTCTCTAGGTCTGATGCATCTTCAGTAGCATTTCTAGTTCTGGTGCATCTTCAGTGGCATTCTCTGGTTCTGGTGCATATTCAGTTGATTCTCTTGTTCTGGTGCATCTTCAGTTGATTCTCTGGTTCTTGTGCATTTTCAGTGGTATTCTCTGGTTCTGGTGCATCCTCAGTAGCATCTCTAGTTCTGATGCATCTTCAGTAGCATCTCTAGTTCTGGTGCATCTTCAGTAGTATTCTCTGGTTCTGGTGAATCTTCAGTGGCATTCTGTGGTTCTGGTGCATCTTCAGTGGCATTCACTACTTCTGGTGAATCTTCAGTGGCATTCCCTAGGTCGAGTTACCTTTCTTTTATCTGAGTCTATCACTTAGGTGGCCCGGGGGGGCGCAAGAGTGACATTGCTATTTTAAAATGTTATTTCTTTATCATTTAAAAAATTCTATATCTGGCGACACCAGCTTTATCCAGCCAACGTGACACACACTCTCGTCACAGGACGACTTAATTGGTGTCCCATATCCTTCAGACTACCCCTGCGTAGCGTAGGAGGTACATAGCATTTATATCATTGTAATATATATAGGTAGTATTTAGCTGGAGACTGTAGTCAAAGATTTCTTCACTTTCCCTCATTATGCATTCCCTCACAAGCTGTGTACGACCTATTCGTTTATTTGTTGTGTTTGGTATGTTCATATAAGTTACGTCATATACGATTGACCTACCAATGAACTTACACGCAAGTTCACAGAGAGTAGGAACACACGCTAGATCACAGTGAGTGAACGCACCTCTATGTATTGGGCTTTTAAAAAGAAGAAATCCACTTTAATTTTACACCATATCCTAAACTATCTTTACGAGTCCAGCAATGGGTGTTGTCATACATGTTAATACTCTGTCTCTCTCTCTGTTTGTTTCTCTCTGTCTGTCTGTCTCTCGTTTGGACTTTTTGGTGTTTTAGTAGGCGAACGTCCCCCCCCCCCCCCCTTCCACCGTTTCTGAATCCACCACTGTATATCTCCTTTATGACAGCGGGGAATCATCATACTAGAGAAATGTCCCCGTCAGGTATTAAAATCCCACGAATCACGTCATGCTCAATTAGTGACGTAACTTTTTCGTACAGAAACTGTTTTATTGTTTAGGCCTTACCATGTTAATGTAATGTGGTACAAACAAATACCTGCTACGTAATGCAATGTATTAACATGTTTACGTGCACGCTTTTAAGGAGCGGTCAGATCATAGACAAAACTTTCCACGTAAGCAGAACCGATCCCGGAAAATACGAAGCAAAATTCCAGTATGGACAGGGGCCAGAGGGGGCTTGCTTCTCCGGTTATTTAGTTAAAAATGAATTTGGAAACCCTAAAGGACAACACAGAACTATACTGCCATGTCTTCAGTTCTTTGTATGGGACGACGATACTCTGTTATTCCTAAGGAAAATTAGAATAAAGCAGACTTCTAACACAAAATGTATCCAGGTACCATAAACAGATGTTAAAAGCTTGTGTCTTCTCATGTATTATAGGTAATATTGTAAGTCATGTACGTTGCTGTGAATGTTCATGACTTTACAGTTATGTTCTTGTCTTAATTCATTTACATTGAATATACACAAGTGAAGTAAACGTCGGAAAACCTTGAAAATATACGTCTGTTCTGATTGACTATAGTCGTTAGACCTTACGGTAAAAATGGCGTCGACAAATACCTGAAAACAATTATAAACTGTTAAACTGTTAAATGGGGTCTACAAACACATGTACCTGAAAATGGCGTCTACAAATACTTTTAAAAAACAATCATAACTTGTTTATTGCTAAATGACCTCTACAACACATGCACCTGAAAATGGCGTCTACAAATATCTGAAAACAATTATAAACTTGTTGTTTTGTGTTCTTGTTCTGTACACTCTTGTTGCTTTGTGTCCATGTTCTGTACACTCTTGTTGTTTTGTGTTCATGTTCTGTACACTCTTGTTGTTTTGTGTTCATTTTCTGTACACTCTTGTTGTTTTGAATCCAATCCATGTTCTGTACACTCTTGTTGTTTTGTGTTCATGTTGCGTACACTCTTGTTGTTTTGTGTCCATGTTCTGTACACTCTTGTTGTTTTGTGTTCATGTTCTGTACACTCTTGTTGTTTTGTGTCCATGTTCTGTACACTCTTGTTGTTTTGTGTTCATGTTCTGTACACTCTTGTTGTTTTGTGTTCATTTTCTGTACACTCTTGTTGTTTTGAATCCAATCCATGTTCTGTACACTCTTGTTGTTTTGTGTTCATGTTGCGTACACTCTTGTTGTTTTGTGTCCATGTTCTGTACACTCTTGTTGTTTTGTGTCCATGTTCTGTACACTCTTGTTGTTTTGTGTTCATGTTCTGTACACTCTTGTTGTTTTGTGTTCATTTTCTGTACACTCTTGTTGTTTTGAATCCAATCCATGTTCTGTACACTCTTGTTGTTTTGTGTCCATGTTCTGTACACTCTTGTTGTTTTGTGTTCATGTTCTGTACACTGTTGTTGTTTTGTGTTCATGTTCTGTACACTGTTGTTGTTTTGTGTCCATGTTCTGTACACTCTTGTTGTTTTGTGCTCATGTTCTGTACACTGTTGTTGTTTTGTGTTCATGTTCTGTACACTCTTGAGTTTTAGTTTAAGACTGTTGTGATAATTCTGACTCAGACCAAGGAATTCTTATCCAGTGAATTGTTTCTCTGTATGAGAATTGTGTATTAGTCTAAAGGATTCTTATCCTATAAAAAGGTTGTATCACTTGTGTGAGAGTTTTTTGTTCAGTCCGGTGGATCTTTATCCTTTAAGACGGCTGTGTCACTTGTGTGAGACTTACCACTTGCTCCAAAAATTACTATTCTTTGATAAGGTTGTATCGCAGTGTGAGAATTTGGACTTATTCCAAAGGATTCCTATTGTTTGATAGGTTGTATCGCAATGTGAGAGTTTGGACTTACTCCAAATGACTTCTATGCTTTGGTAGGTTGTATTGCAGTATGAGAGTTTGGAATTACTCCATAGGATTTTTATTCTTTGATAGATTGTATCACTGTGTGAGAGTTTGGACTTGCTCCAAAGGATTCCTATTCTTTGATAGGTTGTATCACAGTGTGAGAGTTTGGACTTACTCTAAAGGATTTTTATTCTTTGATAGGTTGTATCACTGTGTGAGAGTTTGGACTTGCTGCAAAGGATTCCTATTCTTTGATAGGTTGTATCACAGTGTGAGAGTTTGTACTTACTCTAAAGGATTCCTATTCTTTGATAGGTTGTATCACAGTGTGAGAGTTTGCACTTACTCCAAAGGATTCATGTTCTTTGAAAGGTTGTATCACTGTGTGAGAGTTTGGACTTACTCTAAAGGATTCCTATTCTTTGATAGGTTGTATCACAGTGTGAGAGTTTGGACTTACTCTAAAGGATTCCTATTCTTTGATAGGTTGTATCACAGTGTGAGAGTTTGGACTTACTCCAAAGGATTCCTATTCTTTGATAGGTTGTATCACAGTGTGAGAGTTTGGACTTACTCTAAAGGATTCCTATTCTTTAATAGGTTGTATCACAGTGTGAGAGTTTGTACTTACTCTAAAGGATTCCTATTCTTTGATAGGTTGTATCACAGTGTGAGAGTTTGGACTTACTCTAAAGGATTCCTATTCTTTGATAGGTTGTATCACAGTGTGAGAGTTTGGACTTACTCTAAAGGATTCCTATTCTTTGATAGGTTGTATCACAGTGTGAGAGTTTGGACTTACTCTAAAGGATTCCTATTCTTTGATAGGTTGTATCACTGTGTGAGAGTTTGGACTTACTCCAAAGGACTTCTATGCTTTGATAGGTTGTATCACTGTGTGAGAGTTTGGACTTACTCTAAAGGATTTCTATTTTTGATTGGTTGTATCACAGTGTGAGAGTTTGTACTTACTCTAAAGGATTCCTATTCTTTGATAGGTTGTATCACTGTGTGAGAGTTTGGACTTACTCCAAAGGACTTCTATGCTTTGATAGGTTGTATCACTGTGTGAGAGTTTGGACTTACTCTAAAGGATTTCTATTTTTGATTGGTTGTATCACAGTGTGAGAGTTTGTACTTACTCTAAAGGATTCCTATTCTTTGATAGGTTGTATCACTGTGTGAGAGTTTGGACTTACTCTAAAGGATTTCTATTTTTGATAGGTTGTATCACAGTGTGAGAGTTTAGACTTACTCCAAAGGATTCCTATTCTTTGATAGGTTGTATCACAGTGTGAGAGTTTGGACTTACTCCAAAAGATTCCTATTCTTTGATAGGTTGTATCACAGTGTGAGAGTTTGGACTTACTCTAAAGGATTCCTATTCTTTGATAGGTTGTATCACAGTGTGAGAGTTTGGACTTACTCCAAAGGATTCCTATTCTTTGATAGGTTGTATCACAGTGTGAGAGTTTGGACTTACTCTAAAGGATTCCTATTCTTTGATTGGTTGTATCACTGTGTGAGAGTTTGGACTTACTCTAAAGGATTTCTATTTTTGATAGGTTGTATCACAGTGTGAGAGTTTGGACTTACTCCAAAGGATTCCTATTCTTTGATAGGTTGTATCACAGTGTGAGAGTTTGGACTTACTCTAAAGGATTCCTATTCTTTGATAGGTTGTATCACAGTGTGAGAGTTTGGACTTACTCTAAAGGATTCCTATTCTTTGATTGGTTGTATCACTGTGTGAGAGTTTGGACTTACTCTAAAGGATTTCTATTTTTGATAGGTTGTATCACAGTGTGAGAGTTTGGACTTACTCCAAAGGATTCCTATTCTTTGATAGGTTGTATCACAGTGTGAGAGTTTGGACTTACTCTAAAGGATTCCTATTCTTTGATAGGTTGTATCACTGTGTGAGAGTTTGGACTTACTCCAAAGGACTTCTATGCTTTGATAGGTTGTATCACTGTGTGAGAGTTTGGACTTACTCTAAAGGATTTCTATTTTTGATTGGTTGTATCACAGTGTGAGAGTTTGGACTTACTCCAATGCGTTCCTTTTCTTTTATGTTTGAGATTGCAGAACGCTTCTCTACAACCCTTGACAAATATCACTATAATGTGGATGGCCTATATATCTGCAGACATCACTGGATTAATACCGCTACTAGATGTTCTATATTTCCATTTATTTACTTCCGGTACAGGTAGGTATAAAACAGGAGTGTATAAATGACTGGAATAACATGAACATTACATCTCTCCCATAATTAGATTTCTTGATCCATAAAACATGTAAAATAACCAATGTTCATACTGATTGTATCCAATGTCTATTAGTGATTACTGTCTATGAAGATATTCTAAGTGTTTACTTAGATTGTTAAACATAATAAATTGTATTTACTCAAAATCAATATTAAAATTTAAAACACTGTCACTTTGAGTCATAAGTTCGCTTATAATGAGAAATACCTGAAATAAAGGATGATGTTTCCTAACATCTAAATGATTACACAAAATGACTAGAGATAAAAATGACTAGAGATAAAACTTAGAGGTTGGAAATAACCTCAATGACCTGCAAGGGATTATTATGCCCTTATTGCACAGCAAGGTCATTCCTAAGTTATAACATACTCTTTGTATTTATCGGGAAATTTAACACTCCTCCCACTTCTACGAATATTGGAACTTGACTGGTTACCACACGGTGAACCAACGGACACCGGACTGCGAGCTGGCACTGGTTCACTAATGGACAGTTTTCGTGAAAACGAACCCATATTAGGCCATTCGATTTCTTCTTCTTCCTCTTCTCGCACGGTTAACGGAACTTCCATCTTCGGATTGACTTTCTTAAGTTGCGACATATTACGCGTAATATCACCAGTAAGCGTCACCATACTTCCTTTCTTCGCAATGACACGCTTCATTTCCGGTTTGTAAACTGACTGCAATTTATTTCCACGCGAATCATACTTCACGAGCACGGAATCACCTATCTGAATATCTCTTTTGCAGGCGTTGTTTCTTTCGTCCGCGTTTTTCTTCATGATACATTTCGATTCACTATCTTTCATCCGAACACGTTCATCTAGCCCACGGTCGGCACATCCTAGGCCTTGGTTTATTTGCGGAAGTTTCGTTTTCGGTTCCCGCAAGAATATGAGTTTGTACGGAGTCTCTCCGGTCGATGTATGCGGTGTCGACCTATACTGCCTTAAAAACTTGTACATTTCTTGTTTCCAATTTACTCCATTAACATGAGCTGATTTCACAGATTTCATCAAAGGCTTATTGAACGACTCCGCCTGTGCATTTGCGCGCGGCCATCTTGGGGTTATACGGCGGTGCACAAACCCCATGCTTTCCGCATATTTCTTGAAGCTGTCGGATTGGAATGGTGTCCCATTGTCGGACTTTACAATCCTCGGTATTCCAAACTGACTGAATACCTTGTCCACGACCGGGATCGTAGCATTCGCGGACGTTGAACGCACGATTTCTACAACCGGGTATCTCGAGTATTCGTCTACCATTACAAACAGGTAGTCACCACTGGGTAGTGGACCGCAAAAGTCAATACTTATGTTTTGCCACGGTCCTGCGGGTAATTCGGACATTTGCAACGGTTCCATATTTGCGCGTTCTGGTGTTAGAACTTGACACGCCACGCAGTCCTTTAACACGCGTTCTACACTACTATCCAATCCTGGAAACCATATCTTAGATCTCAAGAACGACTTGGTTTTTCCGATGCCTTGATGTCCTTCATGCGCAATACTTATCGCGGCTTCTCGAAGCAACGAAGGTAGGACAATTCGATGTCCCCTCAGTAACACATTGTCGGAATGAACGGTAAGTTCATCGCGTACAGAGCGAAGTGCCGTTAATTCTTCAATATCCACAGTATCGTCGGTGATATCACGAATTTCAAACCACCTCCCGCTCCGTACAAATTCGATTGCCTTTAACATTGTTGGGCTCCTCAGTGTGATTGCCTTTAGTAACGATTCTTGAGTAACAAAGTTAACATACTGTTCAGCGATTCCTTCCTTTCCTGTTTTACTAATCGCAATAGGATGGCGGGACATGTAATCAGCCGCGTTATCTTCTCCAGGGCTGTATTTTATATCGAACTTGTATGGCTGGAGTCTTAAACTCCATCGTTCAATCCTTAATGGCGGTTGTGGCTTGTCCCAAATCTTCTCAAGCGGTTTATGGTCGGTTATAACTGTAAACCGAGTCAGACCTCTTAGGTATAAATCAAAATGTTCACATGCCCACACTACTGCAAGCGCCTCTCGCTCTACTTGACTGTACCTCGACTCAACAGGACTAAGCGAACGACTGGCATACGCGACTATCCTATCTTGCGACAGAATCGCACCGAGTCCAACTGGGCTCGCGTCAACGCGTACTTCGACAGGTTTCGCCGGGTCATAGTACGACATCACGGTTTCGCTCGACAAGCTCTTTTTCAGCTTCGTAAATGCTTGCTCACAGTTATTGTCCCATATCCATTCCATGTCCTTGCGAGTTAACCTACGGAGCGGTTCACATATTTTCGCGTAGTCAGCGATAAATCTCGAGCAATAATTCGTCATTCCCAGAAAGCTTTTCAGTTCTTTGACATTTTGTGGTCTACCAAATTCGCTAACTGCTTTAACCTTTTCCGGATCCGGTGAAATTCCGTCAGCTCCAAACGTGACTCCGAAAAATACCACTTCATCCTTCCGGAATTCGCATTTATCTCCATTCAATGTTAAACCGTTATCACTTAACCGGCGCAAAACGCTACGTAGTGCGATGTCGTGTGTCTCCTGGTCTTTCCCATACACCAAGATGTCGTCCGAGATATTTCTGGCACCTGGAATATTCTGTATCACTTGTCTGATCGTCTCTTGAAATATTTCCGACGCAGAACAAATACCGAAGTTGAGTCTCTTATATCTATAAATACCCATATGCGTGCTGAAAGTTGTGACATATCGCGAGTCCTCCTCCAGCTCCAACTGATGATACCCACAACGCAAGTCTAGTTTACTGAACAATTTCGCACCATTTAGGTCGACTATTAGCTCTTCCATAGTAGGCATGATATGTCTTTCCCTCCGTATTGCCTTATTAGGCTCTCTCATGTCAACACACAATCTGATCTCTTCGGGGTTCCTTTTGGGAGGGGTTACGATAGGAGATACCCATGGTGTGGGTTCCCCTTCAACTTTCTCAATAATATCCTGTTCAATTAGTTTGTCCATCTCCTTCTTTACTTTATCACGCAAATGAAAAGGTGTTTTCCTATGGCGTTGAGCGACTGGTTGCACGTCTTTGTCTACATGAAGTTTAACTTGTCTGTTCTTCAGTTTACCTATCCCTTTATATAGGTGCTTAAATTCCTCCTCATCTTCAACCTTCTTCCTTTCAACTTGATTCACAACTTTTATGATTGCCAGTTTTGTTGCGGTACCGTAGCCCATGAGTGATCCTAAGTTTTCACCTTTCACTACATGAAAGTTCGCGACATCATGCATGTCCTTAGTTTCTACGTGTACATGACATGTACCCAACACCTTGAGAGGGTTATGGCCTCCATACGGCACCAACTTGCCACTTTTAGTCCTTGTCAGCTGCGGTTTTCCTACTTTTCTATAATCGGTCTCATCTAATATGTTCACTGACGACCCGCTGTCGGCCAGCAATTTTATCGGTATGCCATTGACCTTCACCTTTGTGAACGGGCCTTGCACGGAGTTGACCCTTTTGTTGACTGTCTCGGAGTACGTTATTCCGTAACAATAGCTGTCATCACTATGATCTGATTCCTCTGCTGTCGCGTCATTTATTGAGTTGACCTTTTGTGACCTATTGCCTTTGACATCTCGACACATTTTCTTGAAATGGCCCCTTTTGTGACACCCATGACACACTTTTCCTTTAGCTGGGCATGCACCATTTCTATGAGGGAAGTTACCACCACAATTCCAACACTGCTTCTTGGCATCCTGACGACCACCATGCGTATGACCGGCATCCTGACGACTATGTGGCTGACCTTGACCTCGACCTCGGAAATTACTGCGAGATCTGAATGTTGGGCGACCTCTACCTCGACCCCTATTGTTATTGTTATATACTGCATTCACAGATCCCGACGCACTACTTTCATTACTTTCCATAGCCTGTGCTTGTGAATCGGACATTTCCATGGCTCTACCTAATTTAATTATGTCATCGAGTCCTTTTTCGGGCTCCCTCAGTGCTCTTCGGCGCAACTGATTCGATCTGCAACTTTGGATAAGTTGTGACAATATTTCACTGTCATTATCGGCGAATTCACAGTCCCTTGTAAGTGTACGCAGCTCTGTGACATATTCATCCAGTGACTGGCCATCTTTTTGTTTACATGAACGAAATTTGTAAATTTCTATTTGAGTGTTTTTACGCGGTTTGAAATAATCTTCCAGCACCGTTCTAACATCTGCATATTTGTCACCGGAAGTGCCCTTCTGTGCAATGTAAATGTCATATACCTTTTCCCCACAATAATGAAGAAGCAATGCTCTTTTCCTAGCATCATCATCCGTGTCATCGATTTCCATTGCGACAAATAAGTTTTCTAACCTGCCAATCCATCGGTCCCACCTCGGGCCGGTATTACTCTTGTCTATGTCAATGTCAAACGCAGGAAACTCTGGAAGACGCTCCATTATTCATTGAAGTTTTTCCTCGTCGCCAAATATAATGTGGATGGCCTATATATCTGCAGACATCACTGGATTAATACCGCTACTAGATGTTCTATATTTCCATTTATTTACTTCCGGTACAGGTAGGTATAAAACAGGAGTGTATAAATGACTGGAATAACATGAACATTACAATCACTATTCAAAAGTCGGACTGGTGCTGTGTAACGATAATATATTTTTATAAGGACGAACCAATGAGAGGCCTCCATTCAAATTACAGTTTGTTTCAGTTGATGCAAAATATAGACCTCTTTATTTACATAATTTAAGATTTTGATTTTCAAGTCAAAATTCATTCTCGCTAATTTGTTTAGTTTGTTATAGCATTGCATACATACAAATTCAGAAAATACATTATCATCGCCAGGAATGAAACATAATAGTTTAATTCCTCGTAAAGTTCATTAAACACGTGAAATGCTTTTCTCAGGGAATTTTCCAAAAATTAAACGACATTTGTTTAAACCCGTAGGTCCGTCACATATATCCCAAACATACATGTAGGACGCAGCCATGTTTATTTTCATATTTTCGATTTATCAGGCGATCGTGTGTATATCACGACTTATCTTGTTTCTGAATGGACTGCCATTACCGTCGACGGCCCAATGAAATCTCACGGCGCCATTCCGACTTTTGAATAGCGATATTTATCAAAGGTTGTAGTGTAGCGTAGTGTAATCTCTAACCTTGACGTTGTGAAAAAGAAGGTACCACAGTTTGCAATATCCGTAAAAAGTATTTAGCTGCTACTTAGGGACGACCATTTGATTCTGAGGGAGTGGGGGCTGACACTTTTAGGAAATAAATATTCTGACAATGAAAATGCTGGAAATGAGAAATCTGGCTTTGACTGAAACAAAAATAAATATCTTGGTTGGTAGCATGTTCATATACCAGATCATTCAAATACTCGGATTTCAGCGGAATTTATAGCATTAGATAAATCATGCTATTCAATATGTTGAACAAAACTCAACAAAATTGTTGCTTTAAAAAATTCCATGTTCATTTTGAGAGATGGACAGAGGACAAAGGCTCCACCATCTGCTTTCTGAGAGATTTTTTTTATCTTGTTCGAAATAAATGTCATTCACGTCCCCTTACCGCTAATATCCAATCCCTTCCCCGACATTCTCTCTTGTTGTCCGCCCCTCTTTTATATGCCAGGCATGGGTCTTAGTTGAATTCGCCTCATCTCTCACCTGAGCACATGTGCGAAGTCGATGTTCAAATTAAATCATGTGAATTGCAAAATTTATGCTGGACATATTTGTTGACAGTGTTTCATTTCTTTTAAGTTTCATTCAGATCAGTGCAAAAAGACATTCGTCAAATGATTTTAACACATTTATTCAAATGTAAAATATAAAACAAAGATAACTTTAAATTGAGAACATATATTAAACCCTCAAAAAAACGCGTATCTTCACATAACATACATGATAACAAAACTACAAAGAGGCCTTTATCGTTCACATGACACAGAAAAATTGCACAATGATATTGAACAATGCCGTAGGTCTAGATGGCCATAAGTCTTTAGTTTCTCTAAAACTTTGTAAACGTAAAATTGTTGTTTTCTCAGATTCAGTCTAGAAGTAGTGAAGAAAAAGTTGGAAGTGTACACACATCAATATACCAATTGCTATATATTGTCAAAGGCTCAAGTGAGCTATAGTCATAGTGCGTCGTCCGTCGTCGTCGTCGTCCGTCCGTCGTTAACTTTTTCACATTTTCGACTTCTTCTCTGGAACTACATTGCAGATTTGGATCAAACTTTGTGTAAATGATGTACTCAAGGTCCCCTACTACAATTGTGTTCAGGATCCAGATTCCCTCAGTGGTGGATCCAGGGCGGGGCCAAAAGTGCCCAAAACGGTACCCATCTTCAAAAATCTTCTTCTCCAGAACTAATTGCATTTCAACTATCTATAAAGATGGTTAATCAAAAATTGTGTTCAGGGTTATGATCCGTCAAATAGAAATTTACGCTTTTTGACGTGTTTCTGGACTTAGTAATTTCAATGCAGAAAAGTGTCATGTTTTTCAGTTAATTGATATTGATGATTTCTTTTAATGACTTTTTTTTATCATAATTATGGTAAGGAATATTATTGTGAAAGACTTTTGTCAATATCTCTATTTTTGGATTTTTTATGAATTTTTTAAGACTTCCAAAAAAAAAAAAAATAAAAAATAAAAAAAAAAAGGGGGGAGAGGGGGGTTGGTTGGTTGGCCAATTTTCACATTTTCAACTTTTTCTGCAAAACCGTTGGAAGGATTTTAATAAATCTTGGTAAAAATAAATTACTCATGATTCCATTCAAATTCTGTTGTTTTCGTCCAGACCTCTTTACAGGTGGTGCCACCATAGTCAAAAGTAGGTCACAAAAGAGTACCCTCCTTTGACAACATTCTTCTTCATACTGGCTGTATACAGAGACAAACAGAATGCATAGAAATGATCTAGAATGAATGAGTGAAGAAATCTTATCATTTTGGTTCCCTTCCAAAATCAAATTTTAGAAATTTGTTTTCGACATTTGTTTGGACTTGGTGATTTCAATGCAGAAAAGTGTCATATTTCCTAGTTAATTGATAATGATGATTTCTTATGGACTATTGTGATCATAATTATGGTAAGGACTGTTACTTTGAGAGAATTTTGTCAATATCTCAATTTTTGGATTTTCTTTGAATTTTTAAGACTTCCAAATGAGGGTGTATAGGGACAATTCTTCACATTTTTAACTTCTGCTCTTATACCACATGAAAGATTTTAATGAAACATGGTATACATGAAGTACTATAGGTCCTCTATCAATTTTGTACATTTTATCCAAATTGGTCAACAGATAATGCCACCATGTCTAAAAACTAGGTCTC